>JARBWK010000006.1:138722932-139120432 GCA_030556195.1 Anolis apletophallus | reverse complement strand
CGATGGCAGAGCCAGCACAATGCTGGCTTGGCATTGCCCCCTCAAAGCTGGCGAAGCTGTGGGAGAACTGACGCTGGGGGGAGGGGGGCGGGGCATGGGAGGCCTGGCTCCTCCCCTGGCGGGCGGGGCACTCCCAGCAGCTGCTCCCAGCAGCTCACCATCCCCAGCCGTTATTTACTGTGTTACAGTGTCATTTTGGTTGGTGGTGTGCCCCCGGATCTTTTTAGCCAGCGATGGCAGAGCCAGCACAATGCTGGCTTGCCCCCTCAAAGCTGGCAAAGCTGTGGGAGAACTGAAGCTGGGGGAGGGGCGGGGCATGGCGTGGCCTGGATCCGCCCCCTCCCCCAGCGTAAGCGCCCTCACAGCTTCGCCAGCACAATGCTGGCTTGGCATTGCCCCCTCAAGGCTGGCGAAGCTGTGGGAGAACTGAAGCCAGGGGAGGGGGGGCATACGGCACTCCCAGCAGCTGCTCCCAGCAGCTCACCATCCCCAGCCGTTCTTTACTGTGTTACAGTGTCATTTTGGTTGGTGGTGTGCCCCCCGGATTTTTTTAATGTTAAAGGTGTGCCGCGGCTCAAAAAAGGTTGGGAAACAACAATAACCCAAGGAGGGGGGGGGAGAAAGGGATACAGGGCCGATCAACCACTCGCTAAGTCAGACCGAGCGGGATCAGTATGTGGTCACAAAGAGGCAGTCTGGGGGTTCCCAGGCAAACACCTCGGTGCTGCTTGGGACGTCCCGTATTTTTGCTCTGAATTTTGTGTCCCGTATTTTCAGCACCTCTACCATATTGACCGGAAATGTGGCGCAGCTGGCTGGGAGTCAGCTGCGTAAGACCTCTACTGACCACAAGGTTATGAGTTCGGGGCCTGCCTGGGTCGGGGTGAGCTCTCAGCCAGTGTTTTTCAACCTTTTTTGAGCCGCGGCACACTTTTTACATTTACAAAATCCTGGGGCACACCACCAACCAAAATGACACAAAAATGACACTCTAACACAGTTATACATATAGTTAATATGTTTTTAAATGTATTTATACACTCAGTGTGAAACCTTTCCTGGCAGGAATGGCAGAAAGACACAAACTTCCCTCACAGAACTCCCATAATCAAGAGAAAATACTATAAGAGTCTGGTGGGCATTGACAATGGGTTTTGGAGTTGTAGTTCAGCTATATCCAGAGAGCACTGTGGACTCAAACAATGTTGGATCAGGACCAAACTTGGCATGAAGACTCAATATGCCCAAATGTGAACACAGATAGAGTTTGGGGAAAATAGACCTTGACATTTGGGAGTTACAGTTTCTGGGATTTATAGTTAACACACAATCAAAGAGCATCCTGAACTCTTGCAACAATGGAATTGAACCACACTTGGCATATTGAACTCTCATTACCAACAGAAAGTACTGAAAGGGTTTGCTTGGGAATTGACCTTGAGTTTGGAAGTTGTAGTTCACCTACACCCAGAGAGCACTGTGGACTCAAACAATGTTATGTTATGTTGTTTGTTTTCTATCCAGAAGCACAATGTTGGAAGGAGGCTCACCACTTTAAGGTCCCTAAAACAGGCATGGGAAAACTTCGGCCCTCTGGGTGCTTTGGACTTCAACTCCCACCATTCCTAACAGCCTGAGGCCCTTTCCTGTTTAAGTGGCTGAGGGGGGGGGGGGTGCCCAGACTCGCCCCAGAGCAAAGTGAGGCAAAGTAAGCAGAGCGAGGCTGGGAAGAAGGGAGCCCGAGTGGAGAAGAAAAAGTGTTCAGCAGGAGGGGGAAGAAAGGGTATTGGAGGTTCCAATTTCCCACAGCACACTAGTGTGCCACAGCACACTGGTTGAGAAACACTGATCTAGTCCCTGAGCTTGTCGCCCATTCAGAAGCAGCCCTGCAGCGCCTAACATCCTGCTTTGCAATGGCTGCAGAGCTGTTTGGCCTGGAAGTCAGCCTGAAGAAAACTGAAGTCCTCTACCAGCCCGCACCACAGGAAGAACACCTTCACCCCCTGTCGCACACCAGCCATGAACCAGGGCCCTTTAAATATTCACACAACCACGGCTGGAAATAACAGTCTATTTATTGAATAATAATAATAAAACTTTATTTCTAACCCGCATCCATCTCCCCGGAGGAGACTCGGAGTGGCTTACATGGGGCCGTGCCCGAACAACATCACAGAATATCAGAAACGAGAAACAATGAACACAATAAAAGTAATAAACACAATAAAATCTCTCTCTCTCTCTCTCTCTCGGCATTACTTCACGAATGAAGATTCTTAGGAAGGACTCATTCCACGCTTTTTACAAGCGCGTTGATGACTAAGAAGGCCAGTCTGAGATAGGCAAGTTTGGTTGCAGAAAGCACAGCAGAAAGTCTCCTTAGGTGATGTTGTTTCCAAGTTGCGGCTCTTTCTGCGTTGTCGTTTCCCTTCGAGACCCATTCGGCTGTCCGAATGCCCGACCACCATCTCCCAAAGCAGTTGCTCTACTCCGAACTCAAGAACGAAAAACGGAATGTTGGTGGGCTGGAAAAGAGATTTAAAGATAGGCTGAAAGCCAACCTTTAAAACTCTGATATAGACACTGAGAACTGGGAAGCCCTGGCCCTTGAGCGCTCCAGCTGGGGGTCAGCTGTGACCAGCAGTGCTGTAGAATTTGACGAGGCACAAATGGAGGGCAAAAGAGAGAAACGTGCCAAGAGGAAGGTGCGTCAAGCCAACCCCGACCGGGACTGCCTTCCACCTGGAAACCGATGCCCTCACTGCGGGAAAACAGGCAGGTCAAGAATAGGGCTCCATAGTCACCTACGTTCCCACCACCAGGACACCGCACTTGGAGGACCATCAACCTCAGACTATGAGGGATCGCCTAAGAGTAGTAAGTAAGTTAAGAATCGGGGTGGGACAACAGGAAGTGAGAGAAATCTACTTCTTGGAAGGGGAATTCACTCCTGGAAGAGTTATAATGGGGGAAAGATCTCTCAGATGTAGCTTTCTTGCCAATCCTTGTTTCCACAGCAAGCTAAAATTTTCAAAATCCAATTGTCACCGGGACAAAAAGTGAGGTGAGATCTTCTGAAAAGGGGAACAAGACAGCAAAAAAAAAATGTCATGGTGTTAACCCTTCCTTATAGTATCCAAAATGCATATATATATATATGGTGAAAGTTACACTTTAAAATGGACCCGTCCCGATTTACATACAAATTCAAGTTAAGAAGAAACGTACAGAACCTAAGTGCTACCAACACTATGGATTGCCGAAAACACAAATAAATGACCCCAAAAGCAAAACAGGCACAACCTCTTCCTGGAAGCCAATATGACTAAACTGAGGCTGTAGTCTGCTTCTCCCATTGTACTTGGCACTGGAGCAACTTTAGTGTATTAACGACAGATTAAGAGAATCTAAGTTCGCTTTTTATGTTTTCTTTTTTGACAAGGCAACAAAACCGGTGATGTTGGTGGAGCCTTAAACTCCAAGATCCACAGCGTTTGGGAAGATTCTGAAAATTATAGTTCAAAACATTGCTTTCCCCAAGCTGTGCTCTCTAGATCCCATTTCTCCGGTGAAACAAGAAACACACCCAGAATCATTTCTGTTTTCTCCACTCTGCAACCCAAAGCCCGGGAAGTGAAAGAGGCAACACACGACACAAAAACAGTGTCTCTCCTTAGCTTGACAGTGAAAATAGACTCTGTCTGTTTCTGCTTTCCCTCTTTCTCAGTCATCTTTGTGTGTATGTATATGTGTATATACACACACATACATATATATTGAATATTTCCAAGTACAGTGGGTGCTTGGTATCCACTGAGGTTTTGATCCAAGACCCACTGTCGATGCAGAAATCTGTGAATGCTCTGATCTCATTACTTACGATAAGAAAGTGATGTCCCTTATATAACATTCAAAAATTAAGAACATAAGAACATAAGAAGAGCCATGCTGAATCGGACCTCAGCCCATCTAGTCCAGCATTCTGTATCATACAGTGGCCCACCAGTTGTACACGGAGGTCTCGAGCAGAAGGGAGGGCAAAACTCTGACCTGCTCCCGACCCCCCACAACCAGTACCCAGGCTTTGTGTGTGTGTACGTGTGTGTATGTGTGTATATATATTCATATATAGATTTTTGCCGTCACACCTGGGCCTAAAGGGAGTGACTGTATGGATTGCTGTAAAGATCCTATGCACAGGGAATGCGGATGCCTTCCTCGGTGGGAGAGGGCCCCAAAGACTCCACAGACCAAAGTTTGTTGAAAAGGTTAACTGAGTTTATTTTCTACAAGACACAAAGCTGTAGGTGTCTGGCTTCTGGGTTAACATGGAATGGGGATGGAGGGCCGGCCCAACTCCATACCCGATAATTTCCATCGTTGCCTTGAAGCCGTTACTGCATGGCTGCGAGCCAGTAGGTTGAAGGTGAATCCGGCTAAGACTGAGATCCTGTGGCTGGGTCGTCCGGGTACGGGAGGAATCCAGCTCCCAACCCTGGACGGGGCGACACTTCGCCCGTCTTTATCTGTAAAAAGTCTGGGAGTCACCCTTGACTCCAGCTGTCGATGGAGAACCACATCTCCATCATCAGCGGAGTGGCTTTCCATCACCTCCGGCAGGCGAGGAAGCTGGCTGTCCCGTCATGACCTAGCCACAGTGGTCCAAGCCACTGTCATCTCAAGATTGGACTACTGTAATGCCCTCTACATTGGCCTTCCCTTGTCGGTGATCCGGAAGCTTAAGCTGGCGCAGAACTCTGCAGCCAGGCTGGTGGCAGTCCTTCCATCTCGCTGTCACATTACGCATGTCCTGCGCGGACTGCACTGGCTTCCAATAGAGCACCGGATCACCTTCAAGGTGCTGATTCTAACCTTCAAGGCCTTGAATGGTCTGGGGCCAGTGTACCTAAGGGACCACCTCTCCCAATATAATCCCCCACGACCACTGCGCTCTGAGTTCCAGAATCTCTTGGTGGTACCTAGCCACCAATCCATCCATCCGTCGGCAACGCGGAGGAGGGCTTTCAGTGCCGCCGCGCCGCTCTTGTGGAACGCCCTTCCACCCTCAATTCGGGCACAGACCGACCTGCTAGCCTTTCGCAGGGCTTGTAAGACCCTTCTGTTTGTCCAAGACTTTGGTTCATAGATATCTCTAGGCCACTCACTACAATGTAGGCCTATGAACATTTTAATGTATATCTGCTTGTTTTTAATTGATATGTGGTCCGTTGTTTTTATAGTGCTTTTATGGTCTGTGTGTATGTAAGTCGCCCTGAGCCTCTCGGAAGGGGCGACTAATAAATCGAAACAAAAGGCTGACATAGTCTCCTTCTTCAGTCTGTGAACGATGAATAGTGATCGCCTCTCCTTCTCTCTCTCTGGTCAGCAGCTGCGAATGGTAGACAGACGCCAGCCACTGGATTCCTATAAGGTGAAGGGCGAGTCCTTCCTATTCAGATTCAGAGCTGGTTGAAGGAGGCCAAAGTCCCACACCTTTCACCAAGGCCTTTCAATATGCCTGGTATGGATGGATGAACTCTGGCAGTATTTATATTAAAAGAAGGAGACAGGCCGGAGCTGACTGCCTCGCAAACTCAGCCACACGTCCCTGGTAGTCACTGAAGCAAAACAGAATGGTTTCCCCCTTTTATACCTTTCAAAATTGGAGGGAAAATCTAGAATGATGATTGGAGGGGGACTCTGAGGTGATATTTGGAGGGAAAAACCTAAGAAGACAAGCCCCTCCCACCCAAGAAACCAGCAACCCCAGGCTAAAAACTAGAAAGAGGCCTTGGAACAAAAAATGAGGCCTGCTAACAGTGACAAGGCCTAGCAAACATACATAGGCTATAAATGCACATTTTTAACACAAATAGGCCAAGCCTCGCTGGGCCGTCAGAAGATCTTAGTATATAGAATCAAATTTCCCTAACTAATGGGGGAAATGCTTCATATACTTCTACTAGTATAGTCAATCCTCCACAGCTCCACAGCTACGGGCCCTTCCACACAGCCTGATAGCGAACAATTTAGGATAGCCTGGCCCATAGGGGGCAGAGGCCCAGAAGTACCCCTAAAGCGAGGATTTCAGCAAAAACCTCTGGCAAGTTATAAAAATCAAACTAAAAAGTCTTTTGTCCTTCTGTGGGAAATGGGAACTGTCCTTAATGGCCTCTTCCTGTTGACAAGAGGTCACTACAGAACTTTTCATGAGAGTTTCAGTCTTTTGGATGGTAAACAAGTTAACCATCCATGTGCCAGTTTCTGAGGCTAGCAGAGGTGGCCTTTTATGAAATATAGAAATAGTTTTGCCTATTAATCAATAGCCCAAAGGTAGACGAATCTCAGAAGCCTTTGTCTATTGATTAGCAGAAACCAATTTTGGCCCAAGAGGAAAGACCCTTTTTCGAAAGAGCGGACTATTTTCATGCAAATGAGGCTAGTGGAGATGTGATTGAATCAGCTAACAGCTGGCAAGGCAGCTGGCTAAAAGGTAAACAGTGGGACTTTCATATTTTTAAAATTACATACAGTACATGGGGAAAACATGAGGGGAGATACATTGGGGTTTATGGGGAAAATATACCATCCTGATCACCCCTGCCTACCCACCAAAAATATACACAGTTTATTAGATTCATAAAAGATAGCCCAAGAGAAAGGGGTCCTAGACAGAAAGGGAAAAGTCTTTGGGAATGAGCAAAAGTCCGTAAGTAATGCAAAAGGAAAATAACTGGGTGTATTCATAAAGTGTGGGTTACAGAGGCATTGTCATGTGGGACCATGGGGCCAAGGGAAGAGCCTTAGGTTCCCATGTGGGGGACAGATAGGGGATCATGGGATCACTTCCAGCCTGGTGTTCTTGGGAAAACTATGAATCCCTTGGTCTTAAACTGTCTTCTACAGATCCTAAGAAAAAGGGGGTCACCTCTGATATCACATGGCACAGGCCTCTTTGGCAGGGAAGGTGAAAGACTTTGTAGAACCATACCATTTCCAAAAGGAAGTACGATAATAAGGGGTAAAAATCAACAGACAGCATATATGAGACTCATCATACGAATGTTTTTGCAGTTGTGGTCTGACTGTGTATATTAGTGAAGGTGTGTGCTTGCTTAGTGTGTTTGTTTTAGATTTAATTTTGCAAGATGCGGTAGTTTTAGTTTCATATATTATGAACATTGGCTTTCTGTGTGTTGATTTTGTTCTTAACTTCTGAATAAAAGCTAATTTTAAAAAGTAAAAGTGGACACACATTTTTGGTAAACAAATACAAATGAAACAATTGGAAAGAGTTTGGACAAAGAGTTTGAAATTTACACTGAGTAATGCCTTGAAATAAAATGTTTATGAAACGATGTATAGATGGTACCTGACATTAGAAAGGATTGCTAAGATGTATAAATATAATTTCCTTAACTACAAGTCATTTGTAAGTTGAGTGTTTGTAACTCGGATACTGCCTATTCAGGTTGAACATCCCTTAACAATAATGCCAAAATTGAGTGACTGTTGGAAGTGTGGGGAAAATGTGGACACTTTGTAGTGGTCATGTAAAAGGGCCCAAAAATACTGGGCACAAATACATACGATTTTAGAAGAAATCATTAAAGTCAAATTTTAAATGAAACTTGAACTCTTGAACACTGGGCCCACCTTTGACGGTTTCCAACCGCTGGACGCAGAGGCTGTCGATAGGATTGTTACTGCATCTAGACCGACCACATGCTCCCTCAACCCATGCTCCTCCTGGCTAGTAAAATCTTGCCTGGAGTCTACGTCAGTGTTTTTCCAAGAAACAAATTGAGCCTCTCCGCTTGGAGATATATATATATATATATACTATTTTACTGGATTTTTCGAGAGTTGCCTCCCCCCCGCCCCGGGCTTCATGACATCCATAGTTAACTGGAAGCAAGTTTCACTCAGGGTGAAACTTCACAAAGGTCTGGAGAACAAGCTCTATGAGGAGCGGCTTGAAGACCTGGGCCTGTTTAGCCTGAAGAAAGAAGGCTGAGAGAAGACATGATAGCCATGTATAAATATGTGAGAGAGGAAGTCCTATATATGTAGTGTTCATCAAAACAGGCCCAGGTTTCACACTGAGTATATAAATACATTTAAAAACATATTAACTATATGTATTACTGTGTTAGAGTGTCGTTTTGTGTCATTTTGGTTGGTGGTGTGCCCCAGGATTTTGTAAATGTAAAAAATGTGCCATGGCTCAAAAAAGGTTGAAAAACACTGGTGTACGTGACCCTCTGTTGAAAGTAATAAATAGCTTCCTTGAGCAAGGAGCCTTTCCAGAGGGGTTAAAAGAGGCTGTGGTCTCTCCATTGCTGAAAAAAACAGTGTTAGATCCTTCGGTTCCCTCCAGTTACCGACCTGTTTCGAATCTTTCGTTCCTGGGTAAGGTGATTGAGAGAGCAGCAATGGAGCAGTTGTAGACTTTCCTAAATGACACAACTGGACTAGATCCCTTCCAGTCCGGCTTCCAGCTTGATGGTCTCCATCAGCTGCGTTGCCAGCTTGATCAAGGCGGATCGGCACTGCTTGTGTTATTGGACCTCACAACAGCGTTTGATACAGTCGATTACGATCTTTTGATGCACCGCCTTGCCGTGGCCGGAGTGAGGGGGGCAGCCTTGAATTGGTTGTCTTCCTTCCTTCGCAATCGGAAGCAGCAAGAGTGCAAAGGGGGGAGTTGGCCCCAGGGGGATTCCCACTACCTTGTGGCGTCCCTCAGGGAGCCATACTCTCTCCCTTGTTATTTAACATCTATATGTGACCACTCGCTCAACTGGTACACAGCTTTGGGCTGGAGTGTCACCAGTACGCTGATGACACCCAGCTCATTCTGAGGATGGAGGGCTGGCCGGACTCCGTACCCGATAATTTCCATCTGTGCCTCGAGGCCATTACTGGATGGATGCGTGCCAGCAGGTTGAAGGTGAATCCAGCAAAGACGGAAATCCTATGGCTGGGCCGCCCGTGCGATAGGGATATCCAGCTGCCGACTTTGGATGGTGAGGCACTACGCCCGTCATCATTAGTAAAAAGCCTTAGAGTCCTCTTGGACCCCCTGCTGTCAATGGAGGCCCAAATCTCCACTGTCAGCAGGACCACGTTTTTCCATCTGCGTCAGGTGAAGCAGCTTGGCTCCCTATCTGTCCCGGAATGACCTATCCTCGGTGATCCAGGCCACGGTCATCTCAAGACTTGACTACTGTAATGTTCTTTACATTGGCCTTCCCTTGACCGTGACCCAGAGACTCAAACTAGTGCAGAACGCCGCTGCCAAGCTTCTCGCAGGGAAGCCTGCGAGTTGTCATGTAACACCTAGATTGCGGGACCTGCACTGGTTACCAATTGAATTCCGGATTACTTTCAAGGTGCTAGTTCTTACTTTTAAGGCCTTGTATGGTCTGGGGCCAGTGTATCTAAAGGATCGCCTGTTCCCATACAATCCCCCGAGATCACTGCGGTCAGAAGACTTGAATCTTCTAGACATCTCCAGTATTAGATCTTTCCGCCTAACAGCAACCTGGCGAAGGGCATTCTCCATCGTAGCCCCCATATTGTGGAACGCTCTGCCGCCTGAGACTCGGGCTCTGCGAGATCTAAGCACCTTTCGCAGAGCAGTTTTGGCCTACAACTCCCAGAAATCCTAACAGCTGGTAAATTGGCTGGGATTTCTGGGAGTTGTAGGCCAAAACTTGAATAAATCACACGGAATTCTAGATGGGACTCTCCAAATAGGAAGGAGGGAGGGAAGGAGGGAGGGAGGGGGTATTCTATTCTTGGAAGCAGCAAAAAAGGAGGAGGAGCCCCCCCTCGCTCCTCGCTGCCTCTCTCTCACCCCGATCCTGAGGGAGCGAGGGCCCAAGTTTGCCCAGGCTGAGAGGAAAAGGAAGAGGCCTGAGGCTGTGAGGAATGGTGGGAGTTGAAGTCCAAAACACCTACCTGGAGGGCTGAAGTTGGCCCCTGCGATGGGGCAAGGCAGAGCAACGGGGAAGAGAAGGGAGGGGGAGAGAAGCATCTGAGAGAGCGCAGGGAGAGAGAGGAGGAGAAGCGCGCACGTGTGTGTGTGAAGTTAGCCCCTGCGATGGGGCAAGGCAGAGCAACGGGGAAGAGAAGGGAGGGGGAGAAGCATCTGAGAGAGCGCAGGGGAGAGAGAGGAGGAGAAGCGTGTGTGTGTGTGAGAAGTTGGCCCCTGCAATGGGGCAAGGCAGAGCAACGGGGAAGAGAAGGGAGGGGGGAGAAGCATCTGAGAGAGCGCAGGGAGAGAGAGGAGGAGAAGCGTGTGTGTGTGTGAGAAGTTGGCCCCTGCAATGGGGCAAGGCAGAGCAACGGGGAAGAGAAGGGAGGGGGAGAAGCATCTGAGAGAGCGCAGGGAGAGAGAGGAGGAGAAGCGCGCACATGTGTATGTGAGAAGTTGGCTCCTGCGATGGGGCAAGGCAGAGCAACGGGGAAGAGAAGGGAGGGGGGAGAAGCGTGGAGGACTACACTTTCCAGAATGCATTGCCTAGCAGCAGCGTCTTTTCTCATGCCTAATGAAGACCCACTTGTTCAGGCAGACTTTTGAATGATGTATGAACTTTTAACCATTGTTTTATTAGTTGCTGTTTTATATTCTTCCTTGTAAACCACCCCGAGCCCTCAGGAGTGGCGGTATAAAATCGAATAAATAAATAAATAAATAAATAAATAAAATAAACTGTCTGTTCAAATGACAACCCGATTGAAAATGTGAAAGGTCATTGCTATACATGATAATGACCGCAAGAATTATCCACGTGCGAAGGCTCAATTATTCCGTCCTAAGACAATTGGCTTATGAAAAGAAGTGAACTTGTGGCAATAGTTAAACTTACTACAGTATGTGGATTAAGGAGAAATCTCTTAACTTTTAAGAAAGATTGGGAGCCCATTTATTGTGTTCCTCTAGCAAAGATGGGGTCAAATCCCTATCATTAGGTTTGGGTTTGTTTACTTTAAGTGTGTTACTATATGAGAGAGTATGTATCAATGGTTTCTTTTCACTAAATAGATATAGAAAACAAAGATAATATAAACACCAGACAGAGAATGAGAAGCCTTTATGTTTAGGATGTAGTAAGTATTATTATAGAAAAAAAGTATTTTAAATCTTTTGTTGTTTTGTTTCTTTGTTTTATGTAAGTTCATATGTAACTTACTTACTTAGGCAATCCCTTGTTGTCTGAGTAAGATTGTCCTCCAATTTCGGTGTCCTGGCAGCAGGTACGTAGGCAACTGTGGAGCCCTATTCAGGCCCGGATCAACCCCTTTTGGCACCCTAGGCCACACTTTGGAATTACGCCCCCAAACCAACCTCTACTGCACCCCCCCCCCCCATTCCTTATTTCCACTGCCGGGCAGCGGCCACGGGGGCTTCCCTTCCTTCCTTGACTCAAGGAAGGAGGGCGGGAAAAGGAGGAGGCACAGGGAAGCCCTGCCGCCGGGGTCGCTGCCGGGCATGCGCAGCAGCAGCCCCGGGGGCTTCCCTTTCTTCCTCCTCCTCCTCGCTCGCGCCCTCCTTCCTTGACTCAAGGAAGGAGGGCAGAAGGAGGAGGAGGAAGGGAGGGAAGCCCCTGGGGCTGCTGCCAGGCATGCGCGGCAGGAGGGCGCGAGTGCCTCTGCCTTCTCCGCCATGTTCCTGGATGCCACGAGCGCATGCCTGGCAGCGGCCCCGAAGGCTTCCCTCCGCCTTCTCCTCCCCGCGCCCTCCTTCCTTGACAAGGGGCGGGGGTGATGGTGAGGGGGGCACCATTTCCTCCCCCCACCCCCTCGCAGTGCTCTCCCCCTGCCCTCCCCCGAGAGAGAGAGTCATCTCCATGCCGCGCGTTGCGGTTTTGTTTCAGTTTTTTTTTGGTCCGTGAACTGTGCCCCCCTCGGCTTTGCACCCCTAGGTCATGGCCTAGGGTGGCCTTATGGGTAATCCGGGCCTGGCCCTATTCTTGACCTGCATGTTTGAGTCATTGTGTCTTTCAATAGGATGTGCTCCAAGGCAGATGTAGGGATATGTAGCCCTTAAAGTAATGTTGGTCTGTAATTCCCATCAGTGTGAGACACCATAGGCAAGGCATGATGGAAATTGCAGGCCAACAAAGTCTGGAAAAGCTGTACTGCCATGATCCCCTGCCCTATTGTTGTTAACTGCTGTGAAGGTAACTGGCTTATGGTATTGCTATGAAAGACCTCCAAGTCCCCTATTATCAACAGCCCTACCCCTCCCTTAACAGAGTCTATCCACCTATTTCGGGATTTTACCCCGCTCTTCTCAACCCCCAAGGGGGGACTCAGAGCGGCTTACAGTACGGCACAATTCGATGCCCACATAATAACAATATAAACCCCAAAACACTTCAACAATTAAAATACATTAAAAATACATTAAAATACAACTACATTAGCACCATACACATTCACTCTGGATTAAAACAATGTTCAGTCCATAAAAACATTGGCCATAATCACCCACTTTCATTAAAAACCAATCTAAAATGCTGCCTTGTGCTGGTGTACGAATGCCTGGTCCCACAGCCAGGATTTTACTTTTTTCCTGAAGGCCAGGAGGGATGTGGTGGATCGTACATCAACAGGAAGCGCATTCCACAGGCGGGGAGCCACCACCGAGAAGGCCCTAGGCAGCCTCATCCGGCTATAGCGCCTGTAGATGTTTCCCCAGCCAGCCTCATCTGAGACGAGGCAAAGCGGCAGGGCACTTGGGAGCGTGAGATGTCAGGGCCTCCCGGCCACCATGATCTTAGATTGACGGGAGCGAGAGCAGGGCCTGGATGATCATAGCGCTGCTATCCCTCGTCCCCACCAGCCTGGGGTCGATCGTATGTCACTTGGAAGCGCATTCCACAGACGGGAGCCACCACCGAGAAGGCCCTCTCTCATCCCCACCAACCGCATTTGAGAAGTTGACGGGAGCGAGCAGGGCCTCCCGGATGATCTTAAATACGAGGTGGGACGTAGGCGCTGATGCGTTCGGACAAGTAAGCTGGGCCAGAACCGTATAGAGCTTTAAAGGTCAAAACCAGCACTTTGAATTGAGCCCGGAATTGGACAGGCAGCCAGTGGAGCTGACACAACAGGGGGTGGTATGCTCCCTGTATGTCGCTCCAGTTAGTAATCTGGCTGCCGCCCGCTGGACTAATTGCAATTTCCGAACTGTCTTCAAAGGCAGCCCCACGTAGAGTGCGTTGCAGTAATCTATTCGGGATGTGACCAGAGCGTGGACGACCGTAGCCACCTAGAATGCAGTCTTCTTCTTTATCAACTGTGCTTACCTGGTATTATTGTCTTTTCTAATGAGTCATGTCTTTCCATGATAGGTTCAAAGTCTGGCACTTTCAGTTTACTCATCTTTGCTTCTAGCAGACTTGATCCGAGGCTTATTTGTATTTTTGGCCGCAGGCCTTGAAATGCCCAGGTCTGGTCTTGACGCTTCTTTGCTGCCTGGCTCCTCCCCTTGGATGACGACATCGGCTTTCGGACAACGCTTGCTTTTTCCTTTTTGTGTTTTCCTTTGTTGTGCATTTTTTGGAGATTTAATCCGGGTTTTCTGTGAAGGACTCTGTTTTGCTCAGTAGGTTGGCATTCTGTGTTTTTGTTACTGTCACACTGAAGTTTAAGGTTTTTTTGGGGGGGGGGTCTTTTGCCCATTGTTTTGTGTTTTTTTGACTTTGTAAATAAACTTTACCTTGACTTATATTGGGCTTGGCTTTTTAAAGGCTCTCTGCCCGCGACAATAGCTGCCCTTTCAATCCCTAGTTGACTGATTTCTTGACTGCAGTCTTAATTTTGATTAATGATTGAGCCAAGATATGGAACATCTTGAACTATGAGTGTCTTCGTCATCTACTGTAAAGTCATATATAACCTGAAGTCATTTTTGTTTTCTTCATGTTCAGCTGTAAACCTGCTTTTCCACTTTCTTTTTAATGACTTCAACATGCGCTCCAAATCTTTGCTGTTTTCTGAGAATACTGTGGTGTCATCTGCATGTGTTATGTTGTTGATGTCCTTCAATTTTCATGCTTCTTTCCTCCAAGTCCAATCCAGTTTGAGGAAATAAAAGATATTTTTTGCAGCATGCTGGTTCCAAGCTGAAATTGAGGGCTAGTGCAATAGATAGGAATTGAGTGCAGGGATACAAGTTATGCAGCGCTCTCTATTTTGGGCTGCAGAGCACCATGGCCCCTTCCACACAGCCATATAACCCTGAATATCATGCTGAAAATCCCACAATATCTGCATTGAACTGGGTTATCTGAGTCCACATTATCATATATTCCAGTTCAGAGCAGAAAATGTGAGATTTTACTAAGCTGTGTGGAAGGAGGCCCAGTCTCTTAAGGCAGTGTTTTTCAACCTTTCTTGAGCAGCGGCACATTTTTTACATTTACAAAATCCTGGGGCACACCACCAACCAAAATGACACTCTAACTTACCATATTGTACTATACCATTATACTGTAATATTATTAGTACTATTACAAGTAATATAAAATACATAATTTCAATATTGTATTATTTTTAAAAGTGTTATCTTGTATTACATTATAATAATATAAATATTATAGGTACATACAATATATTATCAATAAAGCACAGGAGTTAATCCTGACTGTTATCATTACTCTCATAGTCAATAACGATATACACCAGGGGTGTGCAACTATGCCCCCAGTATACTGATCCCTATTTTTTTGGAATATTTTTTTTTTCACAGGGGGTGAGGCGGGGCAGGGAGGAGGAGCAGGCTCTCTTCCTCCTCCTCCTACTTCCTCCCTCCCCCTCTCTCCCTCCTCCCTCCTCCTTCTCTCTCTTTCCCCTTTCATTCCTTCCCCTTCCACCACCTGAAGGAAAGAGGGAAGGAGAGAGAGAGTGCACGAGTGAGAGGGGCGTGGCCAGAGCGAAACAGGGGCAGGGCCGAGTTCGGAGCACGGGGGGGTGTCATCCATTCCCTTTCCGGCTTCCTCCTCTTCTGAGGCTTCGTGCCAAGTTTGGTCCTGATCCATCATTATTTGAGTACACAGTGCTCTCTGGATGGAGGAGAACTACAACTCCCAAACTCAAGTTTCAGTACTTTCTGTTGCTCTCATGAGAGTTTAGGTTTGATTCAACATGGCTCAGGAATGCTTTGATTGTGTTTTCCCCTTATGGCAGAAGGAGGTAGGACTGGATGGCCCTTGGAGGTCTCCTATTCTAGGAACCCATTGTAATTATTATTATTATTTTATTATTATTATCAGAGGCTGAATGGCCATCTGTGAGGAATGCTTTGATTGTGTTTTCCCCTTATGGCAGAAGGAGATTGGACTGGATGGCCCTGGATGGCCCTTGGAGGTCTCCTACTCCAGGAACCTGTTGTTGTTGTTATTATTATTATTATTAGCAGAGGCAGAATGAATATTATGCCTTATCATTCAGGGTTATAGGCCTGTGTGGAAGGGCCCTGGCTTCTTATTTGACTTCCTTTTCACACATCTGAATAAAATCCCATGTTATTTGCTTTAAACCAGATTATATGAGTGTGGACTCCGATAATCCAGTTCAAAGCAGGTATTCTGGGTTATATGGCTGTGTGGAAGGGCCCTGAGTCCACACTGCAATATAATCCAGTTCAAAGCAGGTTTTGTGGGGTTTCCTGCCTGGATATTCTGAGTTATATGGCTGTGTGAAGGGCCCTGAGTCCACACTGCAATATAATCCAGTTCAAAGCAGGTTTTGTGGGGTTTTCCTGCCTGGGCCCTGATATACACCATGACTATGACAAATACTGATCATATAACAATACAATAACATATACTAAGGGAAAATAATAATATTATGTTAATACATAGTTAATAATAATAATATTAATAATAATAATAATATAGCCCATGAGGCTCCTTCCACGTCACGTCACAGTCTCTGAGGCCCGGTAGGCCGCTCGCGTACCTGCCCGGAGGTGGGCCCGTTGTTCCCCACGTCGTGGCAGCAGTGGGCAAAGAGGCAGTAGAGCCACGGGTAGGAGAGGAAGCCCGTGAAGGCGGGACGGTGGCGCCGGCCAGGGCCAGACTTAGGCTCAAGGGCTCCACCGCCCCGGCCGGCCGGACCAGCACCAGGCCCGCCGCCAAGCCCAGCACTGCCAGGCACACCCGCCGCCGCATCGCCTCAGACGAGCCACTTCTGCTCCACTGGCGTCCCCTCAGGGAAGGCGCTTCCGATCCCGCCGCCTCCATCTTGGTGCCGGGCGGGAGTTCAAGGCTACCGTGATGGGATTGGCCCACAGGAAATAAAGGGGCATGGCTTATTCAAGACTCAAGAGGTTCCAATTTCCCATGGCACACCTGATGATTGCTCACGGCACACTAGTGTGCCGCGGCACACTGGTTGGGAAACACTGTCTTAAGGCAATGGTGAGGAATGCCGGGAATTGTAATCCAACATCTGTAGAGCCTCACGATTCTTCTCCCTGATCTATTTGGCCCCTTCCACACCACTGAGCAAAATGGGGCTTTACAGGCTGATGGATTCTCCATCTCAGACATCAGAAGAGTTGCAAGACCGAGAACAAGGCACAAGAGTCAAGACGAAGATCCACCCAGAGGAAAAGTGTTCTCGCCATACATCAAGGGAACCACTGACCACACAGGGAAGCTGATGAGGAAACACAACATACATACTATCTACACATCCACTAAGAAAATCCAACAAATGCTACGTTCAGCAGAGGACAAGAGGGAACCTCTCACTTCTGCTGGAGTCTATTGTATACCATGCAGCTGTGGACAAAATCATATTTTGTTATGATTCTGTTTTATGTTTAATTGTGTTGTATTGTTTTGGGCTCAGCCTCATGTTAGCCGCCCCGAGTCCCCTCTTGGGGAGATGGAGGCGGGTTATAAATAAAGTTTATTATTATGAAGTCCAGTTGTGACCGACTCTGGGGGTTGGTGCTCATCTACATTTCAAAGCTGAAGAGCCGGCGTTGCCCATAGATGCCTCCAAGGTCATGTGCCCAGCATGACTGCATGGAGGACTGTTACCTTCCCGCCGGAGTGGTACCTATTGGTCTATTTGGGATGTATCAAATTATACAAAACAATCATTGTTTCCCAGAATCTTAGAGCTGGAAGAGACCTAAGGGCCAATTGAATAACTACTGGCCAGTTTAAAATCTCCCTTTTCTGGGCAAGGTTCTGGAGAGAGTGATGGCCTCCCAACTCCAAAGTTTCCGGGAAGAAACCAATTATCTGATTCCATTTCAATCTGGTTTCAGGCCTGGCTATGGAACAGAGGCGGCATTTGTCCCCTTGGTGGATGACCTGGACCTTTCTAAGCAAAGGCGAAGCGAAGGAAGATAGATGCTTTTGAACTGTGGTGTTGGAGGGCAATTCTGAGTGCCTTGGACCACAAGAAGATCCAAGCAGTCCATACTCCAGGAAATAAAGCCCGACTGCTCATTGGAGGGAAGGATGAAGTACTTTGGCCACATAATGAGAAGACAGAAAAGCTGGAGAAGATACTGATGCTGGGGGAAATGGAAGGCAAAAGGAAGAGGGGCCGACCAAGGGCGAGATGGATGGATGGCATCCTTGAAGTGATTGGCTTGACTTTGAAGGAGCTGAGGGTGGCCACGGCAGACAGGGAGCTCTAGGGTGGGCTGGCTCATGAGGTCGCGAAGTCAGAAGCGACTGAATGAATAAACAACAACAACTGGCATAGAGAAGTGTTCGCTGTAGGAATTTCTAGGTCCTACAGCCAAACTCTACAGCACTGAGTTTTATTTTAGATTCATCCTGGAGAACCTAGAGATGCCTAGGGCAGTGATTTTCAACTTTTTTTGAGCTGCGGCACATATTTACATTTGCAAAATCCTGGGGCACACCACCAACCAAAATGACACAGAATGACACTCTAACACAGTCATACATATAGTTAATATGTTTTAAAATGTATTTATACACTCAGTGTGAAACCTGGGCCTGTTTCGATGAACACAAAATAGATATCCTGGCGCAGCTGCAGCACTAACTCTAACTTTGTTTACTTAGCCGCATCTGAGCGAATCCAAGATGGCACGACCATTGCACTCTCGCATCACTTCTTAGGTGACACGAGAGTGCTATGGTTCTATTTCTTAAAGGGACAGATATGCCTTATAGTTTATATATGAATGAAATTAGAAAATAATTTCCCACGGCACACCTGATGATCTCTCAAGACACACTAGTGTTCCGCGGCACACTGGTTGAAAATCACTGGCCTAGGGAGAACATAATCAAATCTGCAAAAGTGAAACCCAGAAATGTGGTGCTGACTGTAATGATTTGTTAAACATCCAACAGATGGCGGTAGTGGTCCAGTTCAGGGGAACCAGATGTTACTGTCTTCACCATCCAGGAGATAGGAGAAAAGATTTAGTTGTATGGCTTGGCAAATTGCAGTTTCTCAAGTAACTTCTGACGGGGGGGATGGCTAGGATAGGCAACACAGGGACCTCAAGCTGTTTATTCCCACATCTCCCATGATTCCTGACCATTGCCCGCAGTTACTTGACGGGTGAAAGTTGTATTTTAAAACCAAGGAAGGAGGCTACATTGTCTATACCTGTTCTCAGATCTTATTGGACTTCCCAACTTCCAAGATATTCCAAGATGCAGGTTCGCAGCTTGAGTGTGATCCTGGATTCATCGTTGAGCCTGGAACCCCAGGTCTCGGCCGTGATCAAGGAGGCATTTGCATAGTTAAAACTTGTGTGCCATCAGGGCCAGACCTAGGTAATTTAAAATGGTAAGTGAACAGTATTTTGCCCCCCCCCCCCCAACCAATCGCAGTGCCATCTGCGCCCGTGCCTTGGGAAGTCTGACTTGGCCACGGTCGTCCATGCTCTGGTTACATCCCATATAGACTACTGCAAAGTGCTCTACGTAGGGTAGCGTTTGAAGACTGAAGACTGTTCTGGAAGCTATATATGTTGTATGTCAATGGCATTGAATGTTTGCCTGTATATGTGCATTGTGATCCGCCCTGAGTCCCCTGCGGGTGAGAAGGGCGGAATATAAATGATATAAATAAATATTAAAAAATAAATGTCCAGCGACTGGCAGCCAGGTTGCTAATGGGAGCAGCTCTCAGGGAGCATACAACTCCTCTGTTGCGCCAGCTCCACTGCCTGACAGTTTCCTGCCGGGCACAATTCAAAATGCTGGCTTTAGCCTATAAAGCCCTAAACAGTTCTGGCCCAACCCACCTGTTCGAACATATCTTTCCCTATGAACCAGCTAGGAATTTAAGATGTTCTGGGGAGGCCCTGCTCTCGATCCCGCCTTTGTAGCAGGTTCGCCTGGTGGGGACGAGAGGCCTTTTCAGCAGCTGAATCACACTGTTGACCGATATGCAGCATGTAGTCTACTTAGAGTCATATCTTCCTTTTGGATATATGGTTTTTCAAAGCAGGTGTCGCCCATCCATTTCTTTCTTCCTTTTTTTCTTTTGCTACCTAAGTGAAATGCCTTACATTTCTCACTGTTGAAATTCATTTTTTTTGCCATTGTGTACTCTGTTAAGGTCATTTTGGGTTCTGATTCTGTTCTCTAGGGTATTACCAATTTGGTGCCCTCTGCAAGGGTGGACTTTATAGATCTTCAAAGGACTGAACCTTAGGCTCTCAAATAGTTTCAGCACTCTGGATATTTCCCTTAAAATATGGAGTGAATTTCCAAGCATATTTACTACCTACTGGCGTGGAAGCCATCAGCTACCACTGAATCACAGGGCTCTACCCATTTGGAAAGAAACTTCTGACTTTGAAATTATCTGTCCGCCACTATGCTGAACCACAACAATAGGGCGCTGCCTTTGAAAGAGCCTTCAAGCGGTTACAGAATGTCCTCTAGTCATCTCCTGAGGGGACACTGGATGAGATGGCATGTGACTCACTTTGCAGCCCGCTCTATGGTTGTAGGCTAGCATCCAGGCATGAGAAGTCAAGACGTTGCATCTTGATGCCTCTGACTGTCCCAAACTTAGATCTCTCAGAGACTGCTTTATGTGTGAACCAGAATTCTGGAGACCGAGTTCTGCCAAGGGTTCCTTTACAGTGAAGAAAGGTGATTTATCAAAAGGTACAAGCCCTATGAGTGACCTAAAAACCCTAAAAGCATCAAATCCCACTTGATCTTGGAAGCTAGGCAGGTTCAAGCTTGTTGGGTCGTAAATCTGCTTGCATAGAACAGTGTTTCCCAACCAGTGTGCCGTGAGCGATCATCAGGTGTGCCGTGGGAAATTGGAACCTCCAGGAAGGGGGGGGGAGGGAGAGCCTGATGTGTTGAAGTATAAAAACCCTAAGAAACCTACCTCGATAAAGGCACAAAATTACAAACACCCCCCCTCCCCACCCGTTGTCTACTTGGTCTCTCCCTCTCCATGCATTGGGAAGGCCCGCCTCCCTTTCCCCAAGTAGAGACCTCCTCTTGCCTCCTGGGGGTTCTGTGTGGGAAATTTGGCCCAGTTCTATCATTGGTGGGGTTCAGAATGCTCTTTGATTGTAGGGGAACTATAAATCCCAGCAACTACAACTCCCAAATGTCAAGTTCTATTTCCCCTGAACTCCATCTGCGTTCATATTTGGGCATATTGAGGATTCATGCCAAGTTTGGTCCTGATCCAACATTGTTTGCTCTCTGGATATAGGTGAACTACAACTCCAAAACTCAAGGTCAATGCCCACCAAACTCTTATATAGCATTTTCTCTTGGTTATGGGAGATCTGTGTGGGAAGTTTGTGTCTTTCTGCCATTCCTGCCAGGATATCTATGTTGAGTTCATTGAAACAGGCCCAGGTTTCACACTGAGTGTATAAATGCATTTAAAAACATATTATCTATATGTATTATTTGTGTTAGAGTGTCATTTTGTGTCATTTCGGTGGGTGGTGTGCCCCAGGATTTTGGAAATGTAAAAAGTGTGCCAGGGCTCAAAAAAGGTTGGGAAACACTGGCATAGAAGACCATTAGGGGAATACCAGGCACTGTAGACTATATTTCAGAGGAAGGGACTGGCAAAACCACCTTTGAGTATTGCGTAAGGAAACCCAATGGAATTTAAGGGATTGCCACAAGTTAACAAATGAGCTGAAGGCACACGCATGCAAGCTTAATTGTGGCTGCCTCCAAAGAAGAGATGAAGCATCCGATTACTTTTTGCATTCTCTTCTAGTATGATTAATAATTGTGTGACTATTATTAACTTTGTTTACATTCTGGCTTGTGACCGTGATGTTTGTAGCTAGGAGAGGTGGGGATGGGAATACGTGCAATAAGTATAAAATGCTTTACGCCCGTTTAATGCAAGATGCTGGTGGCAAAATACCATATTTTCTGGTGCATAAGACTACTTTTTAACCCAAGACAATCTTCTCAAAAGTCAGGGGTCGTCTTATACGCGGGAGTCGTCTTATACGCAGAAATCGACTTATACATCAGGAGTCATCTTATACTCTGGAAGTTGTCTTATAGAGCGGGTGCTGAAACTTCCAATCTGGACTGGAGAATCTGTGGTTGCCGCATATGGTGGGGGGAGCTCAAAAATGGCAGTGGCTGCGTCCCTGCCGTATGCAGCGACTGTATGAAAGCATTAAGGGTGACACTGTACAAGTACAGTAGAAGAAAATCCATTCATCAGGATTCGTGGACTTAATGCAGTCCCGATGGTGAGGTGAAGGGGCGCCTCACCAGGAAGGGCGGAGCAGGCTGCAGGCATCCAGGCCACCCGGGGTATGGAAAAAAGAGATAGAGTGGCTCTGGGCCCAGAAAAACACACCTCTTTTACCTATCTGGCCCGCCCTTGTATCCTATTACCATACCTCCTCCCCTGCCTCTCAGATCCCGCTTCTGAAGACTGTAGTGAAGCGGTGCATGTGCGCAGATGCGAGAGGCAGAGGAGGTACCGTATAGGAAAATTACCATATTGAAATCAAATCAGATGCTTTAATTTTTTTTATTTGGTGTGCGTTGGAAGAGGGGTAGTCTTATACGGCGAGTATGTCCCAAACTCTATCTTTTAACTGGAAAAGTTGGGGGTGTTATACGCCCAGTTGTCAGAGAGATAGCATAGCAGTAACAACAGCTGTGCTAGCAATCTGAAGATCTGAAGATTGCAAGTTCGAATCCCGGGCTGGTTTGGACACCAGTTGTGAGCCCTGTCCACTGTTCACCCAACAGTTCGAAAACAGCTCAGCTGTGATTAGATAAAACTGGGAACCGCCTGGCGGGGAAGAATTTTTCAAAGGACTTACAATGCCTAAATAAAAAAAGTAAGATCGGCTGCGGCTCTCCGTCACGAGGATGAAGCAACAGCACCCCCTTGTGACATGACGTAATGGAACAACCACACCCTGTGACGCAGCCTGATGAAAAATCCTTCCAAAATTGTACTTGTCACATGTTTGTATGTTGTATGTAATTGTATGTGGATCCGGCAGGAACTGTCTGCCGTATGTGTGATGTAATCCGCTCTGAGTCCTCTTCGGGGTGAGAAGAGCAGAATATAAATAAAGTGTATTATTATTATTATTATATGCCATAAAATATGGTACTTACGGTTTTAGTGCAAATGAGTCTTCCAACATACAGAGCCATGCTCTCCAAAATGTTGGATCCCATGCTGCGAAAAAGGCAGGATATAAGGTAAGTGTGTAGTGAAGATATCTTTAAGGGAAGTGCAATGTGCACTCACAAAGAAAGGGACTATTTTGCTAGTCAGGAGGAGAATGGAAAGAGCATGGACAAGTTAAAGTTACTCCGTGAATCCTTTGCCTTCCTTGGCTGGGAAAGAAATGTTGAGGGCTCCTGGGATCCCCTTTGGCTCTCAGGAAGAGATGTAGCAGTGAAGCATCGTGCTCTGTGTTACAGTCCCCATAGTTATGCTCCCAAGGAAAGGCTAAATAGGCAGCAGCTGTGCTGACATAGAGCAACAATCCATCTCTAGCACTTCTAATCTCTACCAGCACTACATTTTGTATAGCGCTAATGACTCTTAGTTGTTCATTCCAAACATCCCTGGATTACCCATAAGGCCAACGAGGCCATGGCCTAGGGGCGCAAGCTGAGGGGGGGGGGGGCGCAGATCACGGACCCAAAAGAACTGGTCTGCACCCCTTTCCCCCTTTCTCATGCCCCTCCTCGCTCCTTCTCCCGGCAAAGTCTCTGCTCCGTCTCGTGCATGCGCTCTCTCTCGTTCTCTCTCTTGCACTCTCTCTCATGCACACTCTCTCTTGTGCGCGCCTTTGGAGTGAGTTTGCACCCGCTGCGCTCTCCCCAAGCCTCCCGAGGAGACCTTCAGAGCACAGCGGAGTTTTCCAGCCGGTGGGAATGCATGGGGACCTTGGAGGTGGCGGGATGGTGCCTACTCACCTTTCTCTTCTGCTCCGGACGCACCATGGCGAAAGCCAGCCAAGTGTGGGTTTGAGTGGTGTGTGTGTGTGTGGGGGCGTAATTCCAAAGTGTGGCCTAGGCCGCAAAAAAGTGTTAATCTGGGCCTGGTTCCAAATCAGGCCATACCAGATTTTTTTACATTGCAATGGGGACAGCTCACAACAACTGTTGTTCGGAGAATTCTTGCTCCCTGCTTATATTTACCACTAGCTTGGGGACCCGGCGGTGCCCGGGTTATTTGAGGAAGACATTGTGTGCCATAGTTCGTCATTGGTGTGGGCCACAGTGCTCTAAGGAAGTGAATTGAAGTACTGCAAGTCCCATCATCCATGGTCCATCCTTCCTCAAACTGCACCAGGATGTAGGGTGCATCTTGGGGGGGTGTCTGTGTGCCAAGTTTGGTCTTGTTCTGTCATTGTTGGGGGCCTAGTCAGGCAAATCAAGTTGAAGAAGCCTAACAATATCCCATGACCTGAGGCCTAGTTAAGGAAGTCTTGCTGTCAATTTTGGGCCTGGTCTGTGATTTATAGGGGCTGCAGTGTTGTTTGGGAAGTGAATGAGGTGAAGGTACTGCAAATCCCGTCATTCGTGGCCCATCCTGTCCTAAACCACACCAGGTTGTGAAGTGGGCATTGGTCCCTTGTTTGCCATGTTTGGTCCTGATCCGTCATTGCTGTGGGCCGCAATGGCTGACTGCCTGAGGCCTTTTGCTTTCCCTCTGAGTCACCTTAGAAGTGTATTGGGTGAAGGTACTGAACATTCCATTTCCAACAGAAAAAACTGTCAACTGGCTAACTTCAACTCCAGCCATTTAATCCTGCCTCAGGCCCTTTCCTTTCCTCTCTGTGCTGTGTTGGAATGTTGGGAGGCTGGCCAGTCAGAGCCATTTATGCAAATAATCCCGGAGTGGCAGCCAATCGAAACGCTGCCACATATTCCTCCCACCGCTCGGCCGCAAACACTGACTTTTATTATATACATAGATAGATAGATGGAGAGCACAGGGAAGCCTAAGTGGCCAGTGGCAAGTGATGTTATTACATCTGGAAATGAAACACTTTGGTGCTCTGGCCTCACACCACCACTTCACTTTTGTCTTCTATTTGCCATCTGTGGAAAAGGGAAAGCCCTGGACTCTTTCCGCCCAGATCCTCCCCATAACCCCATGTTACCCAGGTTTTCAGACAAGCCAGGCCAATGTCACAGGCACAGAGAAGCCCTTCCTCCTGGTTTATTGTGAGCTTGGCTGCCGAAAGGTTTTGGTAACATTTGAGAGAGAACACCGAAACAGCTGATCAACACCGCAAGGAAAAGAAATGACAACTCTACAATTTTCAATGTGTGTCTATATTACACCATAAATACACAGACAGGAGAAAACTGGGTTAGGGTAGGGTGAGTGTGTGTGTATGTGTGGCAGAGCTCTCGAGGAGAGAATGCAGCTAGAGGATCTCCCAGAGACCTCATGGCTCTCCATGGATGCTCCCCAACACAGTGACACCCCATGACCTGCTCCCCAGCAAGTGTTGGGGCAGAGGAAGGGCTGGGGGAGAGGGAGGGTATTGTTTGCAAGATCGTTTTGCTCTTTAGAATAATTTACATTCTTCTTATTCACAATTATGTACAGTCCAAACCCGACCCAATAAACTCATGGAACAGAAATGCATACAAAAATAAAAGCTATACAGAAATCAAGGAAGAAAGAGGTTCCCTTTCGTATTTTTTTTTCTCTTTTTTATATGTTTTTTTTTTCTCTTCAGTTGAGGCTCCAAGAAAGAAAAGAGGAAAATAATACAAAGGAAATGGCTACAGTACTGTGTTCAGAAATGGCCATGTTCTCCTTGGGTTGGAGAAGGAGATAACCTTATATTGGCTTTCCGGCAGAGACTGGCAAGATAGGGAGAGTAGCAGCAGTCGCAAATAGGCCACCACAGGGTTTAGCTAACCAACATAGCTACTCCGCACCGCTGGATCTCTAGTGAGACTACGAACCTGAGCCAGTACTGTTCAAGTTCACCCTAACAGGTGGTGGTGGTGACAAAAGTGGCTGCAGCACAACCCCCGTTGCCCTGTTTTCCCTGCCACCTGGCTACAGTCACCCCTACCAAGCTTTGGGCTTGGAAAAAAAAAAGTCCTGAAAAGCTGTGCAGTTACCTCTCTGGACTTATGTGCTGGAGAGACTGCCGGCCAAGCGGAAGCCAATGTAAAGTGGGGTGGTTGTGTGTGGAATGGAAACTTTGCAAAAGAGGATTCGTTGGCTTTGGTTCAAAAGCTCGGCATCATTAATGGGGATGGCGAGACCTCCCTTGTTATTGCTTCACTTTATGCATGAAGAGGGGGAGGAATTTGGACGGTCTCTGTAAGACAGGATGGGAGAGAGGCCTCAGGCTTGGCCTTTTTGCCCTTTGCCTGGGAGAGAAGTTGTGCCCTTGGCCATTTGTCTCGACTCACATAGTTCAGGACACTTGCAACACCCACTTGCTTCGAGGATCCCTTCTCCTCCCTTGTAGCAAACCAACAATACAGTGAGGACAGGCCCTCCAAGCAACGTGAGGACGTGGGTGAGAGATTCATGAGCAAAGAGAACAAACTCCGGGCTAGACTGAAGTCCAAAAAACACAAAAAGGTGGATAACCTTATATGAAATAATCTTTAAATACTTATTATTTCGATATGAATAGTATGTTCAATTTTATCACGTGTGGCTGCGCACGGATTTACGTGGGGCAGACAAAACGGGAGGTCCGTACGAGAATTTCTTTGGGGGCCACGGATCCCGCCTTTTATGTTCATTGTAAAACTAAAAATCACACAGCGGCGTCATTGAAACTGCAAGTACTGGAAAGGATCACTCCCACCTATGACACTCCATGAGGAACACTACTCAAACGTTGCGAAAGAAAATGGATCTTAACCCTTAATTCAGACTGGCCGGCCGGACTCAACGACTCCATGTCTTTAAACTCACTACTGCTGTGATAAATTACTGTTTAATTGATGTAAATACCATACTACTGTGTTATGACCCTGTATATATGTTCTGCTCTATCTCTGTAAAATTACCATTTGGTCACCCGCTATTTCCATTTGGACGGGTTATACTTATCTATGCTTTGAATGATGGTATGCATATTACTTTAATATAACGGGTATGCTGGTTTATGTGGCTAGTTGCTATTTTGTGGATATTATATTGCATATTTATGTTTCAGATTTATTGGACGCTTACTATATCGCCTTGATAAAACCGTTCTATGGTGAAACGGTCCTACTACGGGCCTTTTGAAAGACTGCATTTGTGGGCCGTCAGCGAACCTTGGGGAACGACGTCTTCCTCCAGCGTCTATCTTATTTACATTTCCTTTCATCACTCCAATCGGGAGCTTGGATTTACAAATTGTGAAATCATTCCTACCGCAACAATCAGGAGCTTGGATTTACAATTTATTTTCCAATTGGGGACTGCGGAATATACAGAATATATATTTAATTTGATTATCTCCAGTCGAGAGGTTGGAACTTTACAAACCCTATACATTTTGGAAAATATATTGCTTTCTTTATTGACATATGTGCTTCCTTTTGGACTTTCCAGATAAAACTGAACATACTATTCATATCGAAATAATAAGTATATAAAGATTATTACATATAAGGTTATCCACCTTCTTTTTGTGTTTTTTGAGATTCATGAGCAAGCCAGCCAAAGATGATCCCAAAGCCTCCTGCCCATCCTAATGGGATAGAGGCACAGGATGAAGGAAATGCCTTGGCCGCTTGTCTCCTGTTGTCCTTCAGACTTGGTTTCCAAGCACTCCTTCTCCATAGAGGGGAAAAAACCCCATGCCTCCAGACACCAAAGGAGTAGTTCCATCCAGAAGTTGGGCCAAGGCATTTTGGATGGAAAGGTGATCTCCCTTCCCCCTCCCAACTTTGATGCCAGGAGGACAATGACAAGAGGGTTAGTAGCACATCAAGCTCCACTAGCTGATTAAGGCAAAGAATAGATGCAGCCTGAAAATATCACTCAGAATCCCACAAAACAGGTTGGGGGTGAGGGGAGAGAAAAACCATGTATCTAGTACTCTGTTCTTCAGTTTCCCTTTGCTAAGCTTCCTGTAGTTGACTTCAGGAAATGTGATTCTGACCCTATCATTACTTGACTTCCTGGATCTTTTGGTTTCCTCCCAAACCAATTTTGAGGGGTTAAAATCAGCAACTGGCTTATGCCATAATAATAGGGCGTTGATTGTAGGGCGTTCTGGGCACATGACAAACATTCACTCCCCATCCCCATGGCTGGCTGTCATAATTTCTAGGGAGTAGACCATCCAAGGTGGGCCCTCAAACCAAAATCATCCGGACTCTTGAACTAAGAAAAAAGACCCGCCCATCAGGCCCGGATTAATTCTTTTTGGCGCCCTAGGCCACACATTGGAAGCCACGCCCCCGGGACGATGCTGAGCATGCGTGTCAGAGGCCCTAGGGGCGGGGCTTCCCTCCGCGTCTTCCTCCTCGCGCTGGGCGCCCCTCCTTCCTTGAGTGAACGAAGGAGGGGCCGGCGTGAGCAAGGAAGAGGCGGGGGAAGCCGCGTCAGAGGACATAGGGGCCTATGGCGCTCCGCGCGCAGGCGCAGAAGCACCTGAAGATCGACCTTTTTTTTTAAAAAAAAGGGAGGGGTCCAGATCTGCCCCCCCATGGCTGCGCCCCTAGGCCATGGCCTAGTGTGGCCTTATGGATAATCTGGGCCTGCCGCCCATAGTTAACGTCACAAATAAAAAAATCTGTGAGTTCCAGCCACATTACATTACACTCAGGCTTCCTTTGCGTAGAACCTGCTTTTCTCAGATCCTCTTGAAATGTTCCTGTGTCTGGTGGCATGTGAAAAAGGTCTGTGAGGGATTAAATACATCTGCTTTACCTAGTTGACAAAGCTGTAAAGAGCCTGAGGAATCGATGGACTACTACACCTTAGGGATTTATATCAATTTGTAAGTTTGCTAACTTTTTTGGCCACCACCCCTGGATACAGTCAATGAGTGCTAAAACAATTACTCCTCTAACCCCCATTTGGGTTGGGAAGGCGCCAGAACTACTCTCTCTGCCTGCTGATCCACTTCCCCCACTGGGAGAGGAACATCTGCACCTGAGGTCCCCAATAGAGCTGTATGAGCAAAATGGCTAGTTTCAATTATTTAATCCTGGCTGTATTGCCTTAGTATGCGTGTGTGTGTGTATGTCTATGTCCATGTGCAAAAAATGAGCAGAGGAAGACTTATTAGCTATTAGGATAAGAATGTTTTGCTTATCTGATGTCTTGTTCCCTTTTTTCGTTTTGTTGAAAAGTAAATATCTTTTCTCCCATTTGCTGCTGGAAGAATTTTATGGCGTCACAGACAAAAAAAAAGGAGAGAGAAAAAAAATCTCCCTCCCTGCAAATTATATATATATATATATATATTTGCTTGTACTTCACACAAACAAACAAACAAACCCCAGAACAAAACTGGAAAAAAAGGCAAGGTTGTTTCTTCTCATCAGTCCATAGTAAAATCCTGAAAATAAATTACTACTGGCTTTAAAAAAATAACACAAAAGTCAAAAATTGACTCCGTCTCTCTCCAAGTCTTCCTAGTTATTGAACACCCTGTTTTCCATGCTGTAATGGGCAAAGAAAAATAAGTTGATGTATTTGCCGTTTTCCAAAGGCCGCTGGACTTCAATTTCAGCCGCCTGCTAGTGGTCAAGAAAGATGGGAGTTGTAGTCTAGCAACCTCTGCAAAACTAAGGCATTGTTACCTTTGGAATAAAGGCACCAATCAATGAACCAAATCAAGAGGGCTCGTCTGGAGTCAGGGACCTCATAGGACCACTGGGATTTACATGGGTTACCTAGCGTTTGGAGTCGAAAGTCCAGCAGTGACTTTGCTTTACTACAAATGGCTTTAAATACTTAAAAAAAATATATCCACCTGCTTTGCCTCTGCTACATACATGCCATGTATCAACAGCACCTTCCTCCTTTAGTTCTCAACTTTACCAGTTTTTCTGCGGAGGCTGTTTAAAAACAGAAGTTAGCAAAATAAAACAATATTTTTTTTTAAAAAAAACCCCCACTAAGAGCCACTATTCAAGGAATGAACAAAAAGCAAAAGAAAGGTACGGTTTTCCTCTGGAGTGTTTGGGTCGGTCGCTGCAGCAGAAGTCTGCTGCTCCCTGCTGGGCCAACTTGGTTCTACAGTTGCTGTGTGTATTTCTCCCCCCCCCCACTCCCCACCCTGCTTTTTTATTATTGATTTTCTTTTTATAAAAAATACAATAAAAATAAAAAAATGCTTTTTGTTGTTGTTTTTTTTTATCCCCGCCCCTCCCTGTGAAAACTTTTTTCTCTCTGTGTGTGTGGCTGTGTGTATGTATGTGGTTTTGTTTTTTGTTTTTGTTTTTTCCCTCCCTTTTCCACTGTCCCTTCCCTACAGTCATGATGCACCGGGAGATGTGTCATCCGTCAGTCTGTCCTGCCCTTCTAGGGACTCGTGCGGGTGTTCCTCGACGGCGGTATAATAGCTGTGGTCCTCATCGCCGGGACTGCTGTAGTCCTTGTCGGACTGCGAGTCCTCGCCCTCCTCCTCCAGGGTCAGTTCAAACTGGAATTTCTCCAGGCAGGTCTCGTCGCCCTTTTCAGCGTCGTCTGGAGGCGGGGAAGGGCTCTGGGGGATCATACTGTGGTACCAGTCCCTGTTGTCCTCAAGAGTGTCCAAAATGTCTTGTGCGTCGGGATGAACCAGGTCCGCCCAGGTCTCCCACAGTGGGTGCACGATGTAGTCAATGAATCCCACCTGAAGCACAGTTGTGGGCGGGAAGAAGACAGTTAGCAAAGAAAACGACAGCGGGGCCAACCAGAAATCACTTTCAGGAGACTCAGCTAAGTGATATTTATGAAGGCAGCCGCTGGCTCCTACAGAGACATATTTTTGTACATGTTTCTCTCAAGACTTTGCCAGGGGCAGCTCTACAAGAAGGTACAGAGCAGCAAAGGTTGATAAGCAGCAGGAGGGGGTTTGTTGTTTATTTTGTTTTATCTGCTTAATTGTGTTAATTTTATACATGTATTAACATTATTTTTATTTAAATAAATATTTTTATTTATTATTTATAATATAATGTAGTATAATATGATATGATATAATATAGTATAATGGTGTATATGCATATAATATGGATAATATTGTAATATAATATAATACTAATAATAAGATATTATAATTGTATATTTATGTTACATGTAATATTACTAATAATATTGCGATATAATTTGTTATAATACAATGTGATATGTAATTGTTGTACTGTGACAATGACATAGTATGTTGTATTTGACATTATAGTATAATATAGTCTGGTATAATATATTGTGTATACATATAATATTGATAATGTAATGTAATGCAATATATTACTACTACTACTAATATGATACTATAACTATATATTTTGTGTTACATGCAATATTACTAATAATATTGCAATATAATTGTTATAGTTCAATGTGATATTGTTATAGCACAATGTGATATGTAATATTGATGCTGTGCTGTGGCAATAATATAGTTTATTGTATTTGTATAGTTCAATGTGATATTGTTATAGCACAATGTGATATGTAATATTGATGTTGTGCTGTGGCAATAATATAGTTTATTGTATTTGTATAGTTCAATGTGATATTGTTATAGCACAATGTGATATGTAATATTGATATTGTACTGTGGCAATAATTATAAGACCTGGTTTTTTAGCAGAGCTTTTGTTTGATAATCTGATTTTAATACTTGTCTGTTTAATGTGATACTTCTATGTAAATCGCCCGGAGCATCCTGGATGGAGGGCAATTAAACAAATGAAAAACTGAATGAATGAATGGTTCATTGTATTTGCATTTTGCTTGTGAGCCGTCTGAAAAGCTGTGCAATTGTAAAAGTAGTCAGGGAGTAGTGGTGAGAAATGATGTATCCCTCTGTCTCCCCCTCTTTGACCATGATGCATGGTTCTAGACCAGGGGTGCTCAGAAAGTCGATCGCGATCGACTGGTCGATCTTGGGACCAAGAGAGGTCGATCCCAGCTGGATGGGACGCTTCTGAGGGGGCGGAGCCATGTCGCGCCAAGCCCCGCCCCCTCCTCTGGCTTTAGCATTTCCACAGCTTCTCCTGGATATAAGAGGATAATGCCAAGCCAGTGGTGGCTATCTATGCCACCACTGGCTGGCCAGTGGTGGCATAGATAGCCACCACTGGCTTGGCAAACCTTTCTGTACCCTGGAGAAGCTGTGGAAATGCTAAAGCCAGAGGAAAAGGGGGCGGAGCTCAGCCCCGCCAAGCTCCCCCCCCCCCACCGCCAGCTTCAGCATTTCCACAGCTTCTCAAGAGTAGAAGGGGGTAATGCCAAGCTATCTATGCCACCACTGGCTTGGCACTACCCTCTTCTACCCAGGAGAAGCAGTGGAAATGCTGAAGCCAGAGAGAGGAGGGGGTGGAGCCAAGCCCCGCCAAGCCCCGCCCCCTTCCCCAGCTCCGCCCTGTTCTCTCTTGGTAGATCTTTCTGACTTGGTTTTAGTTTAAGTAGCTCGCATGCTGAAAAAGTGTGGGCACCCCTGTTCTAGACAGTCGTCGCACACCAACCTGGGACTTTTCCACGGAGGCAGTGTGCTTGTCGCACATGGGGCTGATCTCCATGCCTCGTTCCCGTTCTTTGTCTCCCTGTCTGAAGAACTCCTCCATTATCCGGTCTGTCCACTGGCGATACAGCTCCAGGGGCTTCGTGGGGTTGCTCAAGTCTGCACAGTGGACCATGTTCCGTAGGACCTGGTTGCATTGGGGAGAAAAAGGAAGGCAATTCCAAGCTGTTCTCCTTCCACCACAGGTAAGGCCCTCAAAGCTGCAAGCAAAGCCTTTGGAAAGGAGAATTGGGCCAATCCTATCTTTGTTCAGAAGGAGACTTCTGAAGATGATGCTGAAAGACAGAGCTCTGTATCATCTAACTATAGAGAGCTATCACTGAATGTGATGGAAGGTACTGCTGTATGTCAAGAGTTGAACTAAGACACACCTGCAACTACAGTCAGCTTCTGTATATTGAATCTCTGCTTCAGACAGCCCTGTTGTTATGAGTCAGCCCAGGCTGTAAGGTATGTGTACATGCTAATGGTAGCACTACTATGAACAGGAAGAAAATTACTAGATCATCTTTGAAAGTTGGAAATAATGTGAAGGTGAAGGTCTATGATGAGTGGGAATAATACTGCTTACCTTTCTCTCTGGGCATTAAATAGTCTTTGATTATAAATAGGGCCGGAGAGATAGCACAGCGGTAGAACAGCTGTGCTTGCAATCTGAAGGTTGCAAGTTCGATTCCCGAGCTGGCTTGAACAACCAGCTGTGAGCCCTGTCCACTGTTCACCCAGCAGTTTGAAAACAGCCCAGCTGTAAATAGATGAACTGGGAACCGCCAAAAAAAGCGGGGGAGGATTCTTTTCAGTAAGGACTTTACAACGCCTGAATAAATAAAGATCGGCTGTCGGAAGGTGGAATGTGGAGCAGAGGCCCCCCGTCATGAGGACGAAGCAACAGCGCCCCCTTGTGACGTAATGACGCACCCTGTGACACAGCCAGAAGAAAATCCTTCAAAAAATTGAATGTGTTGTATTGTAACTGTACGTCTTCTGGCAGGGATTGTCTGCCGTATGTGTGATGTAATCCACTCTGAGTCCTCTTCGGGGTGAGAAGAGCGGAATATAAATAAAGTGTATTATTATTATTATTTGATTTGAAACCAGTAATCACTTTCTAGCCACTTTCTGGCTATGGCTGCCTGGCCTAGGTCCCAAAAATAACAACAACAACAAGCTCATTCTGCGGATGGAGGGCCGGCCCAAATCCGTACCCAATAATTTCCATCGCTGCCTTGAAGCCATTACTGGATGGCTGCGAGCCAGTAGGTTGAAGGTGAATCCGTCTAAGATGGAGATCCTGTGGCTTGGACGTCCGGGAGGTAGGGAGATCCAGCTTCCAACCCTGGACGGCGCGACAATATGTCCATCGTCATCAGTAAAAAGTCTTGGTGTCACACTTGACTCTCAACTGTTGATGAAGACACATGTCTCCATCGTCAGTAGAGTAGCGTTTTTTCATCTACGCCAGGCGAGGAAGCTGGCCCCCTATTTGTCCACGACCTGGCCACAGTGGTCCAAGCCATGGTCATCTGAAGGCTAGACTACTGTAACTCTCTTTACATTGGCCTGCCTCTATCGGTGATCCGGAAACTGAAGCTGGTGTGGAACGCGGCAGCTCGACTGCTGGCAGGTGCTTCAATGAGCTGCCACATTACACCCATCTTACGCGAACTGCACTGGCTTCCAGTGGAATACAGGATTACCTTCAAAGTGCTGGTATTGACCTTTAAGGCCTTGAATGGTCTGGGGCCAGTATACCTAAGGGACCGCCTCATCCCATACTGTCCCACTAGACCCCTGCGCTCTGAGATAGACAACCTTCTGGTGATCCCAAGTCCTAAGAGTTACCATCTCACCGCAACGCGGAGGAGGGCTTTTTCTATTATAGCTCCTACCTTGTGGAACGCGTTGCCCTCTGGAATCTGCGCCCTTTCAAGTCTGCTGGCTTTTCGGAAGGCATGCAAGACATTATTGTTCCAACAGGCATTTGGCTCCTAAGAACTGTTAATCTCTTTGACATAATCCTGCCCTCTCTGATGTTATTTGTATTTTATGGCTGTTGTTTTAACCCTAATGATTTTAATTGCAGTTGTGAATGTTGTTATTATGGTTGTTTTTATTCTTTATTTTTGTTTTATTGCGTGTAAGTCGCCCCGAGCCGAATGGGAGTGGCGACTGATAAATTCAAATAAATAAACAAACAAACAAACAAACAAACATATCCCTTCCCTTAAGAATATAGGGCTTTGCCCAAGCCTTGCCTACCTGTATTCTGTCAGTGTAGTTGTCCAATAGTAGAACTCCAGAGCTGGTCACCTTTTTGGTTTCCACCATGGTCTTCAGATCAGCCATGAGGCTCATATGTTTGGACATGTCGGTGGCCAGGACCTGAAGAATCACAAATCAGAATATTAAGGACAGAGTAAAGGTGCTTCTCAGTCTTAGTACATGCAGCTCCTCCCAGGTTTCATTTCTTTCCCTGTCCCAGGCAAACTGGTATAATTTTTTAAAATCCACAAACTTCATACAAACCAGAGAATGTGAGATTATCACTCCATTTGGCAAGGATAGGCCAAGCACACCTTCAAATGTGGGACTGCAACTGCTGGCATCACTAGAGTTAGTGTCACCCCCATGGACCTCCTCCCATACCGAACCATACAGAATCCTTAGTTTTTGCTTTGTATTAATATCGTTCGTAAATTGTATTTCCCATATACCACTGAATGCAATGATAAAATCAGTGACTATACAAAAGCATTAGGAATGAAAATGACAGCACGTGCTTGTATTGCCACATCATTGTAACTGCGTAATAATGCCAGCTTTGATCAGAGCTCATGCCTATTAGAAAGTTCAAAAAGTAAATTACTATAGCTTGTAGCTATATTGATGCTCCAAAGGGCTACGCCAGATCTCGAAGAAGAAGGCGGCATATATATATATATACGCTATCGTACTGATGGTAGCTTGTTCAACTTAAGCCGTCTGAGGGCTCGCACTAAGACTCTAAACTATCTAGTCCGTGAGCTGCTTTTTGCTGATGATGCTGCCCTTGTCGCCCATTCAGAAGCAGCCCTGCAGCGCCTAACATCCTGCTTTGCAACAGCTGCAGAGCTGTTTGGCCTGGAAGTCAGCCTGAAGAAAATGGAAGTCCTCTACCAGCCCGCACCACAGAAAGAACACCATCATCCTCACGTCAGCATAGGCAAATCTGTGCTTAAGTCCGCTCAGCAGTTCACCTACCTGGGAAGCATCATCTCTTCAGACGCCAAGATTGACAAAGAGTTAAATCACAGATTAGCAAAGGCATATAGTGCATTCGGAAGGCTTCACAAAAATGTCTGGAGCAACAAGCACCTGAGGCAAAGCACCAAAATCAGTGTGTACAGAGCTATCGTACTGTCTATTCTCCTATATGGGTCTGAAACATGGGTCACCTATCGCCAACAGCTACGACTCCTCTAACGCTTCCATCAGCACTGTCTTCGCACAATCCTAAATGTACACTGGACTGACTTTGTGACGAATGTTGCTGTCCTTGAGCAAGCAGGGATCACCAGCATTGAGGCCATGCTATTGAGAACACAGCTGCGCTGGGCAGGGCACATCTCTAGGATGGAGGACCACCACCTCACTAAGATACTACTCTATGGTGAACTCGCCACGGGTCAGCGCAAGAGAGGCACCTCCCAAAAGAGATATAAGGACTCCCTGAAACAACATCTCAGACTCGGCCAGATTGATCACCAACAATGGTCCATCGCATTGGGAGGCATGGAGCTGCACTATCCACAATGCTGCAGCCTCTTTCGAGAATGGGTCTCGAAGAGAAATGACAACGCAGAAAGGACCGCAACTTGGAAACAACATCACCCAAGGAGACTTTCTGCTGTGCTTTCTGCAACCGAACTTGCCTATCTCAGATTGGCCTTTTTAGTCATCAATGCGCTTGTAAAAAACGTGAGGTGAGTCCTTCCTAAGAATCTTCGTTCGCGAAGTAATGCCGAGAGATATTGATTCAGTACATGTAAGATGAACTTCCAAAAGCCACCGCTGGGATATTTTTATGCAGAAACGATGCTTTTGTTTCAACACTGCAGAAAAAATTTGGTGTCACCCATTCTGATGATGCCACTGGTCTGCACTTCCTGCATACCTCTAGTGATGCCACGGACTAAAACTCCCAGCAGTCCCAGTCCATGGTGAAAGTGTTGTAAAGAGCATCTGGAAGGAGACCCCTGCTCTTACGTGAGCTGCTTCTCTGCAGAGGGATTCTAGGGAGCCGTAGTCCCAAAAAGACACTTTTTGAAGCATGATTTCTTCCACGTGATAAACAAGATGGCTAAGCTTGTACTTTTAGTTTCCTAAAACAATGACCAGGATGGATTGTCTCTGCTGAAGGTGCAGGGCAGACTCACCCCCTGGAAGTTTGCCTGAGGCTTACCATGTCTATGACCATTTTCCGCAAGGTTTGCCGCTGTCGCTTTGTCAGGTTCTGGAAGATGTCACAGTTCTCCTCTTGCAGCAGCTTGAAACCCACGGCCAGGTGGTGGTTCTCCAGCACAGACTCGTCATTATACATCAGCGCCAGTTCTGAATCTGCCAGGTAGAAAGGTCAAGGTTAGAGAGGACAAGATGAATAGAAAACGGGAAAGCATTTGTTTTCTTAGGTCAGAGTGACACAACCATTCGAAGACCTCCAATCTGAGTTTTCATCTCAATCGCGGCATATACTGTGACCACTGGAAAATTGCTAATTTTATTGGTGGCTTTAAACCAGGGCTGCCCAGGAAGTCGATCGCGCTCGACCAGTCGATCGCAGGACCGAAGGAGGTGGATCGCAGCCAGATGGGGCACTTCTGCTCTGTGCGCATGCACCTTCCTCCCGTGCGCACCTTCCACGCTGCGCACCGTCTACGTCTGCCTCCGGATGAGAGAGAAGCAGGGCGCTCCTCTCTCTCGTTGGCAGCGGAGGCTCCAGGGTTGCTTCTGGACAAGAGAGAGGCAGGCGGCGCGTGAGGCGGGGCCTCTGGAGGCTCCGCCCCCTCCCCGGCTTCAGCTCTGCCAGCAGCTTCTCCAGCCTTGAGGGCAGGGACAAGCCAGCCTTGTGCTAGCTATGCCACCACTGGCTTGGCACTGCCATCCTCAAGCCTGGAGAAGCTGCTGGTGCCACAGCTGAAGCCAGAGGGGGGCGGAGCCAGGCCGCGCCAAGCCCCGGCCCTCCCCAGCTTCAGCTCTACCAGCAACTTCTCCAGCCTTGAGGAGGGCAGGGCCAAGCCAGGCTTGTGTTAGCTATGCCACCACTAGCTTGGCACTGCCATCCTCAAGCCTGATGAAGCTGCTGGCAGAACGGAAGACAGAGGGGGGGGGGGGCAGAGCCAGGCCGCGCCAAGCCCTGCCCCCTCCCCAGCTTCAGTTCTACCAGCAGCTTCTCCAGCCTTGAGGAGGGCAGGGCCAAGCCAGGCTTGTGCTAGCTATGCCACCACTGGCTTGGCACTGCCATCCTCAAGCCTGGAGAAGCTGCTGGTAGAGCTGAAGTCAGAGGGGGGCAGAGCCAGGCCACTCCAAGCCCCGGCGTCAGCTCAACCAGCCGCTTCTCCAGCCGTGAGGAGGTAGGTAGATCATTCTGACATGGTTTTATTATAAGTAGCTTGCGTGCTGAAAAAGTGTGGGCACCCTGCTTTAAACATTCTTAATAATTAACATTAAGGGGTGGTTAATATCTACAGATCGTCTGTTGCAGTTCCACAGTACTGTACTTTTAATTTTGTATTATTTTCTCATGTTGTCTATCACATTAGAATGTCTTGCAGCTAAATACATTAAAGATTAAATACATTAAAGATTAAAGATTATATTAAAGTTAGCACCGGGACTGTGGCGCAGCTGGCTGGGTGTCAGCTGCATTAAGATTACTACTGACTGAAAGGTCATGAGTTCGAAGCCAGCCCGGGTCAGAGTGAGCTTCCGGCCAATTTTGTGTAGCTTGTTGTTGACCTTTGCAACCCAAAAGACAGTTGCATCTTTCAAGTAGGAAATTTAGGTACCACCTATATGTGGGGAGGCTAACTTAACACATTTACGAGGCCATAAAAATAGCTCCAGCAAAAAGCATGTGGAGAATGTGGAAAGTACTTCATCACTGTCGTGAATGGATGGTGAAGTGACATCCCCTGATGGCCAGAAAAAGTTAAATAGCCTCTGACTGTCTATATGTGTTGTGTGTCTATGGCATTGAATGTTTGCCATGTATGTGTACATTGTAATCCACCCCGAGTCCCCTGCGGGGTGAGAAGGGCGGAATATAAATGTTGTAAAAAAATAAATAAATAAGATTGGTTTAGCTGATTATATCAGAAATATAATCAGAAATCAGGCACATTGGGTAGAAATGTGGCCATTATGGGATCTAAACACTAATACACAATTGTAAAGCCATGTATTTAAATAAGATCTCCGTCTTTGCTGGATTCACCCTCAGTCTACTGGAACGCAGCCAACCTGTTATGACCTCAAGACAAGATGTGAAGTTATCAGGAACCAAGTCCGGTTGGCCGTCCATCCGTAGAAGGAGCTGGGTGTCATCAGCATACTGATAACACTCCAGCCCATAACTCCGAACTAGCGGAGCGAGTGGTTGCATATAGATCAGGGCTGTCCAACTGGCGGCCCCGGGGCCGGATGCGGCCCCGTAGCCTGTTGGACACGGCCCACCTATGCCCTCAGCCGCCATTTTTAAATTTTAATTTTTTTTAAAAACGAATTTTTTAAAAAAAAAATAGCGGCCGGGGGCCGGGGGGGGAGGTGGGGCAGGGAGGAGGAAGAGAGCTAGCTCCTCCTCCTTTTCGGCGCCCCCTACCTAGGGCGGGGGAGCCGCCGAAAAAGGGCAGAAGGCGGCGCCAACAGCAGCGCGTCACAGGCCTGGCGTGACGCGCTGCTCCTTGGCACCGCCTACTCCTCCTTTTCGGTGCCCCCTCCCTTCCTAGGGCGGAGGGGGGGCGCCGAAAAGGAGGAGTAGGTGGCGCAAGAGCAGCAGCGTCACAGGCCTGGTGACGCGCTGCTCCTTGGCACCGCCTACTCCTCCTTTTGGCGCCCCCTACCTTCCTAGGGCGGAGGGCGCCGAAGGGAGTAGGCGCGCAAGAGCAGCGCGTCACAGGCCTGGCGTGACGCGCTGCTCCTGGCACCACCTACTCCTCCTTTTCGGGGCCCCCTCCCTTCCTAGGGCGGAGGGGGGGCGCCGAAAAGAAGGAGTAGGCGGCGCCAAGAGCAGCGCGTCACAGGCCTGGCGTGACGCGCTGCTCCTTGGCACCGCCTACTCCTCCTTCGGCGCCTCCCTTCCTAAGGCAGAGGGGGCGCCGAAAGGAGGAGTAGGCGGCGCCAAGAGCATGGCGTCACGCCAGGCCTGTGACGCTCTGCTCTTGGCGCCGCCTCCTCCTCCGGCCCCCTCCCTACCTAGACGGAGCCGCGAAAGGGGCAGCAGGCGGTGTCAAGAGCAGCAGCGTCTGGGCCTGGCGTGGCGCTGCCCTTGGCGCCGCCTACTCTCCCGGCGCCCCCGCCCTAGGAAGGGGGGCGCCGAAAGGAGGAGTAGGCGGTGCCAGGGCAGCGCGTCACGCCAGGCCTGTGACGCGCTGCCTTGGCGCCGCCTTCTGCCCTTTTTCGGCTGTTTTAGGAGGGGCGGGGCCTGGGGTTGGGGCGGGGCCTGGGGCGGGGCCTGGGGCGGGGCCGAGCGCCCCCCTAGGTCATCAGTGACCTTTTATCCGGCCCTGGACCCCGTAGAAGTTGGACAGCACTGATATAGATGTTAAATAACAGTGGAGATAGAATGGCCCCCTTAGGAACTCCACACGTAAGTGGTGATTTTTCAGAGGACGTCCCGTTCTATTCCATTCGTTGCCAGCGGTTCTGGAGGAAGGAGTCCACCCAATTAAGGGCAGACCCTTGGACCCCCGAGGTGGTGAGGCGGTGGATCAAAGGATCGTAATCAACTGTGTCAAAGGCAGCTGTAAGATCTAACAATACAAGCAATGCCGATCTGCTTCCGTCAAGCTGGCGTTGGAGTTGATCCGAGATGGCAACCAGCACAGTCTCGATCCCATGTCCCGAACGGAAGCCGGACTGGTAAGGGTCCAGCCAGGCCGTGCCATCTAAGAATTATATAAGTACATAGCCACTCTGTTGTGATGATGATGATGCTAAATTTATTTCTTACCTGCCTCTTCTCGTGGCGGGGCACAACATAAGCTGCCTTGAGCTTTAGGAGAGTAAGCTCAGAGGTATGTTACACATCTTTGTATGCATCTTTGTTGATGTCAAGCCTGTTCTAGATGTTGGTGTCAGCCTTACTTTCTTCTCCAATATGCCTTCTGTTTTTTCAGGCCCCATCTACACTGCCATCTAAAATCCACATTATCTGTTTTGAACTTGATTATATGTCAGTGTAGACTCATATAATCCAGTTCAAAGCAGGTAATCTGGGATCAGTTCCTTGCATATAGGGCAGTATAGATCCAGCCTCAGAGAGGCCCAAAAACACTAGTGAAAAGTATCAAATATCTTGTTAGCTAGAGGAATAATCCCATCCTCCCCATTGTGGCAATGGAGTAGTGATGGCCCATCCTCACCAACATATGAGGTCTAATGGTACCTTTTCACCTCAGAGGGAACCACACACACTGCATCTTCTTCCCACTACAGAGGATGTGGTTCAGACCACAAGAAGACAAGACAACCCCAGTCACCTTTCCAGAGAGAAAGAGCTGCAATCATATCTAAAGTTACAAGAAGGGATGAACAACACCTTATTCACACTACTAGGATGCAGCCATTCTAATCTGTATACATGTTAGAGCAGTGTTTCCCAACCAGTGTGCCGGGGCACACTAGTGTGCCATGAGCGATCATCAGGTGTGCCGTGGGAAATTGGAACCTCCAGGAAGGGGGGGGGGGGGAAGAGTCTAGTGTGTTGAAGTATAAAAACCCTAAGAAACCAACCTCGATAAAGGCACAAAATTACAAACACCCCCTCCCCACCCGTTGTCTACTTGGTCTCTCCCTCTCCATGCATTGGGAAGGCCCGCCTCCCTTTCCCCAAGTAGAGACCTCCTCTTGCCTCCTGGGAGTTCTGTGTGGGAAGTTTGGCCCAGTTCTATCATTGGTGGGGTTCAGAATGCTCTTTGATTGTAGGGGAACTATAAATCCCAGCAACTACAACTCCCAAATGTCAAGGTCTATTTCCCCTGAATTCCATCTGCGTTCATATTTGGGCATATTGAGTATTCATGCCAAGTTTGGTCCTGATCCAACATTATTTGAGTCCACAGGGCTCTCTGGATATAGGTGAACTACAACTCCAAAACTCAAGGTCAATGCCCACCAAACTCTTACAGCATTTTCTCTTGGTTATGGGAGTTCTGTGTGGGAAGTTTGTGTCTTTCTGCCATTCCTGCCAGGACATCTATGTTGTGTTCATCGAAACAGGCCCAGGTTTCACACTGAGTGTATAAATACATTTAAAAACATATTAACTATATGCATTATTGTGTTAGAGTGTCATTTTGTGTCATTTTGGTTGGTGGTGTGCCCCAGGATTTTGCAAATGTAAAAAGTGTGCCGCAGCTCAAAAAAGGTTGGGAAACACTGTTAGAGAGAGGAGGCATGTGTCCCTTCAAATGTGTTTGAGCCAGAACTCCCATCAGCCCCAAGCGGTACAGCAAGGAACATGGGAAGAACAGCAAAATAAAATGTTTAAGGCCATATTGTTGGGTGAATGTATTACAGACTTCAGATAAGTTAAACCAAACACAAACAGAAAAAGGTTACCTATGTAACAGTAAAACAACCCTCAGGGTGAAAACAACACAGGAAATATGCAGTACAACTTATATCAAATACTGAATAGTACCTTATATCAAATACTGAATAGTAAAAAAATACTTATATCAAATACTGAATAGTACCTTATATCAAATACTGAATAGTAAAAAAATACTTATATCAAATACTGAATAGTATCAAATACTGAATAGTAAAAAAATACTTATATCAAATACTGAATAGTAAAAATACTTCACCAAGGGACGAGTCCAAATCGCCGCTTCCTACTTCCTGATGGCTATTTGGACTCCTCCCCTTTCATGCCACGGCGGCGTTCCCATCTAGGGTAAGCTGCCCTTGGTGAACTATTATTTTTAAGCACAGGAAAAGATATGCAATGTATGCTTAAATTAACCATACTAATATAATGCACATAGTATTACACCCACGGATCAAAAACACACATGAAGTAGCAATCCAGAAGCTAAATCAATTACAAAGTCGCAGCATGTAAAGTCTATATACTTGTTTATATTATTTGTCATACATGTGAATTGAGCACCAATATATCATAGACAAAATTATTTGCTGAGACTATAACGGACATCAATCAATTCAATACAATATCATGGAATATATCCAGAATAAGTCCGTGAAGGTCTAGGCAATGGGATCCAAAGGAGAAGTAAAGTTCATGTGTGAGTTCTGAGCAATAGAATGCGCTATCCCTTCGTAGTGGATAGTGAGTTACCTTCTGTAACTTAAACTGGTAGCGTTTTAAAGTCCTTATACAAGCTGCATGCTGAGCGCCGGACCGTGGCAGTGTTTGAGCCGGGGCGTATCACCATGAATAGCGAGTCCCATGCCTACGGCTTCCTGATGGTATGGTACCACGTAGTTCGCGCCGTTTCCCGCAAAATGCGCTTCCTCAGGGCGTTGATTAAAGCGCTACACACAAGTCAAGCAGCAAGGAGTTCCTTAGTAAATTAGTACAAGGGCATCACAAATGTGAAATTCCTGCCTGGCCGTAAAAAGACTGATTCCAGCCAGGCAGGAATTTCATAGTCCACACTATATACATTGATTGCATGTATCTTGTTTCATATTTTGGACATATGACCACACCTCACCAGGTGCTATTCAGTATTTGTACTGCATATTTCCTGTGTTGTTTTCACCCTGAAGGTTGTTTGCACCTTTAGATATGTTGCCATACAACTTCTATGACCTCCAACAAGAATCGTCAATGTCTAGAAATGATGGCATTTGTAAGCCAGTGCACCTGGATGATACTAGTTGGGGAGGTTGCACCACAAAGCATGAGAGAAATTTGGTTGGCATAAAAATCTGTTTTCTTCCTTGTCTGACAAGATGTGCACACCAACCCTCAACATAACACACTCATGCCCCCCCCCCCCCCAGCTTCAATGAGCCACTTACTAGTGTTGATCAGGAACTGGTTGGAGACGCCAGGATGGTCCACATCATGAATGGCAGCAGCAAATATTGCAGCTAAGACCTCCAGGTCAGTGAAGACAGCCTGCAAAGGCATAAGGACATGAAGGAGCCTCCTACATGTTTGGAGCCAGGGGTATAATGGGGCTTCAGGGAAGGTCAGAGAGGGATATATACTGACAAAGAACTCCTAAGACCAGAACCTCTGCGCCTTGCGCAATTTGTTGGCTTTCCGGAAGGCCTGCAAGGTGTTCCTATTCCGGCAGGCCTTTGAGCTGTGATACGCAATCTTTTAAGATTGCGTATCCTTCTTGGAACTGTTTTATTCTCTGTTTTAATGCTGTTGTTGTCTGTGATTTTATTGTGATGTTTATTGTAAGCCGCCCCGAGCCACTGGGAGTGGCGGCTAATAAATCTAATAAATAAATAAATAAATACATAAAATATCTCTTTTGTTGCTCTGACTGGTGAACCACTGCAGGCAAGATATTTCCCTGGGATGTAAGAAGCACATAAAACCCTCACAAGAAATTTTATTTATTTATTATTTATTTACATCATTTATACCCCGCCCATATCAGCGACTCAGGGCGGCGAACATATACAATTCTTTTGGGCTACAAAGGAGATCAGTTTGCCTCTCATTCTCATTCTCTTTAAAAAAGATATTCTCGTTCAGATTAATCTTTTTCCCACCCTCAAGCTGGACAGGCACAGTGAATAGGGCACAGATTTGGAAATGAAAATAGCAATGATGATAACGGGACAAAAACAAAATGAGAAAGGTCCATCTGCTCTAGCCCAGCTCTACAACCTGATACTATTCAGATTTGGATTACAACTCGCTGCATGCTTCACCATTTCCTGGGTGGGACCAAAGGAAATCATAGGTCTTTGCTCTAACGTCTCTCAAGATATTATTGCCATTGTTACAAGGCCAGGCTCCACAGCAGAGCCTGAAAGAGAAGCAGCCAGCACTCCACTACTGTGGTCCCTAGAAGGTGGTCACAGTGGTTAAAAATTAAGACATACTCTCTGAATCCTCCTAAAGAAAACGCAGGGTGAAAATGGAAGAAAGGAATGAAACCGCATTTAGGCCCGAGAAAGGATTCAACAGCCAGGTCTCCTAAGGCCACACTTTGATTTGCAGCCCCAGTAAATATTGTGGAGAGATTTCCCAAGCTTGCAAAAATTACTGTTTTGGACTATAAATCCTAGAATCCTCCAGCCCACATGCTTGCCACTTTGGAGCTGCAGTCCGAAAAGCTAACATAACCCAAAATATACATCACAATATTGCGTATTAAGTCAATGACAAGGTAGAAAATACACTAGATTTAGAAGCTCACTGGCTTCTCATGAGGTAAATATTTAAAAAAATCATAGAGAGGAGAAATGATGGGATTACAATCATGGACCAGCAGCTGGTTTTACATGTTTGCTTACGGCAATGTTCCCCAACCGCACACTAGTGTTCCGTGAGATATCAGCTGGTGTGCCGCGGAAAAACCTCTCTTCCCCCTTTTCTTCCTAGTGTTCCCTGTGGGAGGCCCCTCCCCCTCCCTCCCTCCTTCCTCCCTCCCTTCCTCCTCCCTTCTTCCTTCCTTCCTTCCTTCCTTCCTTCTTCCTTCCTTCCTGCTGGCCTCTCCCTCCTGCCTGGCTCACTGGCGTTGCTGACCAGGAGGACCCTTTCCGGGGGCCCTTCTTCCCCCTCGCCCTCCATCTGGGCTTCCCAGGCAGCGCGGAGGAGGCTTTGGGCGGCGTGGGGCTGGGCCAGGTCTACGGGGAGGGCGCGCGGGTGGAGGCGCAGCCACTCCTGGCAGAGCAGCGCCTCCACCTCTCGCAGCGGGCCCTCCACCCGGCCTGAGAGGAGCAGCGCCGAGCCCAGGGAGAGGAGCGTGGCCAGGCGGAGGCACACAGCCTGGCCTGGCCCAGGCCCTGCAACGCCCCCGTCGCCATGCACAGGCTCTGGTCCAAGCCGTGCGCCTCCATCGCCCCGAGAAGCCAGGCAGCCAGGAGGGAAAGGAGGAAGAGGGAGGGGCCTGGGCTGAAAGGGGGCGGGGCCCGGGTGGAGGCCACACCCCAATTGACCAGGTGTGCCCCGGCTCAAAAAAGGTTGGGAAACACTGGCTTAACACTTCAATACACAAACAGAGCAATCACTGGTAACAACTCACTATACACAAAGCTAAACCACAGGGCATAAAGGGGCAGATCTATGGGAATAAAGGTATAGACACGTGTTTGAGGTAAAAATCACAGGTATAATCATATGAACAAATTCAAGTGCTAAATAGCATAACAATCTCACAAAAAGCACAATGCAATGCAATTCATTCACAGTGTTCCAAATTCACATAATCGCAATAGTAGTGCCCCTACAGTGGTATAGGGCCAAGTACAATATTCCAACAGAATCTGTGTACCCCTATCAATAGTCAAGAGTATAATAACTCATAGGCTAATGACTGAGTCAGAAAGGGAGCCTTGGTGGGTTGAAGAGCTGGCAAGCTGCTGGATGGGCAGGCGCCATGGCTGGAGGTAAGCTGACGACGCCAAGATGGCCGTTTTGCGTAAACTCCGCTTCCTCAGGGTGCTCGAAACTTCTGACCGCTCCTCCCCAGTGTTGTAGTAACACAATAAGAACTCAAAGTCGATACAGGAGATTTCGCGTTTCCGCGTTCTAATACATGTCAATGCTGTGAGTCATCTCCCGGGCTGGAATCACAGATTCTGTTGGAATATTGTACTTGGCCCTATACCACTGTAGGGGCACTACTATTGCTATTATGTGAATTTGGAACACTGTGAATGAATTGCATTGCATTGTGCTTTTTGTGAGATTGTTATGCTATTTAGCACTTGAATTTGTTCATATGATCATACCTGTGATTTTTACCTCAAACACGTGTCTATACCCTTATTCCCATAGATCTGCCCCTTTATGCCCTGTGGTTTAGCTTTGTGTAGAGTGAGTTGAAACACTGGCTTAAGGCAATGGTTCTCAACCTGTGGGTTCTCCGGAGTTTTGTCCTCCAACTCCCAGAAATCCCAGCCAGTTTACAAGCTGTTAGGATTTCTAGGAGTTGAAGGCCAAAACATCTGGAGACCCACAGGTTGAGAACAACTAGCTCAAAGTCATGTTCAAAGTGGTATTGAAGGAGGGTTGATGCAGGCAAGAGCCTCCTTTCCCCATCTTGGCCATGGAAGGATCCAAGTCAATAAAATCCAGGAAATCACATCAACAGTAATTTGATAGTTCCCTTGGAGTACTAGGCTGTCTCTGCCCTAGATCTAGTCCCAGGCCAAAACTGCAATTTGGCAGTTACATGTCCACAGAGGCTGGGGGAATCATTCCTGCAGAGGGGCGGATGGGAAGTTAGGTCCGTCCCTTCTGCTATTCCTCCTTCTCCACCACATGAAGACACATAGCGAGGGCAAAGACTTACATCCAATGCTGGCGTAGATAGGAGGACGTGCGTGGACTGTGTGACATCAGCCGCATGGAGACTGTTGTGGTAGGCCACGTCAGCGTGGTAGTGGTCTTCTAGCGTCATAATGTACGTGACTAATGTGTCCACAGGGATCTTGAAGGTTTTTAGCAAGTCTCTTTCCTAAGGAAGAGGTGGCAGGTGGAAGAGAAAAGAAGCATTGTTGAGAAAGCTACCATGCAAGACAGCTAAAGAAGAAGCATGGCTATATCAGGGGGAGCTGGCTCTTGAAACGTTAGCACAAACTGTCCTTTCCCTCCCCATTATCACCGTCAGAGGGATGGCCGCCTCATTTGGGAAAACGGAGGCACAGAGATCTTCTAAGCAGCAATTACTATTCAACGAAAGAGGATGAGCAAGAGAGCCACATTCTCTTCCATGATCTCAAGTGGTTTCTTTTGTCTGCTGGAGTCCCTTCCCAGACATTATCTTCATTTACGGTTTATTAAAGTTCTCAGTGTAGGAGCCTCATTACTTTCCATATATAGTTACTTTTATGTAAAAGATCCATGCCCATTCTAGTGCACAATCACATAGGAATTTTAGTCAGAAAGAGAAATGTGCGTGTCTCTCCCAGGCTGCCCATGGGATTCAAGTTCCACAGGGAAGCTATGCTCATCTGTTGACACAAACCCCCATCAGGCTTAAAACACCTCACCCTTTTGTCATATAGAACAAACCTCAGAATCTGGTGTGTACATTTATTCATCTTTTAAGGCTCCATCAGACTCTGTTTTGTTTGGATGTCTTCCAGCTATGTCCCACTTCCCGGCCCAGGAATGCTGGCCTGCAATTCAGTCAGCTTTCTCACTGAGGACCTGGAAGTGTCTTCTACCAGTAGGTCAGAAAAAAGTCGCATCCTCCAGTGTTCCCACCCCTAAACGCACTAAAAATTGTTGGGATTTGTAGAAATCCAAGTAAAGAAAAAGAAACGAGTGTTTGGTTACTTGGGTATACTCATGAGTAAATGGGGTTTGTTTTACTGTATACTTAAGTGTAAGAAATTCCTAGCCTGTGTAGCTTTACAGCTAGGTGCAAGCAGGCCCGGATTACCCACAAGGCCACCCGAGGCCATGGCCTCGGGCGGCAGCCTTGGGGGGGCAGCACATCCGGACCCCCAAAATTTTAAAAAAAATTAAAATGTTTTTTTTTTAAAAAAAGATGTCCTGGCGCTCCTGCGCCTGCCCGCGGAGCGCCATAGGCCCTAGACGTGGTTTCCCGCCGCCCCCTCTTCGCCAGGGAGGAGGAGCCGGCGAAAGCCTCGCCGCCCCTCCTCCCTGTCATGGTGAAACCACGCCAAGGAGGAGGGGGCGGGGAGAATGCTCGCCGCCCCTCCTCTCTGGCGTGGTCAAGCCACGCCAGGGAGGAAGGGGCGGGGAGAAGCCTCGCCGCTCCTCCTCTCTGGCGCTCCTCCTCACTGGCGCGGCTGCTCCTGTGCGGCGGCGGCGGCGGTAGCAGCAGGAGCCCCAGCAGTGGCAGCAGAAGAAGCGGCGCCGCCGGAGGAGGACAAGGCTCACGCAGGGCTCCGGCCACTGCCGCCGCTGCTGTCGCTGCTCCTCCTCCTCGGCTCTTCTCGCTCTCGTCCCGAAGCCGCCCAAGCCAATGCCGCCTCGGAGCGCGCCGTTCCCGCAGCCTTCATGGGATCTGTAGCTTCGTCAACGGCAACGCCGCCCCCTGGGATTAAGCGCCTCGCCGCCGCCCCTCCTCTCTGGCGTCGTCAAGTAAGGAGGGAGAGGCCCCGCCCCCTGCAAGCGGCCCCGCCCCCGGGGCTGGGGCGGCGATTCCAAAGTCTGGCCTCGGGTGGCACAATCAGTTGATCCGGGCCTGGGTGCAAGCCCTGAGTACAGCTAATTAACCAGGCCCGCCTGGGCTAATTGAGTGGGTGGGGTCTTGGGGCTATAATTTCTCCATGTTGCTCATTGTGTACTATCTACTGTTTACTTTTTGCCTTTACTGAAGCTGAAGTTTAAGCATGTTTTGTTGAAGCAAGCTGCTGGATGTTTTGTTTAAAGTTTTTGCAAGAAACTGAACAATAAAAGATAAAGTTGCCTGCCGTGTTTGGCAAGAATGTCCGCCTGTTTATTTTGCCAGTGTCATCGCCTATGCGAGGGAAAACAGCTGTGAGTTTCCAGTCTGCCGGAGCATACTAAGTCCATCCATGCACAACTTCCACTGTGCAGAGCAGAGGATTATAACTCACATCATTCTCTGCTCCAACACCCTGCTCCAACAAAAATGCCCAGGAAGACATGGCCTATACCAGCCTTGTGCTAGCTATGTCACCACTGGCTTGGCATTGCCATCCTCAAGCCTGGAGTAGCTGCTGGGAACTCCAAAGCCAGAGGGGAGGGGGCGGGGCTTGGCACGGCATGGCTCTGCCCCCTCTGGCTTCCGCTCTACCAGCAGCTTCTCCAGGCTTGAGGAGGGCAGTGCCAAGCCAGCCTTGTGCTAGCTATGCCACCACTCGCTTGGCATTGCCCTCCTCAAGCCTGGAGAAGCTGCTGGTAGAGCGGAAGCCAGAGGGGCGGAGCCAGGCCACACCAAGCTCCGCCCCCGCCCCACCCCTCTCCAGCCTTGAGGAGGTAGGTAGATCTTTCTGACTTGGTTTTATTATAAGTAGCTCACATGCTGAAAAACTGTGGGCACCCCTGGCCTATACCATCTAGAAGAAGAAAATGTGGTCTACGTTTTCTAGAGAGAAAAAATCTTATGAAAGAGTAACTCTCAGCCATTATGGTGCTTATCTGGCTTTAATTATTTTTCTGCATTCAGACTCCATAACTCTGAACATTAAATATGTTATTTGATGTTTGGAGTTATGGAGTCTGAGTACAGAAAAAAAGTGTTCAGTCATTAGAACACATAAATCCAAAGTTATCTGAGAAAGGATACTAAAAGCTTCAAATTAATATATTAACATTGTGTCAATCGATACCGTACTTCAGGAGGGTCTCCTTACCAAAGCCAGGAGGCACAACAATGTGTAACGTGAGTCCACGTACCTGGAATATTGTATACATGATGCAGCCGAGTGACCGATTGTTGGAGTATTCGGAAACTCGAAAAATGTTAAGGCCCCATTTGTTCAGGTATTCCAGTTCCTGGAAGAGAGGTTAAGGACAAGACACTGATGCATTTTTGGGCAATGACTTTCAAGCTGAAAGAAGGTGATTACAGGGTGTGAAGATTAAACAAATGAAGAAAACAAATTTGCAACATGCTCTTTTTGGTATTGAACCAGACGTTTGAGTTGGCATTCCAAGCAAAGTCCTACCAGTGCCAGGACTGAAGGAAACCCATGTAACCAAAGGGATTGGGGGTACCTACAACTTAAGAAATTTGGGTATTAATATAATAATGTTAAATTGGCAAAAGGCTCTTGTGCAATTGATGTTTAAAAGATTTAACGGCATTTTAGATTTAACAAAAATCACGGTTTAAAATGATTACAAATGGCTAAGAAAGCCAGAAAGAGGAATGAGAGTCTGTTATCTTTATTGAGAAATAACATATTTGATGTTCAGTGATTACAACAACACACATTAAAAACATTGTTGAAAACTGTAATCAAGGTATTATCAAAGTCTGAGGGCATTACCTTCATAGATATTCTGTAAGATAATAACTGAATACGTAGGGGCATGAAACACAGGTCTTACGCCTTAGTGCAGTGAAATCCAGGCTATTATTATCATGGTTATTATTATTGTTATGTGTACAGAACTATCTTACTGTCTATTCTCCTTTATGGGTCTAAACACCTATTGCCAACACCTACGACTCCTCGAACGCTTTCATCAGCGCAGCCTTTGCTCAATCCTAAATGTACACTGGACTGACTTTGTGACGAATGTTGCTGTCCTTGAGCAAGCAGGGATCACCAGCATTGAGGCCATGCTATTGAGAACACAGCAGCGCTGGGCAGGGCACGTCTCTAGGATGGAGGACCACCGCCTCCCAAAGATACTACTCTATGGTGAACTCGCCACGGGTCAGCACATGAGAGGCGCCCCCAAAAAGAGATATAAGGACTCCCTGAAACAACATCTCAGGCTCGGCCAAATTGATCACCAACAATGGTCCACCCTGGCCTCACATCGGGAGGCATGGAGACGCACTATCCACAATGCTGCGGCCTCTTTCGAGAAGACACGCCAAATTAGTCTCAAAGAGAAATGAGAACGCAGAAAGAATCGCAACTTGGAAACAACATCACCCAAGGAGACTTTCTGCTGTGCTTTCTGCAACTGGACTTGCCTATCTCGGATTGGCCTTTTTAGTCATCAACGCGCTTGTAGAAAGCGTGGGATGAGTCCTTCCTAAAGAATCTTCGTTTGCGAAGTAATGCCAGAGAGAGAGAGAGATAGATTATTATTATATTTTTTACTTGCCTCTCCTCATGACTTGAGGCGGGTTACAAAATAGCTCAGAACACATAATCATTATACAAAATACCCATATTAAAATGTATTCCTGCAAAATGCAGATATTATAATGCATAGAACAAAGATTAAAGTACAGTGAAGATGTAATAGCTACTATTGAAAATATTTAATGGAGAAAAGGGAACATTTAAAAGAGAAATTTTAAATGGAGAAAAGGGGTCATTTAAAAGTGGCAAAATTTTGTGCAGCCATTATAAAATCAAAGTGAATAATTTTAGGCTGGATCTACACTGCCATATAACGCAGTCCAAAGAAGAGAATCTGGATTCAGAAACTGGATTCTATGGCAGTGTGGATGGGGCCTTAGTGAACAATGTTCCTGTTTATATCATTTTTATATCATGTTTTATTTGTATGGACCAAGGAAATCACATGTTGAAGACACAGAATCACAATGTCATGGAATCACAGAGTTGGAAGAGACCACAAGGGCAATCCAGTCCAACCTCCTGCCATTCAAGAAAAGCACCCACAGACTATGGGCATGTTGTTAGAACGATACTGATGTGTTGTTCTGGCCTGTGGTTGAAATAAAATGATTCATTTATGAGAATTTCAGAACAGAGTGAAAGAGACATACGACCCACTTGGTCTTTCGGGCCAATCTGTACAACTGTAACACATAACGAGTTTAACTTATGAAAATGAAAGCATATACTCTAGTACAGTCTTTTTCAACCGGTGTGCCTTGGCACACTCCTGTGCCATGGCGGAGCTCTTGGTGTGCCGCCAGAAAAGCTTTCTGCCCCCTTCCTTTCCCCCCTCCTCCTTTTGCCGCTGCTATTATTTTTGTTGCTATTACGTTGGGCTCCTCTCCACAAACAAACGGAAGCATGCACGCCCACTTGCGCTCATTGACGTTTGGGAGTTGTAGTTGCTGGGATTTATAGTTCACCTACAAGAGCATTCCGAACCCCACCAATGATAGAATTGGGCCAAACTCCCCACACAGAACCTCCATGACCAACAGAAAATACTGAAGGGATTTGGGAGGAACTGACAATGATTTAGGGGAGAGCACTCCTGCTCTCCCCGCTTGAGAGTCTCAGAAACAGCCCTCCCCTTGGCTGAGAGACTGGCAGAGAGGCTGGCCAATCACAGCAGGAAGAGGGCTTTTGGTGGGAGGATTCACTGTCTGTTTCCAAAAAGGAAGAGAAGGACAGGCAGAGAGATCTTCAGCCTTCTCTGCCAAAGGGGTTCCTAAGACCATCCGAAATATGTGTTTTCTGATGGTTTTGGAGACCCCTCTGAAAACTTCTCGTGACCCCCCCCCCCCCGGAGGTCCCGACCCCCAGGTTGAGAAATGCTGCTCTAAAGGAATATATTGACTGTTTTGACATTTTAACACATGTTTCACATGGTGATCATTACAGAGCCCTTTTAGATGAGCTCTCTGTACTTCTGGTCCTACAGCTCTACGTCCTTCTTGTCCTAGCAACCCATGGAATGAACCTTTCTTCCTAAGCTGAGATAAGAAGCAATGTCCTTCTGCATAAACAAACAAAATATAAAAGTGAGTCTAAGTGGGCAGTGAGTTTTTATTAGACCGCTAAAAATTAACAAATGTGGCGTAAAGGTGATATGGCCTGGTAGACTGGGTTCCATGTGTAAATGCATGGCTCAGATGACTGGAAAGGCATTAATTGGAAGAAATTGAGAGAAAAAGGAATATATCCTTAAGATTGCTTGAAGTACCTTTAAGACTAACTGGTTTTTATTTTAGCATGAGCTTCTGTGGATATAAATATTACAGAGCTACTTTGAAAAGTTGGATTCCTATCAGTGCTTAGAGGATTGCAACTCTTTTTCTTTTAATAAAAATCTCAGAATGCCGCCCTATACCCTCTAGGGCAGGGTGCCCACATTTTTCAGCATGCGAGCTACTTATAATAAAACCAAGTCAGAAAGATCTACCTACCTCCTCAAGGCTGGAGAGGGAGGGCGGGGCTTGGCGTGACCTGGGTCCGCCCCTCTGGCTTCCGCTCTACCAGCAGCTTCTCCAGGCTTGAGGAGGGGCAGTGCCAAGCCAGCCTTGTGCTAGCTATGTCACCACTGGCTTGGCATTGCCATCCTCAAGCCTGGAGAAGCTGCTGGGAGTGCTGAAGCCTGGGAGGGGGCGGGGCTTGGCGCGGCCTGGCCCTGCCCCCCTCTTTGAAGCGCCCCATCAGGCTGGGATCGACCTCCTTCGGTCCCGGGATCGACTGGTCGATCGCGATCAACTTCCTGGGCAGCCCTGCTCTAGGGGCTTTGGGGGCAATTTCAGCCCATTCCCTTCCCCCATAGGCTATCTTTGGCTTTTAAAAAATCATAATGTTTGTAAAAGGCTTAAGGGAACACACTGCCTGGGTGGCATTTTACCCACCTCTATGTTCATATATTCAGATAATCAGACAATGTTTTATATATTTTATTGGTCTAATGAAAGGCCAACTCTGCCGTTTGTTTTTACTTCCATGACGACTTTCTTTTTTTATGTGGTAGTGAGAACACTGGGAATGGAAAATGGTCAAGATGTGTCCTTTTGTGTGTGTTTCCATTATCATACTCCATCCTGGTCCACACGTCCTCCCAATTTTGTGAAATGAGATTGCACTGTGTGGGCTCGGATTTAACGATAGCTTGGGCTGTGATACATTTATTGGCCTTTTAATGTGCCACAAAATGCTTGGCTGTTGCTGCAATAGACTAACATAGCAACACATACAACACTCTTCCCCTCTGGAAACCTAAGCCAAAAAATTAAGTTTCCAATCCTCCCTTCTTGTCATTTCAGGTCAAACAGGGCAAGATCTCAATTGGGTTGATGAACCGCAATTTGAGATCCAACCAATGTAAACTGGGTTGTCTTAGTGGCAGGTTCCCTTTTTGGCCCGCTCTCCCATAAAGCTGAGTCCAAGCATGAGTAAGGAATCCTCTAGCCCAGTGTTTCCCAACTGCTATGACGCGGCACAGTAGTGTGCCGTGACGGACCTCCTGCTGTGCCGCAACAAAAGCTGTCTGCCCCCTTCCTTCCCCCTCTCCTCCTGCCGAACTCCTGCTGCTTGGGGGAGGAGGATTAAGGGACGTGCAGTGGCGAAGAAAAAGAAGAAGGGGCCGGGGCACCGCCTCCTTCGGCCATTTCCCCAGCCAGCCGCCAATCTCCAAGACTCCTGCCCTCGCTCGCTGAAGCTGCGTGGAGGAGCCCCGCCCACTGAAGCCCGTCCACCGCTCATGCTCCACCTCCTCCGCGCAGCTTCAGCGAGCAAAGGGCAGGAGTCATGGCGGAGAACGGGGACCATGACTCCCGCCCCTCACTCCCACTGGCTCCTCAAGGCTGGAGAAGCTGTGGGAGAGCTGAAGCTGGGGGAGGGGGCGGGGCATGGTGCAGCCTGGCTCCGCCCCCCTACCCCGGCTTCAGATCTTCCACGGCTTCTCCAGCCTTGAGGGGACAGTGCCAAGCCAGCATTGTGCTGGCTCTGCCACCGCTGGCTTGGCACTGCCTCCTCAAGGCTGGAGAAGCTGTGGGAGAGCTGAAACCGGGGGGAGGGAGCGGGGGCCGGGCATGGCATGGCCTGGCTCCTCCCCCTTCCCCGGCTTCGGCACTCCCAGCAGCTGCTCCCCAACAGGCCACCATCCCCCAGCCATTCTTTACTGTGTTAGAGTCTCATTTTGTGTCATTTTGGTTGGTGGTGTGCCCCCGGATTTTTTTAATGTTAAAATTATGCCGCGGCTCAAAAAAGGTTGGGAAACACTGCTCTAGCCATCACTGAAGAATAATCCCTGGGTTTTGTTCAGAGCCTATGAGCTTGGGAGCTACTTTGAATCCTGGCCTGGCTGTGGGCCCTTTCAGACTCCTGTGTTGCAGAATAATTGCCAGGTGAGATGATCAATTAGCACTGGAAATGAACCCAGAAGCTGGATAGAAGTTTTATATAAATGAACACTTTGACTACTTAGATATGGGAGAAGATAATGCATACATGGATGGCGGGATGGGTGGGTGGAAGGAAGGATAAATAAATAGACACGTCCACTCACAAAGACAGCAAGACCCTCATATATGTGGAAGATATGTTCCCAACCAGACAAAGGCTACCTGAAACCAGATATGACTGAACACCATTAAATTAACTCCTGGTCCAAGTTCTGCTGGAGGACCTAGAGTTTCCTAGAGAGGTAGCCTCCTTGTAAGGGAAACCTACCACAAAATCATGCTAGAGCAGTGTTTCCCAACCTTTTTTGGGCTGCGGCACACTTTTAACATTAAAAAAATCCAGGGGCACACCACCAACCAAAATGACACAAAATGACACTCTTAACACAGTAAAGATCAGCTGGGGGATGGTGGCCTTCTGGGAGCAGCTGCTGGGAGCGCCAAAGCTGGGGAGGGGAGGAGCCAGGCCACACCATGCCCCTCCCCTCCCCCTGCTTCAGCTCTCTCACAGCTGCGCCAGCCTTGAGGGGGCAGTGCCAAGCCAGCATTGTGCTGGCTCAGCCATCGCTGGCTTGGCACTGCCCCTGAAGGCTGGAGAAGCTGTGGGAGAGCTGAAGCTGGGGGGGGTGGAGCCAGGTGGAGCCAGGCCGCGCCATGCCCCCCCCCCAGCTCTCCCACAGCTTTGCCAGCCTTGAGGGGGCAGTGCCAAGCCAGCATTGTGCTGGCTCTGCCACCGCTAGCTTGGCACTGCCCCCTCAAGGCTGGCGAAGCTGTGGGAGAGCTGAAGCCGGGGGAGGGGGCGGAGCCAGGCCGCGCGGAGGAGGAGGAGCATGAGAGGTGGACGGGCTTCAGTGGGCGGGGCTCCTCCTCCTCGCAGCTTCAGCGATCGAGGGGCCAGAGTCATGGCGGATTGGAGGCTGGCTGGGGAAACAGCCGAAGGTGGCGGTGCCCTGGACCCTTCTTCTTTTTCTTCGCCGCTGCCCGGCCCTTCCTCCTCCTCCTCCCCCAAGCAGCAGGAGTTCGGCAGGAGAAGGGGGGAAGGAAGGGGGGCAGAGAGTTTTTCTCGCGGCACATCAGGAGGTCCGTCACGGCACACTACTGTGCCGTGTCACAGCGGTTGGGAAACACTGTGCTAGAGGACCTAGCAAATTCCTTAAGAGATCATTCCCCCTCAGACATGGGTAACTGAAACCATGGTTTGGTACCATAGCTAAAGAGGGTGGGGTGGGTTATTGTGTGTTTCTGTGTGAATATGTACCAAGGTTCAAATCCCCACATGGCCATGGAAATGCACTGGGTGGCCAAATCATACTCTCTTAGCCTCAGAAGAAGGCAAAGAGGTATTGCCAAGAAAACCCCATGATTTGCTAACCATGGAGTTAGAAACAACTTGAAGATACACAACAACAATATATATTCTGGGAGACGCCTGCTCCTGTGCTCCATGCCACAAAGCCCTTCAAACGTTCCAGAACAAATTCCTCTGCAACATGAACTGAGCAAGATGTGGAACCAAAGTATGTCCTCCTACATTTCTCAAGAGTCGTACCAGAGGTCTCCTCATTTTGACCCACAACTCCCAGACGGGTCAAAGCCAATGCTGGTCTTTGCCTAGCTGGCTCCCCTAGTGGGCAGCTTCCCTCTACTGCAAACCTCACCTTGTTGAGTTGATCTTCTTGGTCAGTTTTGACCCCAAAGCGGGGGATGCTGGAATTGGTCAGGCTGGAACTGTGCGTGAGTTTCTTGACCCCGCTGATCTGGCACATGGGTTGCTGCCGCTTCTTCTTCTCCCGTTCTTTCTGTGTTGGGGATGGGATTTCCACATCGTTCTGCTTGTCTGAGGATGAAAAGAGACTGCATCTGAGAGAGAGAGGGGACAAGGGCGAAAGACTGAAAGTGCTACCACCTCGAAGCTTGTGCAAGAAACTCTCTGGGCAAACCTCTAGGGCTGGCAAGGACCTGCCTCATCTTCCCGTGTGAGAGTGTTGCATTACACGGAGCCTCTTCACTCAACAGTCCAGCCTCATCCTTCTGAATGGAAGTGCTGCATTTAATGAGTAGGAAGGACCCTCAAACTCCTCCTTTCGACCTACAACACCTGGGAAAGGGGTCAAGGTAGTCCGAGAATGGGTGGCAACCGCTGTGGACAGATATTAGCTTAGTAGAGAGACTTTGGGTGCTTTCACATCAGCATTTTATTATACCACTGCATAATTAGTAAATCCTCATCAGCTGAATTTTGCAGGACATCTAAAGGTGCATCTCGCTCACCCAAAAACACACTCACTCAAAAACACTTTATTTTCACTAGTAGCATTAAGAGTCTGGAATGAGCTTTGGGAAGAAGGGGAGAAGGTGAGGAAGGATCATAAGTGGAAGTCCTGGTCACTTTGAAGTGTACAGAGAGGGAAACGTTGAATAGGAGAACAAGCAGTTGTGAGTTTTGGGCACAGAAAATACAGAACAGTTTGAAAAAGGCACAAGATACCCAGTAAAAGAGCCTGAATACCCTAAAAGCACCAAATCCCACCTCATCTTGAAAGCTAAATGGGGTCTGCCCTGGTTAGGAGCAGGCCCGGATCAACGTTTTGTGGCGCCCTAGGCCACACTGTGTAAGTGCCGCCCGGTGTAGGAAGGAGCAGCGCCCGCCCACACGAGCAAGGAGGCGGCGGGGGGTAAGCCACGTCATACGGCCTAGGGGCGGAGGGACTTTCCCCCGGCTCCTTCTCCCTCGCGCGGGCAGGCGCCGACCACTCCTTCCTTCAGTGAGGGAAGGAGGGGCGGGCCAGCATAAGGGAGAAGGAGCCGGGGGGAAGTCCCGCCCCTAGGGCATCTAACGTGGCTTCCCCCCGCCGTCTCCTCGCTCGCATGGGCGCCCCTCCTTCCTTCACTGAAGGAAGGAGCCGCGCCTGCCAGCCCGCGCGAGGAGGCAGCGGGAGGATGGAAGCCACATCAGACGCCCTAGGGGCGGCGGGACTTCCCCCTGGCTCCTTCTTGCTCGCGCGCGGGCACCGCTTCAGTGAAGGAAAGAGGGGTGGATTTTTAAATTTTTAATTTTTTTTTTCAATTTTGGGGGGTTTGGATCTGCTGCCCACCCATGGCTGCCGCCCTAGGCCATGGCCTAGGGTGGCCTTATGGGTAATCCGGACCTGGCTAGGAGGCCGCCCACAAATAACTAGGGCTGCAGACTATTTTTCAGAGGAAGGAACTAGCCAAACCACCTCTGAAGATTTCTTGACTTTAAAAAGCCTGAAATTCATGGGGTCCCCATAGGTCAACAGGAAACACAAGCATCTTGTTGACTCAAATATGACAAAAATTAATGTAGTTAAAAAATATAATTGGTACCTAATCTTTCATCCTACACAGAGAAGGATGCTGATGGCTAAGTCAATGCCAACAATCCAGTAGGTCTTCTCAAGCCTGGACTAACAATTGGGTTTAGGTCACAGGTTTTCTGGCACCGGGAATGTGGCGCAGCTGGCTAAGTGTCAGCTGCATAAGATCTCTCTGACCAGTAGGTCATGAGTTTGAGGCCTGCCCGGCTCGAGGTGGGTACTCGACCTTTAAGTGTAGCCTGCTGTCGACCTTTGCAGCCCGAAAGACAGTTGCATCTGTCAAGTAGGAGATAAAAGTACCACATTAAGTGGGGAGGCAAATTTTGACTGAATTATGAGGCCATTAAAAAACTCCAGGAATGCTGAGGAATCCGGAAGGAACAACGAGGGACGCTGGGAACGCTGAGAGATGAGGAGTGCGTCAGCTCCCCCTGGTGGCCAGAGTTTGCCTCTGTTCGTCTATATGTTGTATGTGGAAACGGCAGGGATTGTCTGGTAAGTATGTGTACCTGTAATCCACTCTGAGTCCCCTTCGGGGTGAGAAGAGCGGAATATAAATAAAGTAAATAAATAAATAAATAAATCTATGGATCTATCATGCAACTGTACATAATCTGCATGAGATTGAGCCCAAGCTTGTTTAGGGTGAAAGGATAAAGGAGGGGAAATATGTGAGCTGAAATCCATGTGGAGGAAGGGGAATGTGACCTATGTCTCTATGCAGGAGGGCTGTTTGCATAATACCAACCATTTGTCGGGAGCGGACAGACTCACCCTCAGGAGTGGGGGGCCGTGTTGCCCCTCCTTCTTCTAGCACTGTCTCCAGGGGCAAGAAGTCATGGGCAGGGCCCACCCATTGGGGAAAGAGAGAGGGTGGAGGGGACCGGTTCAGGGGCAAGTGGTGGATGTTGCCCGTGCCTAGTGGGGGCAGGAAGTGGGGTGGGCGAAGATTGACAGGGAAGTGTGTGGCATCGTGGCAGGGCAGAGCTATGCCCCAATGGTACCTGCGGGAAAAGCAGCGGCAGGGGGGCCTCATGGCAGAGGGGAGGGGGGTGGCCAAGTGGCCCTGGAAGAAAGCAGGGCCAACGTATCACTCCATTCTAGAGTGTGGGGCCCCTGGGTAACCAGGAAACAGAACAGTGATATCACAGAGCACACAAAACCAATCAGGATGCATTTCAGCAACTCTCAGTGGAAAGGCTTCTCCTCTTAGAACAATAATTCCCAGGTTATCAAATATGAAGCAGGGGTGTTTTTTTCCCTTCATTGTGCCACAAAATGGCATCATATTTGTACCCATTAGCTGCCACTTTTTTTCCTTCTTGGAAGCTCTGGATCTGGCAGCCAATGGCTAAAGGACAGGCACTCTGAGTACTACAGGTGGAGTATCCCTTATCCAAAATACTTGGGACAGAAGTATTGGATTTCGAAATATATTATAAGATATCTTAGAGATTGACACCAAGTTTGAACATGCTTCATATAGACCTGATACACATATTCCGTAGCTCATTTTGTACAACATATGTTGAATTATTTTGCATATGCAACAAAGCACACTGAAGCATTAGAAAGAAAATATGTCATTACCTCAACTACCCATGTGGACAATTTTGAATTTTGGAGGATTTTGGAATTCCGGATAAGGGATGCTTAACCTGTACTGTCTTAGAGGATCAGATATTCCTCCTCCCCCAGAGCCCTTTTGTGTTTCCTATTAATCCCCAAGATTGCCTGCATTCAGAAGCTTGAATGTGTAAAAGCTGGACAGAAAGCAAGGGCATCCTTTCACACAATTGAGGTGGTACCACACAACTGCAAGGAGATGAACTGCAAAGAGAGCTGCCATTTCTATGCCAAAGAGATTAAATGCCAGAGCATTAGAGATGCTCTAGCTGAGGTGGGAACAGAACCAAGACTTCTGTTCTCTTTCCTTCCTCACTCCAAGGAACAGACACCCCCCCCCCTACTCCGTTCTGAGCCAGAAACAACCTAGAGCAGGGCTGCCCACGAAGTCCAAAGGAGGTCAATCGCAGCTGGATGGGGCGCTTCTGCCCTGCACACCTTCCGCGCGGTGCACCGTCCACGGTTGCTTCTGGACGAGAGAGAACCAGGGCGCTCCGCCCTGCCTCTCTCTCGTCCGGAAGCAAGCGTGCAGCTTCCGCTGCCAGCAAGAGGCAGGGCGGAGCGCGAGGCGGGACCTCCGGAGGCCCAGCCTTGTGTTCCGCCCTGCCTCTCTCTCGTCCGGAAGCAAGCGTGCAGCCTCCACTGCTGGCGAGAGAGAGGGAGGTCGGAGCGCCCTGCTTCTCTCTTGTCTGGAAGCAACTGTGGATTGTGCGCCGTGCGGATGGTGTGCGCGCACAGAAGGTAGATCTTTTTGACTTGGTTGTTTCAAAAGTAGCTCGCATGCTGAAAAAGTGTGGGCACCCCTGACCTAGAGGGTCCCTCCCATTTCCTACAATCTGCTCCTGACCCATGACCTAAAGTTGAACCCAGATGTTCAGGTAGATTCCCAGACTTTGTCTCATGGCAGCCTACTAGACACAACATTCTCTGTTGACTACCAGAAACCATCCAAGGGTCCCAGCTGCTGTGTAATAGTGGTGGTTTAACACCAGACCTCCCACCTGCACACATGATCTGATAAACCCTTTTCCTGTAGCAGCAGCAGTAGCGGAGTTGATTTCGTAGCGTTGGCTGTAAGCCATGTTGTCAATGAGCAAATAGCACAGGAGAAATAATCTCCCTCTCTTTCTCTTATGTTTGGTCTGTTCCACCTTGCTCTGCCACCTGACCTTGGTAGGACATGCCATAGCTGCTGAGAAGGGAGTAAGGAGTGTGAATTCTGGCCCTTGCACCAACATACACTTGGCCTGAATCCGCAGCCCATGTTCCGGCTTGCTCAGACACAAGGCTCCTATTGAAGAAGCCGTTTTGCATCAACATTTGCTTAAGGCTGGGTATTTGCATCTGCTGACGTCAATGGAGGCCTGGCTTTTGGAGAACACAGGCGGGCGAGTGGGCAGGCAGGGTTTTGCTTTGGATGTCCTCAGCTACTGGCTCATTTCTCTGGCTGGGGAGAGTGTGTAGGTCTACGTGTGTGTGTGTGTGAGTGAGTGTGACATACCTGGAGGGGACTCCAACTCAGCCAGGATCCATGTGAGGACCATTTATATCTCTGTTCACAAATGCAATTCCCGCAAGTGGGATTTCACGTTGTGACAGTGCACACAATGGAGGATGAAGCATATATTTTCGCAGCATGTGTCTATGCACATGATTGTGTGGGGAATAGAGAGAGGTATTTGCATCGGGTGGCATGAGGGTGATGCACCTGGAAAATTCATTCAACCCATGTTTGCTTGGATAATAGGTTCTGCTGTCATTTACTCATAAGTAAGTGGGCACAAGATTGAAGTTGTAGGTTGCGATCCATACTGAAGAAAAAGCTCTACACATGCAGAGGATCACAGTGTTATGTGGTAAATGGGAAATATGTGTAATTCGCTTGCCTGGCCTCATTTGGTGTGTCTGAACTGTGAAACCCAGAAGTGTGATGTGGCAGTAGCTGGTAAGACCCACATCAAACAGGAGACAGAATGCCAAGTTGTCTGTTCCAGAACTCACAGCCAGAGTTATCTGAATTATCAGAAAAGCGCTAGCAAAGTCAGATTATATTTTGCTGGGTTTTGAAGTGTGAGAGTAACAAGTTACAAGTACTATGCTACCCGGAACTACTCAAGCAATGAAAGTAAAAGAATGCCACATTTCAAAAGCAACATAACTCAGGGAAAGGTTACCATACTGGTGTAAGGAATGATAGATTAATAGTTACTTTCAAAAGTTACATCTTAAAAGAGTATTTAAGGCAACGTGGTGGAGATTATTTTCAACCTGATGCTGTTCTGTTGCTAGTTCTAATTAACCCCTCCCTAAAATTAATGCAAAGCAAAGAAAAAGTGATGGACCGTTTGGCAGGTTACAACATTCACATCTTGAGTGCTGCAGGATTGCTTTTCATAGCCTTGCAAGTACTAGTGGAGTTCAGGTGTGTATAGAGGATGTTGTAGTTGAGCCCTTGAGTAATGCTGAAAGTATGGAACTGGAAGTTAGGAGGGGAAAACAGGTTACTCGGGAACAGGAATCAGATGAAGAGTTGCAAAGGAAGAGAATCCGGCAAATACTTGGGGAGCCTACTGATGAGGACTCTTTTGAAGGTTTCTATGGGGATTATGGGTCTGTTGCTGGGGAACCGACTATGGGAAGTGTGGATGGTGATTCAGAAGATGGGTCTAGTGATATGGACTGGACAAAAGTACAGGAAGTGCGTGATATTTGTGAAGAACCCACAAGTAGTGATACTTTTGTAGGGTTTTCCAAAGATGAGAATTGGAGTTCTGAGGATCAAACTTCATCCTGGGGGGAGTTAAGTCTTGACAGGAGATGGAGAGATTGGAGAGGGAGGCAAAGAACTTCATGTGAACCTGTTGGCACAGCTGAAAGGGCTCATTCCAGCTCTGATGAAGATGTGTAAATAAAATGGGGCTTGGAATTTGGGGTTTCTTGCAGTTGGCAAGGTGTTGCTGGGTGCCCATGTCTTGCTTTCTATGCTGTGCTTCCCGATTCCTGTGGACTCTCTTGTGGACCTGCTGCTGCCTGTTCCGTGTTGGCTCGGTTTGCTATCTCGACGTTGCTGACTTGACCCGTACTGGATTCGTTGCTGCTGCTCCTCCCGTGCAGACGCCAGAGTGAATTGGACAACGCGCTTGCTGCCTTTCCCATGTGACGACCTCGGACCTCGTTGACGCTTCTTCACTCTTTGTTTGTCGTTCCTACTGACGACATAGTTGTATTTTGTTTACAATGTATTTTTCCCTGCTTCTGATGTACTTTGGGGATAAACAGGTCTTTTGACGATTTAATCCGGGGCTTTTGCGCTTTTGAGCTTTGGACCTATTTGGTCATTATTTTGTGTTGTTTCAACATTCACACTGAAGTTTAAGTAGTTTTGGGATAATTTGTCCATTTTTTGAGTTGATTGAAAAGTTTCGAATAAACTTTACTTTACTCACTAACTGGTCTGGCCCTTTAATGCTTTCTGTGTTGCGACAGAGGAGGTGCAGCTGAACTTTCTGCCCTTACAGCTAGATATTGCTTGGCATTTGCCACACTTATGTGACCTGTAATCCAAAAGGGTAATTTGTACCAAACTTTCCACCAAATCCTATTGTATTGGTTGTTGCACTAAGGCAGGGGTGCCCACACTTTTTCAGCATGCAAGCTACTTATGATAAAACCAAGTCAGAAAGATCTACCTGAGAGAGAAGCAGGGCGGAGCCTGGGCAGGGGGCGTGGCCTAGTGCGGCCTAGCTCCGCCCCTCCCCGCTCTGGCTGCAGCACTGCCACAGCTTCCCCAGGGTAGAGGAGGGTATGCCAAGCCAGTAGTGGCATAGCTACCTACTGTTGAGAATTGTATTTTATGGTTTTGATTGCTAATTGTTTACTGTTTTTATAATTATTGCATTAATTGTTTTTTATTGTATTTTTATCTTGTGGGCATTTACTGCCATATGTAAACCGCCTCGAGTCGCCCTCGGGCTGAGAGGGGCAGTATAGAAATATAGTAAATAAGTAAATATTTACCCAGGGCAGAGAAGGGGAGGGGGGCGGACCCAGGCCGCACCAGACCACGCCCCCTCCCCCTGCTGCAGCGCGACCACAGCTTCCCCAGGGTAGAGGAGGGTATGCCAAGCCAGTAGTGGCTAGCTATGCCACTACTCACTTGGCATACCCTCCTCTACCCTGGGGAAGCTGTGGTCGCGCTGTAGCTCGGGGAGGGGGCGTGGCCTGGTGCGGCATGGTTCCACCCCCTCAGAAGTGCCCCATCCAGCTGGGATCGACCTCCTAAGGTCCCGGGATCGACCAGTCGATCGCGAGCCACCTAATGAGCACCCCTGCACTAAGGTTAAGATGATTAGTAATGGCATAATCCTGTCACAATTGAGAAGAAAAACTGAAAGACACGTTAATTTATTTATTTAACTTATTTATTTTGTGCATTTATAACCTGCCCTTCTCACCCCTGAAAGGGGGGGACGGACTCATGTTCATGGGACAGCATGAAAGGAAGAATGGATAGTTTGAGGGTTACGGGTTACAAGGTCCCAAATCCGATATTATGACTCTGCGGAGTTATCATGGCCTTAGGAGGCCCACTAAGACTACTGAAGTTGTGGCTCCCAGAAGTGCAGGATGGCACAATTTATTATTTATTTACTTATTTACTATATTTCTATACTGCCCCTCTCAGCCCGAGGGCGACTCGAGGCGGTTTACATATGGCAGTAAATGCCCACAAGATAAAAATACAATAAAAAAACAATTAATGCAATAATTATAAAAACAGTAAACAATTAGCAATCAAAACCATAAAATACAATTCTCAACAGTAGGGATCATTCACATCTGGATTTTCCCCTTTCAATTCAAAACTCAGAGAAAAATATAATACAACATTACATGGTATTCCTGAACACAACACAGAAAAAAATCTTGATTGGTTAATCATTATTTTGAGAAGAAAGCATGAGAATGAAGACTTCAAAAATGACAATCAAGATATGAAGGTGAAGATGAAAGACTCCGAGGCATTTCAATCAAATTTATGAAATTGGAATGAAGACATTGATTTGACAGGTACTAGAGAAAACACTTGACAATTTGTTTATCAGGCAAAGATTCAAGCACTCTCGGATCTTTTGCTAGAATATTAAAGATATTTAGAGATTTTCAAGGTTTTTTTAAATAATATAAACTCAGTAACTGGTGGCATTTCCCATTTAAATTGATTACTTTCCCCTGCAATCCATGTAATGTATGTCTGCAAACCAACTTTAATTGTGCCTTTGGGAGGGGAGGATAGTTTAGGAAATCTAATAAGCGTCCAAGCCAAATTATGGGCAACGAGAAGAAATGACACCAATTATGTATATCATGCTGCATGAAAGTGAATTATGTCAGGTACTAATAGATCAGTAGATAGTTCTCTTTTTAATTACTAGTTTGCCTGATTAAACTTGATTGGGAAGCATTGTTTGAGGATGGTGATATCTGATTATTTTCCCCCAGTCATGAACCAATTCTATTCTGTAATATTGGATAAACGAAGAGATTCTGCAAAAGAGTGTATGTAGATACAGGAGCAAAAAATGTGATAATCAAAGGCATGGGTCCTTCGTACTCACCAAGGAAAGTGTTGGAAATGTATTCAGATACTTGGTTTCCCGAACGGCTCATTTCAGAAAGATGGGTTAGTTCACGGTTCAGCATTCTTTTGAACTGTTGGGGAGAGAGAAAGGGGTGGCAAAGGAGTTAGCATGCATATTTTTGTAACTTATGTTTATCTATCTATTACATATAATAAAAGTCAGTGTTTGCGGGCGGTGGGCGGGTGGGCCGAGCGACGGGAGGAATATGTGCCAGCGTTTCGATTGGCTGCCACTCCGGGATTATTTGCATAACGGCTCTGAATGGCCAGCCTCTCAACATTCCAACAATCCTAGGCAGCAGAGAAAGGAAGGGAAAGGGCCTGAGGCAGACACACAGAGCCCACCTGACCCATTCTACATCCTGGTGCAGTTTCAAATAGGACGAACCATGGATGATGGGACTTGAAGTACCTCCACCCACCTCCTGAGAACGCTGCCAAAGAGGGTAAAAGAAACAGCCTGACTGAATTAACACTAGTTTTTTCTGGACTAGGCCTCAGTTACTCCATAAAGGGCCTGAAAGGGCCTGACTGAATTAACAGTCAGGCTTCCTAAACTTCATTTTCTGGACTAGGCCTCAGTTACTGGGCTACTATGCAAGGACTGAGTTAACAGTAAGGCTGCCTTAACTTGATACTCCAAATTAGGCCGCCAATCATGGGATCCCTGTATGGCCTGAATTGGCCTGATTATCATTAGGCCAAAGTTACTGGGTAACACTTCCTCAACTTGCTTTTCTTGACTAGGCCTCAGTTACTGTGATACTGTGTCAAGACAGATCCCGCTGCGACCCTCATCCAGTGCATGATCATGACCACACTTGGCACACAAAGCCCCCATGATCCACTTTACATCCTGGTGCAGTTCGGAGGAGGGTGGACCATGGACGATGGGACTCCCAGCGCCTTCCCTCACTTCCCGAGACCACTGCAAGCCACATAAATAACTGATAAGGACCAACCTTGGCACAAAATGCCTTTCACAAATAACCCGGGCAGTGCGAGTATTTGTATATTTGTAAATTTTAAATCGTATTGAAATGCTTTTAATATAAGCTGCTTTGAGTCTCCTTGTGGAGAAAAAAGCGGGGTATTGGTATTATTATTATTATTAATAATAATATCTGTGGGTGCTGATTTATTTGTGAAAATCAGATGCCCTGAAGTCAGAGGATAGCTTCAGATGCTAGAGATGGTTCAGGGAACCATGAGGGAAATCAAACATTCACAATTTCATATTCATGACAGAAATGTATTTATATAACATAGAAATCCAAAACCTGAAAGCAAAGGTTACTTATTTGTCTTGGACAGGTCCTGAAACACTTTCAAGGAATCTGAGATGATCAAGAGGGGTCCGCTCTTAAATGAGTGGCCTCCTTTCTCCAAGATCGGGGACAATGGGTGGAGAGGGGAGGGATGGTCTCGGAAAGGGTCCCCCTTAATTGTGGGGTCCCCCAAGGGGCCACCCTCTCTCCTCTATTATTTAATATCTATATGTGTCCACTTGCCCAGCTGGTGCATAGTTTCGGTCTGGAGTGTCATCAGTACGCTGATGACACCCAGCTGGTGCTGAGGATGGAAGGCCGGCCGGACTCTGTACCCGGTTATTTTCATCAGTGCCTGAAAGCCTTGACTGGGTGGCTACGGGCCAGCAGGTTGAAGGTGAACCCGTCGAAGACGGAGGTCCTTTGGCTGGGTCATCCGGGGGGGGGGGGAGCTCCGGCAGCCAATAATGGACAGTGAAGTGGTTAGTCCGTCACCGCTGGTTAAAAGCCTGGGGGTCCAACTGGACCCTCTGCTGACGATGGAGGCTCAGGTCTCCGCCGTGAGCAGAGCAGCGTTTTTCCATCTGCACCAGGCGAGGCGGCTGACGCCCCACCTTACCAGTGATGACCTAGCCGCGGTAATCCAGGCCACGGTCATCTCGAGACTGGACTACTGTAATGCCCTTTACATTGGCCTTCCTTTGTTGGTAATCCGGAAACTGAAGATGGTGCAAAACACTGCGGCTCGACTGCTGGCTGGAGTGACACTAACATGCCACATCACACCAGTCCTCCAGCGTTTGCACTGGCTTCCCATCGAGTACTGGATTGCCTTCAAAGTGCTGGTGTTAACCTTTAAGGCCTTGCATGGTCTGGGGCCAGTGTATCTGAAGGACCGCCTCTCCCTGCACATTCCCCAGAGACCACTATGGTTCATGGACCAAAACCTATTGGAGGTTCCATCACTCAAGATTTGCCGATTGTCATCGACTCGGCAGCGCACCTTTTCTGTAGTAGCGCCTACCCTGTGGAACGCCCTCCCGGCAGAGGCACGAGCAATAATGGAGTTACAGGCCTTCAGGAGGGCCTGTAAGACCACCCTATTCCGCCAGGCGTTTAATCTCTAAGGTTGTGCTTTCTATTCTGGTCCTAATCTGTTTTTATTCTGTTTCTAACTACGTTGTGTTGTGTATTTATTGTTGTGAACCACCCTGTGCTTTTTTGGGAAGGGTGGTATATAAATCAAAATAATAAATAAATAAATAATAAGTTGAGAGTGATACATTTTCACAAATAAAAACCAAAAAATGCATGGCCAAGCAATATTTGACTACAGTCAAGTTAGCCACACAAAAAAGTAACACTAATAGTAATACTGGGAATGACCACAATGGTTTCCTGGGCTTCTATGAAGGGCAAGACTCTGCCCCTCCTGTACCTTCACTCACATTTCAAGACTGCTGCAAACCTAATCCAGTCACTGATCAGGACCAAACTTGGCACACAGGGCCCCCCTGACCCACTCCATATCCTGGTGCAGGTTGGAGGAGGGTGGACCATGGATGATGGAACTTCAAGTACCTCCACTCACTTCACAAGACCGCTGCCAACCTCATCCAAAGACTGATCAAGACCAAACTTGGCACACAGAGCCCCCATGACTCATTCTACATCCTGGTATAGTATTGAGGAGGATGGACCACGGATGATGGGACTTGAAGTACCTCCACTCACTTCCCAAGACTGCTGCAACCCTCATCCAATAACTGAGCAAGACAAAATTTGCCACACATAATCCCCATGACCCACTCTACATCCTGGTGCACTTTGGAGGAGGATGGACCATGGACGATGGAACTCCCAGTACCTTCCCTCACTTCTCGAGACCACTGCAAGCCACATAAACAACTGATAAGGACCAACCGTGGCACAAAATGCCTTTCACAAATAACCCGGGCAGTGCCGGGTCCCCAAGCTAGTTGAGAATAAAAGTTGCTCCCCACAAGATGGAGCATAATAGAAAGGATTATTGGTGAGTTAGCATGCATTTTTCACATACACCGCTATGAATGCTTGTGTCCAAAATGTGCATGAGTACACACTTCTCACAGAACAGACAACTGTGTGTGGCTGCACAAGAATTACAAAAACCATCAGGACAGAACGCATGTACAACCTTATTCTGAATGTGCATGTAGGGGCAGGAATTGACTTCAAGCTGGCATTTGTTAGAAGTAGGTCAATAAACACATGTGCTACATTTTGAATCTGGGTGCATTGCTCCCATGTTCCAAGAAATGTTTGGAGTTCTCAAAATATCTGCAGTGGAAAATAGGCATGTTTACTGTTATCCAGTCTTTTCTTAATAATAATAATAATAATAATAATAATAATCACCATCATCATCATCAGTTTCTCACTTGTTAATCGCCCTCCATTAAAATGCTCCAGGCGATTTACATAAAACAATTGCATTAAAAATACACAATACCAAATAGACTGCATTAAACATTAAAAGCTCTGCTAAAAAGCCAGGTCTTGAGTGCCTGAGCAAAGGGTTGCACGTCACGCATGACCCTCAAGAGGGGAGGCAAGGAGTTCCACAAGACAGGGGCAGAGATGGAGAAGGCCCTACATCTCATGCTCTCGAGACATACTTCCCTGGGGCCTGGAACATACAGTAAGTTAAGTTGGAGGAGTCATGGCGACCACTGGCGGCGAAGAGGGGAGAGGCGGTCTCTGAGACATGCTGGCCCCTGACCATAAAGCGCCTTAAAGGTCAGAACCAACAACTTAAACAGGGCCCGGATTTCCTTTGGAAGCCAGTGCAAATGTAACAGAGTTGGAGTTATGTGGTGTTTTTGCAAGTAGCCTGGCAGCCACATTTTGAATAATGCGGATCCTCTGAGTAGTCAACAGGGGAAGGCCAACATACAAGGCATTACAATAATCCAGTCTAGATGTGACCGTCGCATGGATGATTGTAGCCAAGGCTTCCTCTTGAAAGGTAAGGTGCCATCTGTCTCGCCTGCCGGAGATGGAAAAAGGCCTACTTACTAACATTAGCGATCTGGGCCTCCATAATCAACTGTGAAATAATACTTTATTTATACCCCACCGCCATCTCCCCAAGGGGTCTCGGGGCGGCTTACATGAGGCCAAGCCCAATGACACATAATAAACAACACAAAGACTGCACACAACTCTATCACACTGCAATGGCTGCAACTAAGATCAACTTTCCTAACCAGCATGCTTTGTGAATCAAGTAGGCACTCATAGGGCACACTTGGAAAGACTTGGGCTGATTCTAGACTGCCCTATATCCAAGGTTTTGATCCCAGATTATCTTCTTATCCCAGATTATCTTGGCGCGTAGACTCATATAATCCAGTTCAAAGCATGGGACTTGCAGTACTTTAATTCACTTCCTTAGAGCACTGTGGCCCACACCAATGACGAATCAGGACCAAACTTGGCACACAGAGGCCCAATGGCCCACTTTACAATCCTGCTGTGATTTACGGCAGGATGGCTCACAAATGATGGGATTTGCAGTACCTTCACCCAATTCATTTCCCACAGAACATTGCAGCCTCTACAAATCACAGACCAGGCCCAAACTTGGCACACAGAGTACCCATGACCCACTCTACATCCTGGTTCAGTTTTGAGTGGGACGGACCACGGATGATGGGAGTTGAAGTACCTTCACTCACCTTCTGAGACTGCTGCCACGCTCATCCAATGACTGAACTAGACCACACTTGGCACACAGAGCCCCCATGACCCATTCTACATCCTGGTGCAGTTTGGAGAACGGGGGACCATGGATGATAGGACTTCTAGTACCTTCCCTCACTTCCAGAGACCGCTGCAACCCTCATTCACAGAATGATCAAGACCAAATGTGACACACACAGCCCCCATGACTCACGCTACATCCTGGTGCTGTTCGGAGGGGGATGGACCATGGCCAATGGGACTCGCAGTGCCTTCACTAAGTTCCTGAGACCACTGCAAGCCACATAAACATCTAATAGGCACCAACCTTGCCACACAATGCCGGGTCCTCAGCTAGTTGGTTCTATAAATGTGAAATGTCCAGCAAAAGGAACCCAGAATTCCTAAAAGACAGAATGGTTCTGAGACAGGCTCAGTTAGTGTGCAATTGCTCTTTCAACCCTCTCCCTCCTCTTCTTCTTGGTGGACACCATGTTACAACTGTGGGGTCAGGAGGGGCACAAGTGTACAGTTGGTGGGATTTGACAGAAATAAGGGGAGTGATATCTTATTATCTCTCTCTGAAGAGAGAGCCCACTCTATCCACCAGACAATCATACTAAATTTTCTTGACTTGGAAATTATTCTTCTATTGTTGTTGTGTGCCTTCAAGTAATTTCTGACTCATGATATCGTGGGGTTTTCTTTGGCTCAAAGAGCTGTTGCCTTAGCCTTTCTCTGAGGCTCAAAATGTCCAGAAGCACTCAGCGGACTTCCATGTCCAAGCAGGGATTTGAACCTTAGTTTCCCTGGTTCCTAGTTCAATACTCAAACCACTACATCAGGCTGGCTCTCTAGCTTTATAAATAAGTACTGTTAAAATAGTTCTAAGAACTAGTTATGCCTGTCTGATAAACAAATCCATTTTTCATTTTTAAATAAAATGTTTACACACATCAGCCCACACACTCCCTGCTTCTGAATACTGCTATCTAGATCCATGCCAGACCAGGCCGATGCCAATGTCACTTCAGTAAAACGGAAGTAAAACTGAAGACCAGTTCTTGGCAAGGTTTGCCACCAGAACAAGCTTTCTCTCCCTATCACATACCTTGAGCCTCTTCACTGCCACTACCATGAGGTCGCTAGTCTCCTTATGTCATATTGACAGTGACATATTTATGACATATTGTGGCTGTGATTACACAAGGAGTTTTTGGCCAAAAGGAAGGAGAGGGCAGGAAAAGCAGCTCTTCGTGCACAAAACCTTCTTCGCGCCAGTGGATCAGAGTGAGTCAAGAGGCATATTGTGATCCATAAAACAGAAGCCGATATAGCTCTAATTATCGGAGCTGCCAAAGAAAAGGTAATCAGAGTCAGCGCAGCATAATGATTCGAACCATCTCTTGGCGAACTGGGTTCAAATCCTTACTCAGCCACAGAAACCCAATGGATGACACTGGGAGGATCACATACCCTTATTCTCAGAAATTACTTGAGGGAAATGACTTAAGGACACATAACAACAACCCTCACTGAACAGGGTAGTTGGACCTTAGAGCAGTGTTTCCCAACCAGTGTGCCGTGAGCGATCATCAGGTGTGCCGTGGGAAATTGGAACCTCCAATACCCTTTCTTCCCCCTCCTGCCGAACACTTTTTCTTCTCCACGCGGGCTCCCTTCTTCCCAGCCTCGCTCTGCTTGCTTTGCCTCGCTTTGCTCACGCTGCCACTTCTGCGGGAGGGGGGAGGGAGGAAGACATGACCCATGTGGGTGCTACTGCGCAGACTTGCTGCTGCCCTTAATATCAGACGGGTGATGATTGACATCATAAGGCAACAATATCCTGTCTTTTAAAATATGTATTTTTATACTGATTTTTAGTCTGGTTTTAAATAACTGTTTACTGGGGAGTTGTCCTTCTCCTCTTAGGGCGCTTGTGCCCGCTTTGTGCTGGTCTGTGACCGTAATAAAGTTTTGATTGATTGACTCGCCCCATATCTTCCTCCCTCTCCACAGTGCTCTCTGGATATAGGTGAACTATAACTCCAAAACTCAAGGTCAATGCCCACCAAACTCTTATAGTATTTTCTCTTGGTTATGGTAGTTCTGTGTGGGAAGTTTGATTCCATTCCATCATGGGTGGAGTTCAGAATGCTCTTTGATTGCGGGTGAACTATAACTCCCAGCTCTTGAGCAAGACCTTCGTGTGTGTCTTTTGTGCTATTCCTGCTAGGATATCTATGTTGTGTTCATCGAAACAGGCCCAGGTTTCACACTGAGCGTATAAATACATTTAAAAACATATTAACTATATGTATTACTGTGTTAGAGTGTCATTTTGTGTCATTTTGGTGGGTGGTGTGCCCCAGGATTTTGGAAATGTAAAAAATGTGCCGCGGCTCAAAAAAGGTTGAAAAACACTGCCTTAGAGTAAACACAAGGGAAGGTGTGACAAGACGTTCACCTGAGCTGTAGACAATTCTTGCTTTGTTCATGAACAAAAGTGGCTGATCCTTTTGTACAGAGGCAATTTGGCACAACCACGATCTCATCAGAACCTGGTATGTTGTGAACGGATAACTCTGAGCTCGATGTACAGTTGCTGAAATGATGGGTAGAACATGCAAAGTATTTCAAGTAGTTTTCTTATGTCCCCAATTTATCGTTGCTCATCCACCTGCTCTGGAGCACCTGGCTGTGCCACGTGAGCAAAGAAACATCTTTACGGTGGTTTCTTTGTCCTGAAAATGTTTTTCTGCTATAGAGTTCATTTATAATGCTTCCCACAGATTTGTCCAAAATACCCAGGTGGTTTACAGATCCATCCTTCACGGAAAACACTGTGTGTGACGTCAGGAAGATCTTTCTTAACAAACTGCCAGTTCTGCCTTCCCTCCAATTCTTCTCAGACCCGACTGTGCAGATCTCGGCAAAGAACAGGCTGCCTATGGCACCGGGGACTTTTCTTCTTCAGGGACTCCAGCAACGTTTTGTTTCCTCTCTGCATCTTGCAAATAGTTTTTAGCCACCACTGAAATCTTACGAAGGTGGTTATTTGACAATCCTTTTCATGACTAAGCCTCCCGCTCTGGCCAAGGCCAATAGATTCTCTTCTATCAATTGATTTCTAGTTCATTTCCCAGTCATGCCACCGCTCTGTCTTCCCTTCACCAAGCTGAACAAGCCCATCCCCTTTAACTGCTTCTTATAGATTTTGTTCTCTATGATTCTTATCATCCTTGTTGCCCTTCTCTAAACCTTCTCCAATTTGTCTATACTTTTCTTAAAGTGAGGCACCCGGAGCTGTACACAATACTCCAGATGAGATGCGATCAGCATAGAACAGGGGTAGGGAACCTACGGCTCGGGAGCCAGATATGGCTCTTTTCATGATTGAATCTGGCTCTCCCTCTTCGTTCCTTTCTCCCCCTTCACCCTTTCCTTCTCCTTCATTTTCCCTCCCTCTCTTCCCTTCCTTCTTTCCTCCACTCTCCCTCTTCCTTCCTTCCTCCCCTTCACCCTCTCCTTCTCCTTCTCTCCTTCATTTTCCCTCCCTCTCTTCCCTTCCTTCTTTCTTCCATTCTCCCTCTTCCTTCCTTCCTCTTCTTTTCTCCCCTTCACCCTTTCCTTCTCCTCTCCTTCATTTTCCCTCCCTCTCTCCCCTTCCTTCTTTCCTCCATTCTACCTCTTCCTTCCTTCCTCTTCCTTCCTTTCTCCCCCTTCACCCTTTCCTTCTCTCCTTCATTTTCCCTCCCTCTCTTCCCTTCCTTCTTTCCTCCATTCTCCCTCTTCCTTCCTTCCTCTTCCTTCCTTTCTCCCCTTCACCCTTTCCTTCTCCTTCTCTCCTTCATTTTCCCTCCCTCTCTTCCCTTCCTTCTTTCCTCCACTCTCCCTCTTTCTTCCTTCCTCCCCTTCACCCTTTCCTTCTCCTTCTCTCCTTCATTTTCCCTCCCTCTCTTCCCTTCCTTATTTCTTCCATTCTCCCTCTTCCTTCCTTCCTCTTTTCTCCCCTTCACCCTTTCCTTCTCTCCTTGATTTTCCCTCCCTCTCTTCCCTTCCTTCTTTCCTCCATTCTCCTTCTTCCTTCCTTCCTCTTTCTTCCTTTCTCCCCTTCACCCTTTCCTTCTCCTTCTCTCCTTCATTTTCCCTCCCTCTCTCCCCTTCCTTCTTTCCTCCATTCTCCCTCTTCCTTCCTTCCTCTTCCTTCCTTCCTCCCCTTCACCCTTTCCTTCTCCTTCTCTCCTTCATTTTCCCTCCCTCTCTTCCCTTCCTTCTTTCTTCTATTCTCTCTCTTCCTTCCTTTCCTCTTCCTTTCTCCCCTTCACCCTTTCCTTCTCCTTCTCTCCTTCATTTTCCCTCCCTCTCTTCCTTTCCTTCTTTCCTCCGTTCTCCCTCTTCCTTCCTTCCTCTTCCTTCCTCCCCCTTCACCCTTTCCTTCTCCTTCTCTCCTTCATTTTCCCTCCCTCTCTTCCCTTCCTTCTTTCCTCCACTCTCCCTCTTCCTTCCTTCCTCTTCCTTCCTCCCCCTTCACCCTTTCCTTATCTCCTTCCTTCTTTCCTCCATTCTCCCTCTCTTCCTTCCTTCCTTCCTCTTCTATTCTTTTTCCACAAGTCTTCCTTTCCTTCTCCTTCCTTTCTTTTCACTTCCCTCTCTTCCCCTTCTTTCTTTTCTTCTTTTCCCTTCATTATTTTACTGTTTCCTCACTCCCTTTTCTTTCTTTTCCCCACCCTTTCCTTTCCTCCCTTCCCATTTCCTACTTCCTTTCCCCTCCTTGTCTCTCTCCTGCTTTTCTTTTCTTCCTTTTCCATAGTTTGTCTTTCTTTTCTTTCTTCCTCTCCCCCTCCCTCCTTTATTTCCGCTATCTTTCTTTCTTTCCCCCTTCCTTCCGTCTTCTCTTCCTTCCCAGAGTCCTGAGCATGCCTTTTGCAGAGCCAGGTCTGAAGCGTCTCGTCATTCTGCTGGGGGAATCCTTTTCTCATAGTATGTACGTATATACTCACATTTAGTTGAATTCAGTCTTAAAATATATTACATATTACAGTATATGGCTCTCACTGAAATAAATTTCCAAATATTTTGTTTTTATGGCTCTCTGAGTCAAAAAGGTTCCTGACCCCTGGCATAGAAGATACTAGAAACTATTACTTCTCTTGACTTGGAAACTATTCTTCTACTTGTTGTGCATCTTCCAAGCTGTTTCAAGAGAGGTTTTTAAGAAGATGTTGGATGGCCATCTGCTGGGGTTCCTATGAGTCTGTGTTCCTGCATGGAAGAGGGGGTTGGACTGGATGGCCCTTGTGATCTCTTTCAGCTCTTATGATTCTACGATTCTAGCTTACACCAACGATAAGGGGAACCTATCACAGGGATTTCTTGGCATGATTCGTTCAGAAGAGGTTTGCCATTCTCTTCCTCTGGGGCTGGGAAGGTGTCACCCATAGGGCTCCGTGGATAATGAAGGTTAAAAGAACATTTGTCTTTTTTTGCTGCACAGTCACACTGCTGATAACTGATAACGAAAGGGGAATCATAGCACTATAATTCTGTAGTGTGAAAGGACTCTTGGAATCAAATACTCAAAATCCCCTCTGTAAGGCCCACCTATACAAGTAGAACAAGCAGGGATGTTGCTGGAGGTGGAATTGGATAATGCAGTGTTTCCCAACCTTTTTTGAGCCGCGGCACACTTTTTACATTTGAAAAATCCTGGGGCACACCACCAACCAAAATGACACAAAATGACACTCTAACACAGTAATACATGTAGTTAATATGTTTTTAAATGTATTTATACACTCAGTGTGAAACTTGGGCCTGTTTCGATGAACACAACATAGATATCCTGGCAGGAATGGCAGAAAGACACAAACTTCCCACACAGAACTCCCATAACCAAGAGAAAATGCTATAAGAGTTTGGTGGGCATTGACCTTGAGTTTTGGAGTTGTAGTTCAGCTATATCCAGAGAGCACTGTGGACTCAAACAATGTTGGATCAGGACCAAACTTGGCATGAATCCTCAATATGCCCAAATATGAACGCAGATGGAGTTCAGGGGAAATAGAACTTGACATTTGGGACTTGTAGTTGCTGGGATTTATAGTTCCCCTACAATCAAAGAGCATTCTGAACCCCACCAATGATAGAACTGGGCCAAACTTCCCACACAGAACCCCCAGGAGGCAAGAGGAGGTCTCTACTTGGGGAAAGGGAGGCGGGCCTTCCCAATGCATGGAGAGGGAGAGACCAAGTAGACAACGGGTGGGGAGGGGGGTGTTTGTAATTTTGTGCCTTTATCGAGATAGGTTTCTTAGGGTTTTTATACTTCAACACATCAGACTCCCCCCCCCCCCTTTCCTGGAGGCTCCAATTTCCCACGGCACACCTGATGATCGCTCACGGCACACTAGTGTGCCCCAGCACACTGGTTGGGAAACACTGGGATAATGGCAGTACAGAGGATCAAAAAGGAAACAGGAACCACTTTCTCCACAAGGTGAAAGTGAAGGAGAATCAAACCAATTTCTTACCTGGAACATGGAGTAGAAGAACTTCACCTAATATTTCCACTGGGGATGCAAGAGGGTGGTAGTGCCCCCGATGGAGCACAGAAAGCGTCAATTTTGAGGGAATCTGCCCTTCCCACACCAACACAGGTGATCCATTGCCCCTGGGGCAGAAGGTGCAATGGATGAGGTTTCTCCCAGTGGGGTCACCAGAACATGTTGCACAGCCACTGGGCAAAGAAACCACCGAAGGGCTTTTTGCCATGGGTTGGGGAGATAGGCATTTGGTAATCCTGCACTAGAGTAATGTCTTCACACCAGGTCTTGTCTTGCTTAACATCTCGAATTATTTTGGGTGGGAAAACGCCGCAACCTCTATGCTGATGGCATGGAACTATTTTGTGGGTTTTTTGGAGGGGGGAGGGATGTTGGCTGGTGTAGGTACCATTGGTTTGCTTTCTCTGTTCTGTGTCTGGCTTTGCTCTCCTTCTAAAACCCTCTCTGTCCTTGAAAAAACTCCCGGATGCTGTTCCCCAGCAGAGGGGTTGAGGAGGTGACTCATCGGCTCGACAGCCAAGAGAGAGAGAAACTGGCAATGCTACAAAACCCGCTTCGTCTCAGCAGCCTTGGGGAGAAACTGGAGGGAAAGCCGTCTTCCAGGGAAGAGGGAGGGCTTCCACGGTGTTGCTTCCTCTGCTCTTGCTTATGGGGAATAATGGGCTATTGGGGGGGGGGGAGAAGGGGACAATCCTCCAAGGCCCACACTTATTTCTCTCTTGTTCCAGGACAACAACAGGTTCCTCCCTTTGCCCCTGGGCACCACCAAGGACATCACAGTCCTGGCTCCTTCACAGGCCCGGACTACCCATAAGGCCACCCTAGGCCATAGCCTAGGGCGGCACCTTTGGGGGGGCAGCAGATCCGGACCTCTCAAAAAAGTTTTTAAAAATTCAAAAAAAAATTCAGGGCAAAAAAGTGCGCATGCGCATGGCGGCGGAAGCACCCCCTCTCTGCTGCTCACGCCGGCCCCGGCCCTCTTCTTTCAGTCAGTGAAGGAAGAGGGGCGGGGGCAGCCGGCGGGGGCAGCCGGCGTGAGCAGCGGGGAGGGGGCCTAGGACTTCCCTCCGCCCCCTCCTGATGCGCGAGAGAGGAGAGGGCAGAGGGAAGTCCCGGCGCCGCCCCCTCCCTGCTGCTCGCGCCGGCCCCGCCCCTCTTACTTCAGTCAGTGAAGGAAGAGGGGCGGGGCCGGCCGGCGCGAGCAGCGGGGAGGGGGCCTAGGACTTCCCTCCGCCCCCTCCTGACGCGCGAGAGAGTGGAGGGGCGGAGGGAAGTCCCAGCGCCGCCCCCTCTCTGCTGCTCGTGCCGACCTTGCCCCTCTTCCTTCAGTCAGTGAAGGAAGAGGGGCGGTGCCGGCGCGAGCAGCAGGGAGGGGGCCTAGGACTTCCCTCCGCCCCCTCCCGGCGCCACCCCCTCCCTGCTGCTTGTGCCGGCCCCGCCCCTCTTCCCTGCAAGTGGCCCCGCCCCCAGTAAGTAGCCCCGCCCCCGGAGCGGGGGCGGCGCTTCAAGAGTGTGGCCTATGGTGCCACAATCACGTAATCCGGGCCTGCTCCTGCACTGTCCTTCCTGATCCCACATGAACACAGTTACAGTCCACACAGAAACATGCTGTACATTTTATATCATGGCCTCCCCATGGTACTCCTTCATTTCACCAATGGAAACAGAAAAGAGATGGGTTTAGAACTAGACCAGTTCAAATAATGACACACCCTCCAACATTTCCCACATGAAACCAAGGACACATGTGGCCGAGCGACATCAAATTATGGTCACAATGGCCAAAGTTATCAATGAGAAGAGATAAGCCAGGAGAGGCTGCAGCTATTTGCTTTTGCTTTAGCCAATTGGGAAGGGCAAAACTCTGCTGCCTCTTCCTGCCGAGTAAAACGAATGGAAAGCACTAGCATTCCATTTGCAGCCATTGTAGTAAGATGAGATCAGAGTAGGGCTGATTAAACTGAGGCCTTTTCAAGGCAACAGGAAAAGTGAGGCGACAGAGCATGAACGTTGCCTTTTCTTTGACTAGGGAAGGAGAACTGATAGTCCACAGATCTTATCTGGACCCAAAAGAAGACCTGAAGACCTTTCATCCCTTATGCCCCAACTGGGAAGGCAAATAGAGAGGTAGATGAGGAGTTTGTGAATTAGCTCGTGTCAGTGAGGAGCAGGCAACACAAGAGATTCCTACCTTATCCAGTCTAGCCTTCCAGTTGGGATGGAAAGTGGGGAAAGAAAGTTTGTGTTTACAGAATTGCCTAGCTTTACTCTCTGCTTGCCGTCTTTGTGTCGAGATGGCCTTCAATGTCAACTGGCTGTGGGGGACATGGCCTTGAGCACTGATCTCCAAAGAGCACAGTGGGATGATACAGGTCTATCAACTGACTTTGTATATCTACCTTAGTATGGTAATCATTGTTCTGGCCCTGGGAAGAACCATAAAAGGCACAATAATCATTTTGGTGCACATCTACTTGGCTCTTAAAAAGCAGGTAAACTATTTTGGTGTATTTGAAAGTCAATATTAACCCAATATCCTCTCCGTTGGTGCCCCCTTGTCATGGGGGAGAGGCTTGCGTACCCTAATGAAGTTGTGAGCTATGCTGGCGGTGACATAATAGCCACTGGTAGGGCCTCCCATGCCAGACAAGTCACAACCGAAGGGTCTGACAAAGAGCATCAAAGGGCAGGATGGGCTCTCTAGCCTTTTGGCAACCATCCTAGGAGAAGGAAAACTCTAAATTCAAACCCGGGCAGATGGTGCTCGTGTAACCCTGTAAGGTCAACCATCTAAGAGAAGGAAACTCAAACCAAACCTATGACCTGAGGAACTCGCTGCCACCATCCTAGCTTGCTAGGCCCCAGCAGACGACCCTTTGGTTTAAAGGGTGAGGCCAGTTCTGTGCACGCTGCGCTCCACCAGAAAAATCCATTGCACAGGCTCAAAGGACACATCCAACCTCCGAATCATCAACATGCTTGTAGAAAGCGTGGGATGAGTCCTTCCTGAATCTTCGTTCGCGAAGAAAAGCCAAAAAGAAGATTTACCCAATATGCAAAGTACATCTCACATATGCCACAAGCCACATTGGTCCCCCTTAAGGTCCCCACACCCAGTGAAGGGGACCATGTAGTTTGCTCTACTAACAATCCAAGGGTGCCATAAGAAGGAGGGTCAACTATGAATTGGGCTTCTAGTTAGATACCACACAGTATCAAACTAAAAGCCAAGTCATGTCTTTCAACTAAAAAATCAACCATAGGGCTGTTGTAGGTTTTTCAGGCTGTATGGTCATGTTCTAGAAGCAGTCTCTCCTGACGTTAAACCTGCATCTATGGCAGGCATCCTCAGAGGTTGTGAGGTTGTGACTTCACAACCTCTGAGGATGCCTGCCATAGATGCAGGAGAAAATGTCAGGAAAAAGGCTTCTAGAACATGACCATACAGTCCGAAAAACCTACAACAACCCAGTGATTCCATTCATGAAATCCTCCAAGAATACAAATAAACCATAGTTTGGAGGTTTTAATGTGAAGCAAAGTACATGTAATGGCTAGAAAGCAATACAGGAGACAGATTGTTTTGGACCCAATATACACTTCTGAATATACCTGGAAAACACTAGTTTAGGAATTCCCACACTCACAATCCACAAACCAAAACCACTTCTGTTTATTGGGCATGTGCCTAATAAACCAAGCCATGCTGACATCCTTTATGGTACCGCTTCTTAAACTGTGGGCCCCAACCCCAACTGAGGTTCCCTTGGCACAAAAAAAGAAACATATAAAGGTTCCTGAGTGCCACCCATTTACCCAAATCTGGTAGCAACATGTATTGCTCACAGTGAGCTTTGCAGAAAATGCTTCAGTTGTGCTTCATGAAGAGGGAAAAAAAAACCTGTTTAGCAATCCTTGCGAACACTGGTTTGTTATCAGTAAGTGTTTGATTTTTATACTTATTTTATATACCTGTATATCAGGTAAAAATTTATCACGTGGAAAGGGGTGGAGAAACATTTATGACAGGTCTGTACAACCTGAGCTCCTTCTGATATTTGTGACTCCAACTCCCAGAAGCCTTAGCAAGCTTGTCCAATTGTCAGGGATTCTGGGAGCTGAAGTCCAACACATTGGGGTGGCCACAGGTGGCACAGGCCTGCTCTATGGGAACCTTGAGAATGAAGGGCACACCACCCTGTGAGATGTTGCCCTCACTGCAATGATGTCTCCAACCAGAATTTAATCCCCCCTCCTTGATGGATATGAATCACATGCCCTCCTATGATAGTATTTCTCCTGGCGGATAAGTCACTGGAACTGATGTTAAACTAGCGCCCTGAAACTGGGAATGTCATATATTAAGAATCATTTCTTCTTGAACCTATACAGATATGTCCTATGTTATAAGACTATACCAGGATATTATAAGATCATACTAGGACAGTGTTTCCCAACTAAAGTAGTGTGCCGTGACGGACCTCCTGCTGTGCCGCGAGAAAAGCTCTCTGCCCTCCTTCCTTCCCCCCTACTCCTGCCAATCTCCTGCTGCTTGGGGGAGGAGGAGGAAGGGCCAGGCGGCGGCGAACAAAATGAAGGGGCCGGTGTGCCCGCCATGACGCTCACTGAAGCCGCGTGGAGGAGGAAGCTGGAGGAGGGGGTGGGGCATGGCGCGGCCTGGCTCTGCCCCCTTCCCCCCGGCTTCTGCTCTCCCACAGCTTCTCCAGCCTTGAGGGACAGTGTCAAGCCAGCATTGTGCTGGCTCTGCCATCGCTGGCTTGGCACTGCCCCCTCAAGGCTGTAGAAGCTGTTGGAGAGCTGAAGCTGGGGGGAGGGGGCGGGGCATGGTGCGGCCTGGCTCTGCCCCCTCCCCCGGCTTCAGCTCTCCCACAGCTTCTCCAGCCTTGAGGGGACAGTGCCAAGCCAGCATTGTGCTGCCTCTGACACAACTGGCTTGGCATTGCCCCTCAAGGCTGGAGAAGCTGTGGGAGAGCGGAAGCCTGGGGGAGGGGGCGGGGCATGGCGCGGCCTGGCTCTGCCCCCTTCCCCCGGCTTCTGGTCTCCCAAGCTTCTCCAGCCTTGAGGGGACAGTGCCAAGCCAGCATTGTGCTGGCTCTGCCATCGCTGGCTTGGCATTGCCCACTCAAGGCTGGAGAAGCTGTGGGAGAGCTGAAGCTGGGGAGAGGGGGCGGGGCATGGTGCAGCCTGGCTCCGCCCCCTCCCCCGGTTTCCGCTTTCCCACAGCTTCTCCAGCCTTGAGGGGACAGTGCCAAGCCAGCATTGTGCTGCCTCTGACACCACTGGCTTGGCATTGCCCCCTCAAGGCTGGAGAAGCTGTGGGAGAGCGGAAGCCTGGGGGAGGGGGTGGGGCATGGCAGGGCCTGGCTCTGCCCCTTCCCCCGGCTTCTGGTCTCCCACAGCTTCTCCAGCCTTGAGGGGACAGTGCCAAGCCAGCATTGTGCTGGCTCTGCCATCGCTGGCTTGGCATTGCCCACTCAAGGCTGGAGAAGCTGTGGGAGAGCTGAAGCTGGGGAGAGGAGGCGGGGCATGGTGCGGCCTGGCTCCGCCCCCTCCCCGGCTTCCGCTCTCCCACAGCTTCTCCAGCCTTGAGGGGACAGTGCCAAGCCAGCATTGTGCTGGCTCTGCCAACGCTGGCTTGGCATTGCCCCCTCAAGGCTGGAGAAGCTGTGGGAGAGCTGAAGCTGGGGAGAGAGGAGGCGGGGCATGGTGCGGCCTGGCCCCGCCCCCCCCCCGGCTCCCGCTCCCCCACAGCTTCTCCAGCCTTGAGGGGACAGTGCCAAGCCAGCATTGTGCTGCCTCTGACACCACTGGCTTGGCATTGCCCCCTCAAGGCTGGAGAAGCTGTGGGAGAGAAGCCTGGGAGGGCGGGCGGGGCATGGCGCGGCCTGGCTCTGCCCCCTTCCCCCCGGCTTCTGGTCTCCCAAGCTTCTCCAGCCTTGAGGGGACAGTGCCAAGCCAGCATTGTGCTGGCTCTGCCATCGCTGGCTTGGCATTGCCCCTCAAGGCTGGAAGCTGTGGAGAGCTGAAGCTGGGGAGAGGAGGCGGGGCATGGTGCGGCCTGGCTCCGCTGCTTCCGCTCTCCCACAGCTTCTCCAGCCTTGAGGGACAGTGCCAAGCCAGCATTGTGCTGCCTCTGACACCACTGGCTTGGCATTGCCCTCAAGGCTTAGCTGTGGGAGAGCGAAGCCTGGGGGAGGGGTGGGCATGGCATGGCCTGGCTCCACCCCTCCCCAGTTCCCAGCAGCTTCCCAGCAGGCCACCATCCTTCAGTCATTCTTTACTGTATTAGAGTGCCATTTTGTGTCATTTTTGTTGGTGGTGTGCCCCCGGATTTTTTTAATGTTAAAAGTGTGCCGCGGCTTAAAAAAGGTTGGGAAACAACTGCCTTACATGATGGCCTTGTAACAACCTGTAACACACAGCCTAGTTTCAGAAGGCCCCTACAATACATTAGTACAGCCTTTTGACAAAAGAGCCCACTTCCTCCGATAGCAAGTTCCAAGAAAAGAGAGAAGGAAAGAGATGGTAGAAGGAGAAAACAAGGGAAGGAGACACGAGAGAGCAACGAGTCTCCTTTGTGGAGAGAAAAAGCGGGATATAAATAAACATGATGATGATGATGATGATGTTTTGGCTCTAGCCCTGACCACTTCCAGGGAGGAGCACCTGACAGATGAATACCAAGGGAAGGACACCCTCAACTGCAGAAAAACTGTCCGCTTCCCATCCCGCTAACCTAAATTATTCTGACAGCAGGCAGTCACTTGTCAAAAATGATGTAATCGTGGCCCTTTGTTTTCATGCTGCAGAACAGTCATGTAGTCTGGGAGGCGAAAGAGAAAATCACACATGTAATTTTTAAACTCTGTTATCGATTGGGAATCTTCCCTCATTTTGGCCACTATCCATTTCGCACTGTTTAACAGCTATGCTCGCCCTGGAAATACCAGCATACTGGCAGTATAGAGCTTAAACAAACAAGAACCCCAAAACACCACAGCACTTCTTTTCACTGTAGGGCCGGAGTTAAAATTGGAGCTTTCCATCCATCTGCGCATCTTTTGCTTTCTTTTTTTTTTTAAAAAAAAGATAATTTTGCATTTAAACTCACATGTTTATTTATCACACCAGAAGCTTGAAAGAGGCCCCTATAAGGAATCAGCTCCTTGAGATGCCCTCCACTCCCTATTTTCCTATATGTGGGCCAAGGGAGTAAGTAAAGTACATTATGGCTGACAGAAGGATCTTATAGTTCAAATCCTCGCTCAGCCTTCGATTGCATCAGATGGTCCCGTTGAGTCTCTTTACTCATAGCATCTATTCCCTGCCTGAAAGAAAAGGATCATGTTTAGCAGGGCTGGTAAAACCGCACACAAAGGTGTTTAGGTTCTATTCCTAAAACTCAAGACTATTTAATACATTGTAATGTTATTTTTGTTCTTAGGTAAGCTATATAAGTCCTATATAAAGGAGCAAAATGAGAATAGAATTATTTTTTTCTGGCTTTTGTTTTTCTGGTTTTCTGAAATATAGTTCTTTTAATATCCAACTTTTGGGCATTTTCCTGCAAAGAGTGGAAGCTGTATTTTCAGAAATCTGGAGGACACTAATCTTGCCTAATATAACCTTTTTTGAGCCGCGGCACACTTTTAACACACTTTTCCCAGGCCGCACCATGCTCCGCCCCTCCCCCAGCTTCAGCTCTCCGAGCAGCTTCTCCAGCCTTGAGGGGGCAATGCCAAGCCAGCGGTGGCAGAGCCAGCAGAATGCTGGCTTGGCACTGTCCCCTCAAGGCTGGAGCAGCTGCTGGGAGTACCGAAGCTGGGGGAGGCGAGCCAGATCACGTCATGCCCTCCCGGGCTCCGCACTCCCAGAGCTTCTCCAGCCTTGGGGGGGCAATGCCAAGCCCCCGGTGGCAGAGCCAGCACAATGCTGGCTTGGCACTGTCCCCTCAAGGCTGGAGCAGCTGCTGGGAGTACCGAAGCTGGGGGAGGGGGCGGAGCCAGGCCGCGACATGCCCCTCCCCCTAGCTTCAGCTATCCAACAAAGGAGGAGCATGAGCGGTGGACGGGTTTGAGTGGGTGGGGCTCCTCCACCGCACGGCTTCAGCAAGCGAGGGGCGAGAGTCATGGCGGGAGTCATGGCGGATTGGAGGCTGGCTGGGGAAATGGCCGAAGGAGGCGGCACCCAGGCCCCTTCTTTTTCTTCCCCCAAGCAGCAGGAGTTTGACAGGAGGAGGGGGAAGGAAGGGGGGCAGAGAGCACAGGAGGAGGTCCGTCACGGCACACTAGTGTGCCGCGTCACAGCGGTTGAGAAACACTGATGTAAGGTACAGAAAAGAGGCATACAGGCACTCCCCAAGTTTACAAACATCTGACTTGCTCATGACTCATAGTTAAAATGGGGGGGGGGGGGGATGTGAGACAACAGGAAGTGAGAGACATCTACCCTTGGAAGGGAAATTCACTCCTGGAAGAGTTATAATGGGGAAAGGGGGTTTCCACTGAAGCTTTCTCACCAATCCTTGTTTCCACAATAGTGTGCATAGGGGACCCCCTATTGAGCTGTTGAATTTCCTGGCCAAAAGGTCAGCAGTTCGAATCTGGAGAGTGAGGCGAGCTCCCATTGTTAGGCCCAGCTTCTGCCAACCTAGCAGTTCAAAAACATGCAAATGTGAGTAGATCAATAGGCACCACTTCTGCGGGAAAGTAACTGTGCTCCATACAGTCATGCCGGTCACATGATCTTGGAGATGTCTACGGAGAATGCCGGCTCTTCGTACCTGCTCCCAGAGTTGGACACGACTTGACTTAATGCCAAGGGGAAACCTTTACCTTTACTTGAGTGTGCATAGGCAGTTGTCTGTGTTTTTTTTCTAAATTGTAGTCCACCCCCCCCCCCCCCCAACAGTCTGAGGGACCATGAACTGGCCCTCGGCTTAAAAAGTTTGAGGACCCAAGCCTAAAGTAACCCATTATGGATTTTTATAGGGTTGAGAATCTGTGACTTGCCTAAGGTCACCCAATTGGTTTCCACGGATGAACAAAAACTCAAACTCTGGTCTCCAGAATCACAGTCCAGTGCTAAAACCTCTCTGCCTTGCTGTCTCTCAATGTGCTATTACCATCTTTGTAACTGCTTAAAAAGAGATGCTGTACCTACAAGAGCTCCTTTTCTTTGTCAATGAAGATTTCTTAGCAAGAATATAGTTTTCTATGTAAATCCTCTCCTTCTTGCATACTCCCCTTCCACGGGCCTTTTGTGCAATTGTCTACATGCGCACACAGCCATATAATTACAATGGATGCCAATGAATGACAGTGACACATGCCTCTGGTTTAGGGGTGGACAGCCTATAGCTAACAAAGGATTGAGGGCATTATGACTACGTCCTCTCTGACAGCCTCGGGGCATTTACAAGTATAGGTACTGAATCTTGATGTCCACCTGTCTATTTTACAAGTGTAATGATGTGAACTATTACCACTGTGTATTTTCGCTGCCACCACTTGTGAAGATTTGAAGTTTCAAACTGTGTAATGGCCACCACTTGTAAATATTTTTCATTTTTATTTCGGACTTTTAATTTCTTCTAGCTGCCACTATATACTAGGAGGTTTCCACAATGAGACAGAGAGGCTTGTTGGCAAAGGAACAGTAACTTGGTTTATTTTATGACAGAAGCGTACTGGTTTCAAAGTTACAAGCGCAATGGTTACGATGTGTACATTCACTTAAGAAGATGTTGCCAAGCAAGGTTTCAATATACTAACATTAGCCAACTGGTTCCTGAATAACTTGAGCTTGACAAAGGGATCCTGGCCATGTGGCCTTCCACTCCCTTCTATTGTCACAGCTCCCTGTTGTCCATCAACTGGCTCCTTAGCTAGTTCTCAACTGAGTTAAGCTAACCCCTTAACTTCAATTCCCCAACTAACAAAGCTTCTTCAGATTACAGCTAATCCTTAGCTTTTGCTACCTTCCCTATCAACTGACAGAAACTGTTTCTTCAGATTACAGCTAACCCTGACACCCCCGGCAGCCCTTTCACAGGTTTGAAACAAATTGAACCTTCCCTATCAACTGACAGACTTTCTGGAAGCAAGTTTCACCTGACTGCTCTAACTGACTGCTCAAACATGATGCCTGACTTTGAAAAACCAAACCCAGGTTTCACTTGCCAGCAATCATTTTGTGTCAGTTGGCCCCCGCGGCTCCCTGTTCTAACAGCTTGGAAAACCAAACCCTTTTCTTGCAGGTTGCCATAGCAGGTTGCCATAGCAACGCTTAGCCTATATTCCCCTTTTAACTGATAGTGGTCTTATCCAAACCCCATCTTACCTGAGCATTATATTATATCTGTAAATAAACAGTTTTAAAGCCATAACAACATTTCATTCAATACTTGCACATTTCAAAAAGGCAAAAGAACACATTTCCTGAAATAGAAACATTGCTTTATCTCGCTTCATCACACCAAGAAACAGTCATCTTCATATGTGTGCTTTGGACACAGAAAGGTGAATTACATGCCAAAAAAGGGTTGTATGACAAAACAGCTCCCACTATTCAGGGAAACTGTGGGGGGTTTTATTGGTGGGGGGGGGGGGTTGAAGTGCCCTCTAATACGAGATCCTCCTTTGGTTCTACAGCTACAGACTTGGCCCACTCTCCAAAGCCTCCTGCAGACGATCAGTTCAGATCTTGGCTGAAGGGATTCGTCTCCTTTCCAGCAAACTGCTACTGAGTGAAGCAAGACAGAGAGAAAGAGGACCTTGCTTATCACCATTATATTTCCCCGACAGATAACCCCTCTGATTGCCAACTGTTTTCTCTAACCATTGAACCACTGACTCTGTCCTTGACAAACACAGCAAAGAGATTTTTTTAAATAAAAAAACTACAGGACAGACTCACTAAATTGGAAGAGACCCCAAGGGGCAGGCCCAGATTATCCATAAGGCCACACTAGGCCAAGGCCTAGGGGCGCAGCCATGTGGGGGCGCCCGATCCAGACCCCCCCCATTAAAATTTTTCAAAAAAAGGGGTCGTTTTTCGGCTGCTTCTGCGCCTGTGCGCGGTGCGCTACAGACGCTCAGAGACCGTTCCGCTGCCTCTGAGAGTCTATGCGCCGGCCCGGCGCAGGCGCAGAGGCAGCTGAAGATCGACCTTTTTTTCTCAGGCATGGTGGCTTTAGGAGGGAGGGAGGAGCTGCAGGGAACCTCCCCGTGACTCCTCTCTCCTTCCTAAAGCCACTACGCCGGCCTGAGAAAAAAGAGGGCAATTTTCAGCTGCTTCTGCGCATGCGCTCGGGGCGCCATAGACTCTCAGAGACCGTTCCGCTGCCTCTGAGAGTCTATGGCGCCGCCCCGCACTGGCAGAAAGCTCAGAAGACGCCCTTTTTTGCTCAGCCATGGTGGCTTTAGGAAGGAGGAAGGGAGCCTCCCGCGACTCCTCCCCCTCCCTCCTAAAACCAGCACGCCGGCCTGAAAAAAAGGACAATCTTCGGCTGCTTTTTTGCGCCTGTCGTGGGGCGCCACAGACGCTCAGAGACCTTTCCCCTGCCTCTGAGAGTCTATGGGAGGGAGGCTGAAGATCGCCCTTTTGCTCAGCCATGGTGGCTTTAGGAAGGAGGAAGGGAGCCTCCCCGCGACTCCTCCCTCCCTCCTAAAACCAGCACGCCGGCCTGAGAAAAAAAGGACAATCTTCGGCTGCTTTTGCGCCTGTGCGTGGGGCGCCACAGACGCTCAGAGACCTTTCCCCTGCCTCTGAGAGTCTATGGCGCCCCGCGCGCAGGCGCAGAAGCGGCTGAAGATCGCCCTTTTTTTGCTCAGCCATGGTGGCTTTAGGAAGGAGGAGGGGAGCCTCCCCGCGACTCCTCCCTCCCTCCTAAAACCAGCACGCCGGCCTGAGAAAAAGGACAATCTTCGGCTGCTTTTGCGCCTGTGCGTGGGGCGCCACAGACGCTCAGAGACCTTTCCCCTGCCTCTGAGAGTCTAAGGCGCCGGCTGAAGATCGCCCTTTTTTTGCTCAGCCATGGTGGCTTTAGGAAGGAGGAAGGGAGCCTCCCGCGACTCCTCCCTCCCTCCTAAAACCAGCACGCCGGCCTGAGAAAAAAAGGACAATCTTCGGCTGCTTTTGCGCCGCATGCGTGGGGCGCCACAGACGCTCAGAGACCTTTCCCCTGCCTCTGAGAGTCTATGGCGCCCGGCGCGCAGGCGCAGAAGCAGCTGAAGATTGCCCTTTTTTCCTCAGGCATGGTGGTTTTAGGAGGGAGGGAGGAGCTGCAGGGAACCTCCCGTGGCTCCTCCCTTCTTCCTAAAACCAGCACGCCGGCCTGAGAAAAAAGGACAATCTTCGGCTGCTTCTGCGCATGCGCCTGGGCCGCCATCGACTCTCAGAAACCGTTCCGCTGCCTCTGAGAGTCTATGGTGCCCTGCGCGCAAGCGCAGAAGCGGCCGAAGATCGCCCTTTTTTTGCTCAGGTTGGCGCGAGGAGGAAGGGCCGGAGCTGCGGAGGCGGAGCCTTTGGCCTAGGGTGCCAAAAGGGCTTAATCCGGGCCTGCCAAGGGGCCATCCAGTCCAACCCCCTTCTTCCATGCAGGAACAATTATCAAAGCACTCCTGACATATGACCATGGAACTTGTGTTTACAAACCTCCAGGGAAGGAATAAAAATAGCACCTGATTAGGAAATGAGAGAAGCAATGAGAGAAGCAAAGAGGGGCAGAAGAGTATGCTTTGGTGTTGTCAAAGTAACTATAGAAAATGGATTTCCCACTTCGGTAAGCACATATTTTGAGAGGCTATCACCCCACAAATGGTAAGAGGTAGGCAGTATTGTTGAAATAATAATAATATTTATGTATACTCTGCCACCATCTCCCCAATGGGGACTCGGGGCAGCTTACATGAGGTCAAGCCTTTCTAAAATACAATACAACACAGTAAAATACAGAATACAGACAAAATACATCAGAAATAATAATAATAATAAATACAATTACAATAACCCAGTGTTTTCAACCTTTTTTGAGTGGCGGCACGTTTTTTACATTTACAAAACCCTGGGGCACACCACCAACCAAAACGAAACAAAATGACACTCTAACAGAGTAATACATATAGTTAATATGTTTTAAAATGTATTTATGCACGCAGTGTGAAACCTGGGCCTGTTTCAATGAACACAACATAGATATCCTAGCAGGAATGACAGAAAGACACACACGAAGGGCTTGCTCAAGAGCTGGGAGTTATAGTTCACCTGCAATCAAAGAGCATTCTGAACTCCACCAATGATGGAATGGAATCAAACTTCCCACACAGAACTACCATAACCAAGAGAAAATACTATAAGAGTTTGGTGAGCATTGACCTTGAGTTTTGGAGTTATAGTTCACCTATATCCAGAGAGCACTGTGGAGGAGAGGGAGGAAGACGTGGGGCAAGTCTGCGCAGTAACGCTCACACGGGTCATGTCTTCCTCCCTCCCGCAGAAGTGGCAGCGTGAGCACAGCAAGGCAAAGTGAGCAGAGCGAGGCTGGGAAGAAGGGAGCCCGAGTGAAGAAGAAAAAGTGTTTGGCAGGAGGGGGAAGAAAAGGTATGGAGGTTCCAATTTTCCACGGCACACCTGATAATCGCTCACTGCACACTAGTGTGCCATGGCACACTGGCTGGGAAACACTGCAATAACCAATGAAATAATATAGGAAAATCACACAATAAAAACTAAACAGGATGGGCAGGCCAAGTGGACAAAATAAAATGATAAAACCCTGGGTGAGATAGGGATAGAGGATAATAAATGAGGAGGGCCCAAAAGGATAAAATAGTGGGGGCAAGCTTTCAGTTTAGAATAGGGGGAAAGTGCGTCATAGGGGAACAATGCGTCAATGGGGGAAAGTGTGTCATAGGAGAACACTATAGATGGAGCAACACAAGTGGGGGGAATGGTCACTCTTCAAAGGGACAACGAAAAAGCCAGGTCTTCAGGTTTTTCTTGAAGTCTGCTAAGGAGTTGTACATCACGTTTACTGACATGGGTCAAAGATATGAAATCCTTCTGAGTTGTAGTTTGGGGAGGCACCAGCACTCTTTGGTAGAGAAAGCTAAAGACTTGGCTGTTCATATCGTGTCGAACTCCTTCTACGATCCTCCTCGGAGTCTAAGATCGTTCGAGGAGGTCCTGCTCTTGATCCCGCCTCCTTTGCAAGCACGATGGGTGGGGACGAGAAATGGCCTTTTCGGTGGTGGACCCCCATCTGCGGAACACACTCCCCAGCGAAATTAGGTCAGCTCCATCTATCCTTTCCTTTAGGGAAAAGCTCGAATCATGGTTCTGGGACCAGGCATTTGGGTAGCAGGCTTAACAAGTAATCACAATGATGAATGAGGACTGATAAGGGACAGGCTTTGGGCTCAAACTCTGGATGCTGAACTGGACTTGGATGTGGTTATATTGCTGTTAGAAATGTTTTTAATTGGATATTTTGTAACTTATTGTTTTAATTAATGTCAATTTGTGTTATATTGTTTTGTGATATGTATTGGCTTTCGAATTGCTGTCGGATGTAAATTGCCCCAAGTTGCCCTGAGTCCCCCCTCGGAAGTTGAGAAGGACGGGATAAAAATGCTTGAAATGAAATGAAACTGCATTAAATCTGCGGTGTAGATGCACCCTATGTTACAGCCGCGCTGCTTCAGACGACACATGACTGGAATATTATTACATTATTATTATTACTGTTAATATTATTAATACAGTGTAGGTGCACTTCTGGGTGGAAATGATGTTGTTTTTCTAATAATAATAATAATTCACAACTACAATTTCCATTCAACAGTGCACCTACAACAACAACAATTTCCCAGCTACTATTTTCATCCAGTTGTGCGGCTACACTGTAATAATAATAATAATAATAATGTAATAATAATAATATCTCCAACCATGATTTTTATCCAATGATGTACCTACACAACAATAATTGTTGTGTCGGTACATCATTGGATAAAAATCGTGGTTGGAGAAATTATTATTATTATTACATTATTAGTATTATTATTATTACAGTGTAGCTGCACAACTGGATGAAAATAGTAGCTGGGAAATTATTGTTGTTGTTGTAGGTGCACTGCTGGATGGAAATTGTAGTTCTGAATTATTATTATTATTATTATTAGAAAAACAACAAAGTGAGTCCACAGCAGACAAGATCACTCTGCTGGCTATAGTATTGGATCACACGTCGGACTCTTCCCAAGTGTCTAGGACTCAGTGATGTATCGGTGAATAATGCGTGCAGATCCAGTAAGGTAGCCTTTTGCAGCAGACAGGTGGGGATTTTGTTAGTGCCGATTGTTTTTAAGTACAGGCCAAGGTCTTGAGGCGCTGCACCCAGTGTGCCGATCATCCCTGGGACCACCTTGACTGGCTTGTGCCAGAATCTTTGCAGTTCGATCTTTAAATCCTCATCTCGTGCCAGCTTTTCCAGTTGTTTCTCTTCAATCCTGGGATTGCAACATTGACGATCCATACGTGGGTTTAAAAAAAAAACCAATTGTGAAGTCATGCCTCTTGTGCTCCAAATCAATCCATGCACACACAAAAATCAAGCACAAAAGGGGGAAGAATTTGTACCCTCTTCCAAGCTAACTTTCCATATGTAGAGATCTAACTATATGAGGAAGTATTTCATTCTAGATCTGTGTTTCTCAACCTGTGGGTCGGGACCCCTGGAGGGGTCGCAAAGGGGTGTCAGAGGGATCACCAAAGACCATCAGAAAACATCTGTTGGTCATGAGAATTCTGTGTGGGAAGTTTGGCCCAATTCTAACTTTGGTGGGGTTCAGAATGCTCTTTGATTGTAGGTGAACTATAAATCCCACCAACTACAACTTCCAAATGTCAAGGTCTATTTTCCCCAAACTCTACCAGAGTTCACATTTGGGCATGTTGATTTTCATGCCAAGTTTGGTACAGATCCATCATTGTTTTGAGGCCACAGTGCTCCCGGGATGTAGGTGAACTACAACTCCAAAACTCAAGGTCAATGCCCGCCAAAACCTTCCAGTATTTTCTATTAGTCATGGGAGTTCAGTGTGCCAAGTGTGGTTCGATTTCATCATTGGTGGAGTTCAGAACGCTCTTTGATTGTGGATGAACTTCAAATCCCAGTAACTACAACTCTCCCCCAATTCCACCATTATTCAAATTTGGGTGTATCGGGTATTTGTATGTATGTAATTTGCATGTATGTAATTTTGTGTTTTAAGTTTTTAATAATTTTGTAACAGGTTTTAATTTGTATAGCATTGAATTTTTGCTGTAAACCGGTCTGAATCCCTCTATAGCAGTGTTTCCCAACCAGTGTGCCTGGGCACACTAGTGTGCCGTGAGTGATCATCAGGTGAGCCGTGGGAAATTGAAACCTCCAGGAGGGGAGGGGGGAGAGTCTAGTGTGTTGAAGTATAACAACCGTAAGAAACCTACCTTGATAAAGGCACAAAATTACAACCCCCCCCCACCCGTTGTCTATTTGGTCTCTCCTTCTCCATGCATTGCGAAGGCCTGCCTCCCTTTCCCCAAGTAGAGACCTCCTCTTGCCTCCTGGGGGTTCTGTGTGGGAAGTTTGGCCCAGTTCTACCATTGGTGGGGTTCAGAATGCTCTTTGATTGTAAGGGAACTATAAATCCCAGCAACTACAACTCCCAAATGTCAAGGTCTATTTCCCCTGAACTCCCTCTGTGTTCATATTTGGGCATATTGAGTATTCATGCCAAGTTTGGTCCTGATCCAACATTGTTTGAGTCCTCAGTGCTCTCTGGATATAGGTGAACTTCAACTCCAAAACTCAAGGTCAATGCCCACCAAACTCTTATAGCATTTTCTCTTGGTTATGGGAGTTCTGTGTGGGAAGTTTGTGTCTTTCTGCCATTCCTGCCAGAATATCTATGTTGAGTTCATCGAAACAGGCCCAGGTTTCACACTGAGTGTATAAATACATTTTTAAAACATATTTACTATATGTATTACTGTGTTAGAGTGTCATTTTGGTTGGTGGTGTGCCCCAGGATTTTGCAAATGTAAAAAGTGTGCCGCGGCGCAAAAAAAAGTTGGGAAACACTGCTCTATAGAGATGAGAAGGTCGGGGCACAAATTTTTTAAATAAATAAATAAATAAATAAATTTGTGCCAAATTTGAATGAAAATACATCCTGCATATCAGATATTTACATTACACTTCATAACAGTACCAAAATTACAGTTATGAAGTAGCAACAAAAATAATTTTATGATAGGGGGTCACCACAACATGAGGAACTGTATTAAGGGGTCATGTCATTAGGAAGCTTGAGAACCACTGTTCTAGATGCCCTTCCTTGCAGTCTGAAGAAGGACAACCCAAGTGGTTCTCGGGGCCCTGAGAACCCGGCTGGCGTCTCAAGTGTCTCGCTCGAGTCCGGAAATGAACAGTGAGTGGGCAGTGATGCAGATCCCGGTGGGGGACGAGGGAGCATATTTCCAGCCTGACTGCATTTTTAGAAACAATTAAATATGGAATTGTCGCAAGGGATCGAAAAGGTCTGTCGGCTAGACCAAGCATTTCTTCTCGCGGCTCATTTCTGGGGCGCCGGAGCAGGGTAAGTTGATTTGCCACCGGGAATGGTTGCCTCCTGGGGTGTCTTACATCCCGGTCCTTGAACACACTCCGGATCTAGCCCACTGGCCCATTACTTTTCTGTCCCAAGCAGCCTCCTCATCTCTGAATTCACCTGTTTTCCTTTCCCAGCGAAAAGCCAAGCCGCCTGCCCCCGCATCCCACCTCCTGCCTTCTGTGGCCCATTTCCTGATAAGCTGCATGTGGTTTGAGGGGAGGGGAGGGAAGAAGAGGAACGAACAGACGTGGAAAAGTCGGGAATGGAAGTGGCACCCTCGTCATCCCTGGCAGCCAATCAGCTATGCCTCAGAGCTATCTCCATAGTAACAAGAGTCTCCTTAGCAACTGTCCCCCCTCCTTTTCAGGAGCAAAGACTGGGGCTCTGGGAAACCCTCCATAAGAGGACAAGAGTCCCTTGGATTTAACCCATTCTCTTCCAGTGCTAGATGCACAAACACACATTGGTTTCCACACGTTGGTTTCCTCCTCAATTCTGGGCGCCACAATCGAAGAGAGATGTTGACAAGCTGGAATGTGTCCAGAGGAGGGCGACTAAAATGATCAAGGGTCTGGAGAACAAGCCCTATGAGGAGCGGCTTAAAGAACTGGGCGTGAAGAAAGAGAAGGCTGAGAGGAGACATGATGAGGGCCGTGTATAAATATGTGAGAGGAAGTCATAGAGAGGAGGGAGCAAGCTTGTTTACTGCCAGGGGCGGTCTAAGGTAATTTTAAATGGTAAGCGAACATTATTTTGGTGCCCCCCCAAAACATTATTTTGCTCCCCCCCTCCGCGCATGCCCAGAAGCTCCTGTGTGCAGGCGCAGAAGCCTGTAAATACAGCGCTCCCTATTTGGCACGTGCCTCCTCCCTCCGCGCATGCCCAGAAGTTCCTGTGTGCAGGCGTAGAAGCCTGTAAACACATCACTCCCTATTCGGCACGCAGGGAGGTTTGCTACGGCGTGGCGTTGGAGCACACAAGGCCCAAAAGCGGAACATCGGCTGGACGCTGTCTGGCGGGCGGGGAAATGCGCCATTTACCCAGATGGCGCCCCACGCAGCGGCGTCCTTTGCCTACTGCTGCCCAGGAGACTAGGTCACGGAACAATGGCTTCAAATGACAAGAAAGGAGATTCCACCTGAACATTAGGAAGAACTTCCTGACTGTGAGAGCCGTTCAGCAGTGGAACTCTCTGCCCCAGAGTGTGGTTGAGGTTCCTTCTTTGGAGGCTTTTAAACAGAGGCTGGATGGCCATCTGTCAGGGGTGCTTTGAATGCAATTTTCTTGCTTCTTGGCAGAATGGGGTTGGACTGGATGGCCCATGAGGTCTCTTCCAACTCTATGATTCAGCCCAAAGTTCAGCAAGATCAGAGAGGAGGGGAGAATACCCTCCAACGCTGCTAAGGATAGATCTACACTGCAGAATTAATGCAGTTGGACACCGCTTTAGCTGCCGTGGCTCCATGCTATGGAGTCATGAGAACTGTAGTTTTGTGCAATCTTCAGCCTTCACCTTCGAAGAGTGCTGGTACCTCATCACACTACAACTCCTTTGATTTTGTAGCATTAAGCCAGGCTGCCAAAGTGGTTTCAAACTTTAATTCTGTAGTGTAGATGACCCCCAGACAGAACCAGTCTCCACTTCTGCTTCCTTCAACTGTATTTGGACAGGCTTTGTTGTTGTTTATTCGTTCAGTCGCTTCTGACTCTTCGTGACCTCATGGACCAGTCCACGCCAGAGCTCTCTCACCACCCCCAGCTCCTTCAAGGTCAAGTCAGTTACTTCAAGGATACCATCCATCCATCTTGCCCTCGGTCGGCCCCTCTTCTTGATCTGCCAGGTTTACAGCATGGCAAAAGGCTGTAGCAGCTCTACCTATACTCCATACATTTTCTCCTCGCCCCGGCATAGCCATCCTTGCCTTCTCTGGCAGAGGTTATGAAAGACATATGGTCCAACCCTTTGCCATGCAGCAACACACAATCAAAGCACTCCCAACAGAGGGTCATCCAGCCTCTCTCGAATAACCTCTAGAGCAGTGTTTCCCAACCTTTTTTGAGCCACGGCACATTTTTTACATTTACAAAATCCTGGGGCACACCACCAACCAAAACGACACAAAACGACACTCTAACACAGCAATACATGCTATAAGAGTTTGGTGGGCATTGACCTTGAGTTTTGGAGTTGTAGTTCACCTACATCCAGAGAGCACTCTGGACTCAAACAATGTTGGATCAGGATCAAACTTGGCATGAATACTCAATATGCCCAAATGTGAACACAGATGGAGTTTGGAAAAAATAGACCTTGACATTTGGGAGTTGTAGTTGCTGGGATTTATAGTTCCCCCTGCTTTTTCCAATACTTACTTGTGCACAAAGTCCCCCAAAGGAAGGCGAAAGGCACGCGGCAGGAGGAGGAGGACAAAGAAGAGTATGCGCGGGGGGAGGAGGAAAGGGGGACGCGCACACGCACAGGCTCAGCTGCGCGCCCCTCCTCTAGGATCCCCCTCCCTCCTTTCCTCCGTGTGCACGCACGCGCTCCAAGGTTGAGGTTGCTCTTTCCTCCTCCTCCTAGAGTTCGGGAGGAGGGGGAAGAAAGGGGGGAAGAGAGGTTTTTCCACGGCACACCAGGTGATTGCTCACGGAACATTAGTGTGCCGTGGAACACTGGTTGGGAAACACTGCTCTAGAACAGTGGTTCTCAACCTGTGGGTCCCCAGATGTTTTGGCCTTCAACTCCCAGAAATCCTAACAGCTCGTAAACTGGCTACGTCAAGCGTCCACCTACGTCAAGTGAGGCAACTGCCGCCCTATCTACCAACGGAGGCGCTGGCCACGGTGATTCATGCCACGGTTACATCAAGGCTGGACTATTGCAACACTTTATACGTGGGTCTACTTCGGTCAGTAACTCGCAAGCTCCAGATTGTAGAGAATGCTGCCGCCAGGCTCCTCACGAAAACACCTACGAGGTGTCACATAACGCCATCCTTACAGTATTTACACTGGCTGCCGGTCGAGTACAGAGTCCTTTATAAGGCCCTGACACTTAAGGCCTTGTGGGGCCAGGGTCCTACATACCTAAAAGACCGTCTGATACCATCTATCCATCCGAGAGCACCACGGCCAGCCTACGAGAACCTTCTCTGTGTCCCGGGTCTGAGAGAGGCTCATTTGGAGTCCACGAGACAGAGATCTTTTTCCGTTGTGGCCCCTGTCCTGTGGAACTCTCTGCCGCCAGACCAAAGAGCCATCTTCGACCTGCCTTCACTTAAGACATGGCTATTTAGAAGAGCATACGCATAAGTGACAATCAGTGACCTGGAACCTGTCTATTCCCTATTTTAACATTTTAATATTTTAAAATTTTAATATTTTAGTATTGTAGATGCCTGCTGTGTAAACTGAGCACATTTGTGGAGGGCGACTCATAAATAATAAAATTAGTTAGTTAGTTAGAAGTTGTATGCCAAAACACCTGGGGACCACTACCCTAGAGAAAAGAGACTCCACTGCTCTTCAAGGCGGCACATGCCACTGTTGAACAGTTCTTACCACTAGGACGTTTTTCCTAATGATGAAATGGACTCTATTGAAATACAACACTGCCTGAGCTCTGCAAGTGCAGCATTTTTCCAAATGAACCACAGAGTATTTGAGGACCAGGACATCCGTAGGGAGACCAAGGGGCTTGCCTATAAAGGTATTGCCCTTCCAACCCTGCTATACGCCTGCGAAACGTGACTGTCTACAGACGTCACATGCAACTCCTGGAACGATTCCATCAGCGTTGCCTCCGGAAAATCCTGCAAATCTCTTAGGAAGACAAGCGGACAAATGTCAGCATGCTGGAAGAAGCAAAGACCACCAGCATTGAAGCGATGGTCCTCCGCTATCAACTCCACTGGACTGGCCACATTGTCTGGATGCCCGACTACCGTCTCCCAAAGCAGTTGCTCTACTCCAAACTCAAGAACGGAAAACAGAAAGTTGGTGGGCAGGAAAAGAGATTGAAAGATAGCCTCAAAGCCAACCTTTAAAACTCTGGTATAGACACTGAGAACTGGGAAGCCTTGGCCCTTGAGCACTCCAGCTGGAGGTCAGCTGTGACCAGCAGTGCTGTAGAATTTGAAGAGGCACAAATGGAGGGTGAAAGAGAGTAATGTGCCAAGAGGAAGGCACGTCAAGCCAACCCCGACCGGAACCACCTCCCACCTGGAAACCAATGCTCTCACTGCAGGAGAACATGCCGATCAAGAAGAGGGCTCCACAGTCACCTACGTACCCACCGCACTTGGAGGAAAATCTTACTCGGACAACGAGGGATCGCCTAAGTAAGTAAGTAATTCCTAAAATTTGAATCAATTGCGTTCTAGTCTCCAGAGCAGCAGTAGGTGTGTGTGTGTGTGTGTTAGGAAGAGAAAAGGAGTGAGCAAAAGTTATAATGGTAGCCCTCTTCTGCCCATAATTTGTGTTTAGAAAAGAGAACACTGCTTATTACAACAAATGGGATTTTGGTATCCATGAGGCTTCTGGAACTAAACTCGAAAATCCGTCCAGCAGCATTTCATCCATGGATGTTCAGGTGCAATGAACTAAGCACACTGTTAAGAGCAGCGGGAGACAGGTCTAAAGCACAGGGCACCACCTCCCAGCATGTTGTCCTGCACAATCCACCTTTGAAATGAACAGGAGTGCCACAGTTGTGCGACATCGCTAATGACACACCTCCCTTCTCCCAATGAAGTCTGCTCATTTCCACAACCCAGTAGATTGCTGTTGTTATTAGCCATCAAGTCAATTTATGGGTGGCTTTATGAACGAGAGACTTACAAAAGCCCCAGTCTTGCCAACCATGGGCTGTGGCTTCCCTATAGTGTGGCTTTCCCCTCCTGCTTCTGCCTTAAACTTTACTAAGCAATACCATTTTTCTCAGGGGATGGGCAGGGGTCTAGGATGCATGTGGTAGGCCTCGTCTCTCCACATCCTTGAGCTGAACCAATTGAAAAGAATTAATTAAAACCGGACAAGCAGATGCTCGTGTTACATCCACAGAGACTGCTGTTAACGTGGCGTCGAAGTCAGAACTATAGAGTGGGTAAGGGCCATGGTGGCGCTGCAGGTTAAACTGCTGAACTTGCTGATCAGAAGGTCAGCGGTTCGAATCCACAGAGCAGGGCAGGGGCCGGGAAGCTATGGCTCGCGAGCCATATATGGCTCTTTTAACGATTCTATCTGGCTCCCAGGCCCGCCAGGCCTGGCATCTGACCCCTCCACTCCCAAGGAGTTGCCGGAAAGCGGCCTTGGACCGCAGAAAATGCTACATGGTGGGCCCTGCCGGGCCCGAAATCCACATCAAGGGAGGCAGGGAGGACCGGGGCAGGCCGGGCCTGCCACGTGGCGTTTTTCATGGCCCAGGGCCGCTTTCCAGCAACTCTTTGGGCAGGGAGGGGCTGGATGCCGGCCACAGGCCTCTCCCCGCCCAAAAAGTTGCCGGAAAGCGGCCCTGGGCTGTGGAAAACGCTGGGTGCTGGGCCCTCCCGGGCCCAAAACCCACAGCAAGGGAGACGGGGAGGACCGGGGCAGGCCGGGCCAAAGATGCGCCGTTTTCCACATCCCAGAGTCGCTTTCCAGCAACTCCTTGGGCGGGAAGGGGCCTGTAGCCATAGGTTCCTGACCCCTGCACTAAAGTGAATATTGTATGTAAAGGCAAGAAAGGCTGCAATTCAGAAGTCACTATAATTGAAGCACTCTTTGTGATGCCATTGAGCAATTAGCTTTTGGAAAGTATTGCTGTCTTTTGAAATTCAACACCGTTCCCATTTATATAAAGTTCTCATAAGTATGTACGTATATACTCACATTTAGTTGAATTCAGTGTTAAAATATATTATATATATTATATGGCTCTCACTGAAATAAATTTCCAAATATTTTGCTTTTATGGCGCTCTGAGTCAAAAAGGTTCCCAACCCCTGGAGTAGGGTGAACTCCCGCTGTTAAGCCCAGCTTCTGCCAACCTAGCAGTTTGAAAACATGCATAAGTGAGTAGATCAATAGATAACAGCATGGGAAGGTAACAGTGCTCCATGCAGTCATGCCGGCCACATGACCTTGGATGTGTCTATGGACAATGCTGGCTCTTTGGTTTAGAAATGAAGATGAGCAACCCCCCTCCCTAGAATCGGACACGACTAGACTTAATGTCAAGGGAAAACCTTTACCTTTAAGGAGGATAGAATTTGGATTTTCCACTGCAGGTATCAATATATCTCTTATTGGGATCAAAGCTCACTGAAACAATAGCTGTCATGTATAAAAATATGAAGACATATGAAATATACCTATCATTGTCTTGCGTCATAAATGGTTTTATTTTACTGTAATTTTATATATTGATTGTAGGCTTTTTTAGTTTATGTTCTATGTAACTGATGATGTTGTTTTTGATTGATTTTATTGTGTTGTTGGGCTTGGTCTCATGTAAGCCGCCCGGAGTCCCTGTTGGGGAGATGGTGGCGGGGTACAAATAAAGATTATATTATTATTATTATTATTAAAGAATATTTACAACCTTCAGGGCTAATTACCTGCTTTTCTGAAGAAAAGGAAATGTAGCAATGAGGAAAAAAGTTTCAATGCTGAAAATACTGCATTTAGAAGAAAACGAAGAACGATAGGAGCTTACTATTTAAATTAAATTCATTTATCAATTAAGTCGATTTTTTTGTAATGTTAAGGGCCATGTACTATGGAGCGAAAGTGATTGACTTCAATGGGAATTTTTAGTGTCATATCTTATTAACTATATTGTTAATTAAATGAGAGATGGTTCTAAGAAGCTAACTTTTTCCCCATTTCCCAGCTGGTTCTTTGCAAAATGCCTTGCTTTTTATTAGTCCCCAAGGGTTGAAGAATTACAATGTTTAGGTCATAAGAAACAAACCACTTATTTTAGTTCATATTAGCGAATGAAAGTTTAGTTGTTTCCAAGATCCAAAGAATTTAGATCAGCAAGTAGCAAAGGCAGTGTGTGGGAAGGGAAACTTACTTGCATCCTGTCTTATAGATCAGTGTTTCCCAACCAATGTGCCGGGGCACACTAGTGTGCCGTCAGCGATCATCAGGTGTGCCGTGGGAAATTGGAACCTCCAATACCCTTACTTATTAAAGGAGCGCTGCTACGTCACAGTACAAAATGCACAATTCATCATACATAATCATATGCAAAAAACACCTTCAAAGTACCCAATCCTACTGGAGAAAATCAAAAATCTTACATAAGATAGTTCGGCGTGGTCACCACAGAGAGCGGAGGAGTTGCGAACCAGGAAGTAGCGAGTTCACGGAGCGCTCCTCTATGGAAAACTCGCGATATTTGATGAAATCACGGAAATGAGTGCGAAAAACAAAGTGTATCCTCACGATGTTATCCAATGTCAGTTCCGGGATCCGCACAATAACACAGTCAGTTTGCAGACAATTTAAAGAAGCAGCACCATAATCATAGCAACAAGGTAGAAAATCACGTAGATAATCACATATATTCAAACCGCCAGAGGCTGAAGATAGATGTGGCGATGGAATCGAAAGCTGGCATGGGCAAACTTGGACCTTCCAGGTGTTTTGGACTCCACTCCCACCATTCCTAGCAGTCTCATGCCCTTTTCCTTTTCCCCCCTCAGCCACTTAAGCAGGAAAGGGCCTCAGGCTGTTAGGAATGGTGGGAGTTGAAGTCCAAAGCACCCAGAGGGCCGAACTTTTCCCATGACTGACAGCTGTTGAGCAAGACCTTCGTGTGTGTCTTTCTGCCATTCCTGCCAGGATATCTATGTTGTGTTCATCGAAACAGGCCCAGGTTTCACACTGAGTGTATAAATACATTTAAAAACATATTAACTATATGTATTACTGTGTTAGAGTGTCATTTTGGTTGGTGGTTTTCCCCAGGATTTTGTAAATGTAAAAAATGTGCCGTGGCTCAAAAAAGGTTGAAAAACACTGTTATAGATCAAACATGTCAAGGCAGTTAGTTCATCCTCTGTTTTACATTTTGATGCTCTTATCCCTTGGAGTTTGCTGAAATACATGCGAGACCAAGTATGTGAAAAGAGAGTTAAGAAATGAGAATGAGAAAAGAAGAGCAAGATTTTGATGGGATTGTTGAGAAATGGGATTTTCAAACATTCGGGCATCTGCTTCCTTTTCTCCAATGTTCAAAACTGTGAAGTTGGGAGGTGGGTTGGACTACAAAAATATGGCCCATATTTTTTAGCATCCTTCTTGGCAAGCCTTTAAATGTAGCCATTTAACCTAAATTTCTTGATTTAAGACATTTCAAGAAATAGCTTCCTAAGATCTACAGAGATACTTGCAGTAACACCTCAGCAAGCGAGAGTACAAAAGTGGCAGGCTAAAACCTGGAACCTCAATCCATGGCTGATGATAAGCCACCCCCTGGGCAGGCCCGGATTAAGCCCTTTTGGCGCCCTAGGCCACACTTTGGAATGCGTGGCAGGAAGGAGGGCGCGAGCACCGCGGCTTCCTTTGCCATGTTCCTGGGTACCGCACATGCGCGGCAGCGGCCTCGGGGGCTTCCCTTCCTTCCTCCTCCTCCTCGGAGGAGGAGGGAGGAAGGGAAGCCCCCAGGGCCGCTGCGGCACCCAGGAACATGGCGGAGGAGGCAGAGGCCATGGCGCTCGCGCCCTCCCTCCTGCCGCACATGCCCGAAAGCGGCCCCAGGGGCAGGGCTTCCCTCCGCCTCTTCCTCCTCCGAGGAAGAGAGAGAGTCATCATGCCGCACGTTGCGGTTTTGTTTGAACATATTTCTTTTTGGTTCTTGATCTGGCGCCCCCCTAGGCCTGCGCCCATAGGCCATGGCCTAGTGTGGCCTTATGGGTAATCTGGGCCTGCCCCTGGGCACACAGAAGATGGGGCAACTTTCTACTGCTACTAAGGAGGCTGTTCAGGTCCTGAACCGGTGCTTGGCTGCTGTGACGGTCTGGATGAGGGAGAACAAATTGAAACTGAATCCAGACAAGACAGGGGTACGACGGGTCAGTCGAAAGGCCGAACAGGGCATAGAGTTACAGCCTGTGCTGGACGGAGTCACACTCCCCCTGAAGATGCAGGTTCGTAGCTTGGGTGTGATCCTGGACTCATTGCTGAGCCTGGAACCCCAGGTTTCGGCGGTGACCAGGGGAGCATTCGCACAGTAACTTGTGCACCAGCTGTGCCAGTACCTTGGGAAGTCTGACTTGGCCAAGATAGTCCACGCTCTGATTACATCTTTTATAGACTACTGCAACGCGCTCTACGTGGGGTTGCCTCTGAAGACTGTTCGGAAGCTGCAAATGGTCCAACGTGCGGCAGCCAGGTTGCTAACAGGAGCGGCGCCCAACTCCTCTGTTGCGCCAGCTCCATTGCCTGCCAGTTTGCTTCTGGGCACAATTCAAAGTGCTGGCTTTAGCCTATAAAGCGCTAAATGGTTTCGGTCCAACGTACCTATCTGAATGCATCTCTCCTTATGGACCAACTAGGACGTTAAGCTCTTCCGGGGAGGCCCTGCTCTCGCTCCCACCTTCCTCGCAGATGCGTTTGGTGGGGACGAGAGACAGAGCCTTCTCGGTGGTGGCCCCTCGACTGTGGAACGCCCTACCTAGGGATATAAAATCAACCTCTTTCCTGCTGTCTTTCTGAAGGCAGGTGAAAACCTGGCTTTTTGAACAGGCTTTTCCGAGTGCAGCACAGTTTTACGAACTTTCGAAATGACCCGACGATGAAATTGAATAATAACATGACATGGTAATGCTCACAAGAATGTTTTTAAAGATGTCGTACGGTTTTGTAATGGTTTGTCATATTTTTAAATTTTAGATTTGTATTGTATGTTAATTGTTTAATGCTTTTATTGTTGTTTTTAATTGTTAATTGTATTGCGGCATTGAATTATTGCCAATTGTAAACCGCCCTGAGTTGCCCTTGGACTTAGAAGGGTGGTATAGAAGTGCCGTAAATAAATAAATAATAAATAAATAATCTTGGAAGGCACCATGAGATGCAGAACCAACCTTACGAAATGGGGCTACAAAGTGGAGTCCATGACATGCGAGTGCAGAGAAGAGCACAGACCACCTACTACAATGCAACCTGAGCCCTGCCACACGCACAATGGAGGACCTCTTTACAGCCACACCAGAGGCACTCCAAGTGGCCAGCTTCTGGTCAAAGGAAATTTAGTATAATGCCAAGTTTTTAACTTTGTTTGTGGTTTTTAAAATACATTATAACAGTATTCTCAATTTGCTTCTCACACAATAAATAAATACCTAAATAGACATGGCAATTGAACATAAACTTGGTTTAGGTTATTAATGATTTAACTAAATGCATTACCTCTTTCTATTAACTTTCCTGGATCTGGAAATGAAGTACTGGTATTAGCAATCAATGTGTTTTGAAAAAGAACAAATGCCAAACTGACCTAGATTTCTGCCTTCGTAAAATGTACTGATTCCACACAAGAGGAACTCCAATGATACCATATATTTGATCAATGGTTTTTGGAACACAATCTGGCATGGTAGCATGGCCAGAACATTTAGGAGATTAGGACCGGAAGAAAGGTCAAAATGAATGTGCAAAAAAATGGCACATGGATCTGGGTCTAAATGGAACAAGGTTTCGCATATTTAGCAGTAGAACTACCATAACCATGGAAGATGCAAAACAATGAGGGAGTCCAAGCAGCCTAGAACAGTGTTTCCCAACCAGTGTGCCGTGAGTGATCAGCAGGTGTGCCGTGGGAAATTGGCACTCTTCCCACTCCTAGCAGCTCTTTCTCCCTCTTTCCCTCCCCAAAGATCCTCCCCGAGGCAAAGGAAGGGCTTTGCTGAATGCCGGAAGCTCCACATCGGTGAATTGGGCAGTGAGCGAACCTGGGTGCATCGGGAGGCTGAAGCATTCACAGGTTTCCAAGAAAGAAATTGAGCCTCTCCGCTTGGAAATGTTGTTTTTTTTTACTATTTTACTGGACTTTTTGAGAGCCCCCAAGGAACTGTTTATAACAGCTTCATGACATCCATAGTTATCTGGAAGCAAGTTTCACTAAGGGTGAAATTTCACAAAGGTCTAGAGAACAAACCCTATGAGGAGCGGCTTGAAGAGCTGGGCTTGTTTAGCCTGAAGAAGAGAAGGCTGAGAGAAGACACGATAGCCATGTATAAGTATGTGAGAGGAAGTCATATATGTGTTGTGTTCATCGAAACAGGCCCAGGTTTCATACTGAGTGTATAAATACATTTAAAAACATATTAACTATATGTATTACTGTGTTAGAGTGTCATTTTGTGTCATTTTGGTTGGTGGTGTGCCCCAGGATTTTGTAAATGTAAAAAATGTGCCGTGGCTCAAAAAAGGTTGAAAAACACTGGCCTAGAAGACAGGCTAACAGCTAAAGGAGGTCTCAAGAACTGGAGAGAAGGGCATATACTGTAGTCACAAGCCAACTTATCCAAGGACACCAAAAAGTGTTTCACACAAGAATGAAAAACAACATGTTCCCATCTTAAGAAGGGAAACGGGCGAGGGAGCAACACTTCTGATAAGGTTTCAAGCGCAAGTTGATAAAAAACGGATCACAAGGCCGCTGGGGCCGGTTTATGTATTCATCAGAACTGAATGTGAAAGCTTCCTGAACACACACAAATCTCAATGCAGAGAACAGGGTTCGCCCAAGCCTTTCCCACCACATCAAGGTTGGAGATGTGTAAAAAGGGCGGAGGAAAATGTCTACCCTTGTGGCAGGCTCCACCGCTCTCCAACATGGTTAAATATCAGCTGAAAAAGCAAAGCCAGAAGTGTTGTACATTGTCCATTTCCTTGGTTGTTTACCCATGTCCAAGGAATTAGTTCTTCTGCAAGATCCCAAGATCTTAGGCCCCATCTACACTGCCATATAATGCAATTTCAGAATGTAGATTAACTGCATTGAATTGGATTATATGGTAGAGTAGACTCATTTAATCCAGTTCAATCAGCATTACGTGAGTCTGCACTGATCATGATAATGCAGTTCAAACCACATTACATGGAAGTGTAGATGGGGCCTCTATCATTGTAGGCAATTTTCCCCCATAACTTTTTGCAGATCCCATGATTCATGGTTAGAAGTTTCTCCAGCCCAGAATCTATATATATAAAAATCTTCGTGTCGTCCTTCCACGCTGAAAAACAGCAAAACCCCTGAACGCAGACACACCAAAATTGGCCACACAACGCACAAAGGTACGAGGTGTGACCAACACTCACAACATTTGAAAACCAAAAAACCAAACACTTTAAAAAAGCAAAAGTGTGGGGGAACTACATTTCCCAACATCCCCGGTGCCCTAGGTGGACTGTGCATGTGTGGTGACACAGCACATGCGTGCAACCCCCTTCTCTCTCTACCCCCCCCCCCCACGTGCGTCCCAGAGAGCTCCACCAACGTCTAGCGGCACAGCCGGCCCCGCCATTTTCTCCTTCGTCGGGAGAGGAGGCCTACTTGAGGTGGCTGCCCGGGCTGGGCCTAGAGGCTCTATGGAGGGAGCCCGGGTGCCTGGCCGAGGAGCAGGCCCAGCTGGGCACCCAGACGCACGCCCTGGCCTTTGCCCACTACAACACCATCCTCTCGGCCGAGTGCACCGCCCAGACACGCAAGGGCTACACCAGCACCGCCTCTTTGCCCGCCTTCTGCCCTTCACCCACATCTGCCGGTGAGGGACCCCAGAGGCCATCCAGTCCCACCTCGTATTCTCTGCCACGCAGGCCAGGCACAGTCCAAATCATCCTGGCAGATGGCCATCCATCCCAAATTGTGAAATTCTACATACATGCAAATGTAGTGTTTGTTTGTGGGATTAACATAAGTCAAAAACCACTGGACAAATCGACACCAAATTTGGACAATACACCCTTAACAGACCAACCATGGGAGAAAGAAAGATGATGGGGAGAAAGGAAGAAAGGAAGAAATACAGAGAGAGAGGAGGGGGGAAGAAAGAAGGAAAGAGAAAGGGAAAGAAGGAGAGAGGTACAGAAGGAAAAAAGGAGAGAGGGGGGAAGGAAAAGAAAAGGGGAAGGACTGAAAGAGGTAGAGAAGGAAGGAAGCAGAGAAGGAAAGAAAAAAGGAAAGGAAGGAAAGTGGGAGCAAAGGGAGGAGGGAAAGGAGAGAAAAGAGGGAGGGAAGGAAAGAGAGAGAAGGAAGGATGGAAGCAAAAAGTGAAGGAAGGAAGGAAAGAGGTAGAGAAGGAAGAAATGAGAGAAAGAAGAAGATTAAGAAAGCGGGGAAGGAAGGAAAGAGGTACAGAAGGAAGGAAGGAGAGAAGGAAAGAAGAAAAGGGAGGGAAGGTTGGTTACAGCAAGGCGTGGCGGGTACAGCTAGTTACATATATTTCTTTTGCGGGAGAGATTTTTAAATAATTATTCTTTCCCCTTGGAACTTTCTGAATTAACCTCTCAGGAAAGTACGAGTACCAAAGTGTTTTCTTACTGCTGTTGTGTGCCTTCAAGTAGTTTCTGTCTTATAGGAACCCAAAGGTGAACGTATTTCAGAGTTTTCTAGGGAAAATTGATTCAGAGGAGTTTTGCCTTGCCTTCTTTTGAGGTTGAGAGGTGACCTACCCATGGTAACCCAGTGGGCAAACAATTCAGGAAGATTATGGACAACCTGGAATGGGCTCAAAAGGCAATTCCTACCAGGAAAGGTTTAAAGAACCACATATGTTTACCACCAAAAATAAAAACACAATAAAACGATTTCAGCAATTGTTTCACAAATATAGGGAAAATACAGATGAGTATGGATAGTGCACAGTGCACCCTATCAATTAGGGCAGTGTTTCCCAACCTTTTTTGAGCCGAGGCACATTTTTTACATTTACAAAATCCTGGGGCACACCACCAACCAAAATGACACAAAATGACACTCTAACACAGTAATACATATAGTTAATATGTTTTTAAGTGTATTTATACACTCAGTGTGAAACCTGGGCCTGTTTCAATGAACACAACATAGATATCCTGGTAGGAATGGCAGAAAGACACAAACTTCCCACACAGAACTCCCATAACCAAGAGAAAATGCTGTAAGAGTTTGGTGGGCATTGACCTTGAGTTTTGGAGTTGTAGTTCACCTATATCCAGAGAGCACTGTGGACTCAAAAAATGTTGGATCAGGACCAAACGTGGCATTAATACTCAATATGCCCAAATGTGAACACAGATGGAGTTTGGGAAAAATAGACCTTGACATTTGGGAGTTACAGTTTCTGAGATTTATAGTTAACACGCAAACAAAGAGCATCCTGAACTCTTGCAACAATGGAATTGAACCAAACTTGGCATATTGAACTCTCATTACCAACAGAAAGTACTGAAAGGGTTTGCTTGGGAATTGACCTTGAGTTTGGAAGTCGTAGTTCACCTACACCCAGAGAGCACTACGGACTCAAATAATGATGGATCTGGTCCACACTTGAAATGAATACTCAATATGCCCAAATATGAACGCAGATGGAGTTCAGGGGAAATAGACCTTGGCATTTGGGAGTTGTAGTAGCTGGGATTTATAGTTCCCCTACAATCAAAGAGCATTCTGAGCCCCACCAATGATAGAACTGGGCCAAACTTCCCACACAGAACCCACAGGTGGCTCCCTTCCTGAATGGCTCTCTCCCTCTTCCACACCAGAAGGGCCCTTTCTTCTTCGCCGCCGCCCGGCCCTTCCTCCTCCTCCCCCAAGCAGCATGAGCAGGAGTTCGGCAGGAGGGGGAAGAAAGGTTTTACCGCGGCACACCAGGTGATTGCTCACGGCACACTAGTGTGCCACGGAACAGCGGTTGGGAAACACTGAATTAGGGGCATAAACCACAACAATGTCGAACTACACGAAGACAAACCAGCTGGCAACCTTAAAACACATTTTCCAAGGAGTACTGAAATCAATGAAATTTCTGAGTAAACACACTTGGACCTGAGTCCTCGTAGAGCTAAGCAAATAAAAAATTCAAAGCATATACTTCTCATTTCAAGCTGTGGAGGGAAAAATACTCCCGACTCAAAGACAATGAACCAACGTGTTATCTCCAATTAATGGAGCAATTACTAATATGTTATCTCTGACTAATGACTACTTCCTTTCCCCATTTTAAGGTTATGTTATGGGTGCTCCAATGCACAAGAAGGGGAAACATTTCGCCTGCACAGAAGGAATTTGTAATGATGCGTATATATCAGGAAGTCTCAGAAATAGCGAAGCATAAAAGAGGAATTCAGTTTCGTCTCGGAAAGTCCCTTGAAGTCTCAAATCCAAGCCTTCTGTAAACATTAGTTGCATTCTTGAACGGCTGTATAATATAGTCATAGATTTGAAGATTGCCTTATACTTTAGATGCAAGCTTCTCTTTGGAGGTGGGATGTCACTTATGATCACAACACGTGTGTGTGTGTGTAGCAGGGGAGCTATTCATGATGCCACTAGCACTGTGCCACAACAGGTGACCCTATTATTTTATTTTATTTACATCATTTCTACCCCACTCTTCTCACCCCCGCAGGGCACCCAGAGCGGCTAACAATGGCAACGATTCGATGCCGCAATAAGTTACAATTATACTAGCAAGATAAAAACATACGATACAATAGATTAAAACAACATTAGTTAAACCGTCATAAAGCCTTTTTCCAATTACAACAATCATCTGGTTTGATTCAATGTTCAGGTGCCATTATATCAATTAACCAAAAGCCTGGTTCCACAACCACGTCTTCAGTTTTCTTCTGAAAGAAAGGAGGGAGGATGCTGATCTGACTTCACTGGGGAGTGAGTTCCACAGGCAGGGGGTCACCACCGAGGAGGCCCTGTCCCTCATCCCCACTAGCCGTATTTGCGAAGCTGGTGGGACCGAGAGCAGGGCCTCCCTGGCGGATCTTAGACTACAAGGTGGAATGTTGAGGGACATACGTTCGGACATGTAAACTGGTCCGGAGTTGTATAGGGCTTTATAGGCCAAGACCAGCACTTTGAATTGTGCTCGGAAATGGACCGGCAGCCAATAGAGTTGACGTAACAGGGGTTAGTATGCTCCCTGTATGATGCCCCAGTGTGCAATCTGGCTGCCGCCCGTTGGACTAACTTTGAACAGTCTTCAAAGGCAACCCCACGTAGAGCGCATTGCAGTAATCTATTCGAGATGTAACCAGAGCGTGGACCACCGTGGCCAGATCAGACTTCCCAAGGTTCAGGCGCAGCTCGCGCACAAGCTTTAACCCTAACACTTAAGGCACCACAGTCCAGACAGTACTTCAAAAGATAACAACAGCTAGAGCATGAATCACCATGCACAGATGCCCAATATATGGTACTCCAGATTGGTCAAATGAGATATCCCTAAGACAGAAGCTCTCCTTTCAGATGTAATCTCTGGGAGTACGACACAACAAACAAGCAAGAATCATGTATCTCTTACCTTACAATATTTATTTTATTTATTTATTTAAAACTTTTGTACCCTGACCTTCTCACCTCTATTGAGGGACTCAGACCAGCATTACAGCAAAAATTCAATGCTATACAACTACAACAACATATTAAAATACATAAAAATCCCAGCATAAAACCACATCATCACTAAAACAATTCCACTTGATTTGTAAACGTGGTCATTCATTCAGATAAAAGCCAATCTCAGCCTATTCTGGGAAGGCCTGGTTGCACATCCAATTCTTCACTAGCCTCCTAAAGCAGTGATTTTCAACTAGTGTGCCATGAGAGATCATCAGGTGTGCCGTGGGAAATTATTTTTGAACTTCATTCATATATAAACTATAAAGCGCATCTGTCCCTTTAATAAATGGAACCATAGCACACTTGCGTCACCTAAGAAGTGACGCGAGAGTGCTATGGTCACGCCATCTTGGATTCGCTCAGACGCGGCTAAGTAAACAAAGTTAGAGTTAGTGCTGCAGCTGCGCATCAATTTGGGATCACAGCAAGACAAGCGAGTGACAGTGATGGAGAGGTTTTTGAGAAGGGAAAATGCAAATGCCGAACAGGGCCCTGGACAAAATTATGACACAGATGAAGAGAGATTGACAGCTGTTGAGCAAGAGCTTCGTGTGTGTCTTTCTACCATTCCTGCCAGGATATCTATTTTGTGTTCATCGAAACAGGCCCAGGTTTCACACTGAGTGTATAAATACATCTAAAAACATATTGACTATATGTATTACTGTGTTAGAGTGTCATTTTGTGACACTCTAACACAGTTATACATATAGTTAATATGTTTTTAATGTATTTATACACTCATTTAGTATGTGTCATTTTGGTTGGTGGTGTGCCCCAGGATTTTGTAAATGTAAAAAATGGGCCGCGGCTCAAAAAAGGTTGAAAATCACTGTCCTAAAGGACAACAGAGAGGGGGCAGACCTAGCATCACTTGGGAGAGAGTTCCACAGCTGAGGGGCGACCACAGAGAAGGCCCTGTCTCTCGTCCCCACCAGTCGCGCTTGCGAAGCTGGCGGGGTCGAGAGCAGGGCTTCTCCGGAGGATCTTAATGTCCTTGATGGTACAAGGGTCACTCTAGGAAATACCGATGGTTCAGCAACAGAAGACACTGGGGATGCACACGCATGAGTATAATTACATTCTTTAAAAAATATCATGCCACCTTAAAAGAGTCTACATAAGTGGTTCTCAACCTGTGGGTCCCCAGGTGTGTTTGTCCTACAACTCCCAGAAATCCCAACCAGTTTACCAGCTGTTAGGATTTCTGTGAGTTGAAGGCCAAAACATCTGGGGACCCATAGCTTGAGAACCACTGGTCTACAGAAAGGGGTAGGAAGAATCATCCTGTATGTAGAGTCAACACTTACGGGGAAGCTGGGAGTTGCAGTCCAACAACATGTACTGCAACTCCCAGCTTCCCCGTAAGTGTTGACTCTACATACAGGATGATTCTTAACACAGAGCGAAAGTCACATAATATTGTCCCTCTTTTCCCACAGAAAACCATCTGGGGCAGCACACCATCAGCACCTTGATTTGCAGCAGGGCCTTTAAGCAGGCCCGGATTGACCCCTTTTGGCGCCCTAGGCCACACTTTGGAATTACGCCCCCAAACCAACCTCTATCGCACCCCCACCCCACCTCCTCACAGTGCCGCGTGCCCTCCTTTCTTGAGTCAAGGAAGGAGGGCGCGAGGAGGAGGCGGAGGGAAGCCCCGCCCCCGGGCATGCGCCCACAGCGCTCACCCCCCGTCCTTCCCTGAGAGAGAGAATCATCTCCATGCTGCACGTTGCGGTTTTGTTTCAACATTTTTTTTGGGTCCGTGTGAACTGTGCCCCCCTTGGCTTCCGCCCCTAGGCCACGGCCTAGGGTGGCCTTATGGGTAATCCGGGCCTGCATTAAAGGGGCAAATCAGGGTAGCTTTCCTCCTTTAAACTACAACTCTCACAATCCTTTATTATCCCCAGTATTGTCTCTGGTGCTTCTGGTAGTTGAAATTCCTAAACAGATTGAAAGGGAAAGGCTTCCTATTCAGGCTGCATTCTGCCTGGATTGGGGATGATTCAGGAGGAAAATGTGTTTCCACTTTCCATTCTCAAAATAAAAGCCATCTGGAGGTGGGCAGCTCAACCGAGACCGCTTGCTGCCAAAGATGTACCTCTTAAAAACCACTCTCCATTTCCTGGGAGTGCTTTCAGTGTAGAGAGTCCGGTTTGAAAGCAAAGGTGTTAAGATTAGATGATCAGCTTGGATTTATTTGCCAATACGATGAGCTGTGGTCATAGGTCAGCCGCCTTGCAATTTGTTCTTTATGCACAAGAGCTCCTAATTTGAAAGGCATTAATTGTACCGTTCGCTTTTACTGGCCTGTGGTGTGAAAGAGATGCAAGGGTCTCATAGATTCTATATCCCTGATGTGTCAGATAAAAGAAACAATATGTGCTCCTGGCATGGTCTCAAGTAGCCATCAGGAAAAAAAAGGAGTGTTCTGGGTTCGGCTTTTGCCAAGTTTCCATCATGTTGAGTTGTAGATGGAGAAGTGCATGTGAATGCAGGAATTATTTCCTTCTCAGAGCCAAAACCCTACAACAGTCTTTCTCAACCAGTGTGCCGTGGCACACTGGTGTGCCGTGATGGACCTCCTGCTGTGCCGCGAGAAAAGCTCTCTGCCCCCTTCCTCCCCCCCCCCTCCTGCCGAACTCCTGCTGCTTGGGGGAGGAGGAAGGGCCGGGCAGTGGCGAAGAAAAAGAAGGGACCGGGGCGCCGCCTCCTTCGGCCGTTTCCCCAGCCAGCCTCCAATCCGCCATGACTCCCGCCATGACACTCGCCCCTCGCTCGCTGAAGCCGCGTGGAGGAGGAGCCCCGCCCACTGAAGCCCATCTACCGCTCATGCTCCTCCTCTGTAGGAGAGCTGAAACTGGGGGGAGGGGGCGGGGCATGGCAAGGTCTGTAGGAGAGCTGAAGCTGGGGGGAGGGGGTGGGGCATGGCACGGCATGGCTCTGCCCCCTCCCCTGGCTTTGGCACTCCCAGCAGCTGCTCCAGCCTTGAGGGGACAGTGCCAAGCCAGCATTGTGCTGGCTCTGGCACGGCTGGCTTGGCACTGCCCCCTCAAGGCTGGAGCAGCTGCTGGGAGAGGTGAAGCCGGGGGTAGGGGGTGGGGCATGGTGCAGCCTGGCTCCGCCCCCTCCCTGGCTTCGGCACTCCCAGCAGCTGATCCCAGAAGGCTACCAACCCCCAGCCGTTCTTTACTGTGTTAGAGTGTCATTTTGTGTCATTTTGGTTGGTGGTGTGCCCCCAGATTTTTTTAATGTTAAAAGTGTGCCGCGGCTCAAAAAAGGTTGGGAAACACTGCCCTACAAAATGGGATTGTCTGATGATGCTAGTCCAGTGAACTAGGTACCCACATTTTAGTTCTTCGAAGCCTTCATCCACCCCTGCTCAACTACAGTAGCCTTGGATGTCATAAAAAGCCAAGAGGAGTACAGCAATTTTCTCTGTAACCATGCTGCTCTCTTCCCATATATCACCCCCTCCCAACTGTAAACTGGTTGTTCTGGCTGATTTTTTTTTTAAAAAACAGCTTTGTCCTTTCACTATCCTTCTCTCTTTCTCTCTCAAAAACAGGGGTAGGGAACCTATGACTGGGGAGCCAAGTGTGGCTCTTTTCATGATTCCATCTGGCTCTCCAGAGCAGCCCGGGCCTCGGTTTCCCAGCATGCAGCGGGGAGGAGTGACACAAATGCACCGCGACTGCTGCTTCTGCGCCGCCATTGCTGCCTCTTCCTTATCTTCCACTGCTCTCGAGGCCCTGCAGCCTCTTTGCCAGGGATGGCGGAGCCTGGTGGCGCCGGCAGTACCTCGTCCTCATCTTCTTTGTCCTCCACCACGGGCCTCAGGGGAGGTGGCGGAGGCGGGCCTGGCCCTGGCACCGCAGACCCGGCCTCGTTGCCCCCGGGGGACACCCAGCCCATCGCCCTCATCGTCGGGCAGCTCAAGAGCTTCCAGAGGGACTGTCTCCCCGACGTCGACACCAAGGTCCGCCTTGGCCCCACGCCCTCATCCCCCTCCCTCCCTCCCTTCCTTATCCCCTCTCTTTTTCTTTCATTCTTTTTCCTCCCTCTCTCCCTACCTTCGTTCTTCCCACCCTCTTCGTTCCTTCCTTCCTCTTCCATTCTTTCCTTCTCTCTTTCCTTTTCTCTCCCTCTGTCTCCTTCCTTCTTTCCTCCATTCTCCCTCTTCCTTCCTTCCTCTTCCTTTCTTTCTCCCCTTCACCCTTTCCTTCTCTCCTTCCTTTTCCCTCCCTCTCTCCCCTTCCTTCTTTCCTCCATTCTCCCTCCCTCTTCCTTCCTTCCTCTTCTATTCTTTTCCCCCAAGTCTTTTCCTTCCTTTCTTTTCACTTCCCTCTCTCCCCTTCTTTCTATTCTTCTTTTCCCTTCATTATTTTACATTTTCCTCATTCCCTTTCCTGTCTTTTACCCACCCTTTCCTTTCCTCCCTTCTAATTTCCTTCTTTCTTCTCCCCTCCTTGTCTCGCTCCTGCTTTTCTTTTCTTCCTTTTCCATAGTCCGTTCTTCTTTTCTTTCTCCCTCCCCCCCTACCTCCTTTATTTCCTCTATCTTTCTTTCTTTCTCCCTCCCTTCCATCTTCTCTTCCTTCCCAGAGTCCTGAGCATGCCTTTTGCAGAGCCAGAGCTGAAGTGTCCCGTCATTCTGCCGGGGGAATCCTTTTCTCATAGTATCTACGTATATACTCATATTTAGTTGAATTCAGTCTTAAAATATTATATATATATATATATTATATGGCTCTCACTGAAATAAATTTCCAAATATTTTGCTTTTATGGCTCTCGGAGTCAAAAAGGTTTCCGACCCCTGCTCTAAAACACACAGGATGAACACACCCTTCAAACAGAGAACTCTTCCAGAACACTAATAAAGTGGATCTGCTTTCTGTAAAGTGGGAGATGAGGCAACTTCAGCAGTTCTGGAAGCTGTTTTTCTACTCCTGGGACACTCTGGTGCCTGAATGGGCTGCCAAAAATGCCCTCCACAAAACCTCCCCTGAACTGGAAGGAGATATAAGTCTAGGCTTCATTTAGAAAAATGGGTATTATTATGTTAAACAGTGGCTGCAACCTATTTAAAAGTGAATCGCTGTTTCTGGAGGCTTCCAAGAGAGACAATTTGACTTCTATGGCAAGAAAAAAGGAGTTCCTTGGCAGTTCTGAAAAGAGCCTTGGTTTCTGTATGTGGCTCTGGGTGACATCTTGCCCACCCATGCTGTAAAGATCCATTACTATCTGGAGCCCAGCAAATGCATCCAGTTCAATATGGAATTTTATATTTTTATATTTTGTATTTTATATTTTTAACTATGAATTTTTGCTTTTATATGATTGTTTTATTAAGTGTTATGTATTTTATCTGTGGGCATTCGTTGCCATGTGTGCATCGCCTCGAGTCGCCTTTGGGCTGAGAGGGGCGGTATAAAAATATAAAAATATAGTAAATAAATCTGTATATATAATAAAAGTCAAGGTTTGTATGTGTGCATGTATGTATGTGTGCGGAGGGTGGAAGGATATGTGGCAGCTTTCTGATTGGCTCCCACTGTGGGACTATTTGCATAAAAGATGCTGATTGGCCAGCACCAACAACATTCCGACACTCTAAAGTGGCAGAGGGGGGTGAGGGAAAAGCCTGAGGCAGTCAGGCATGGTGGGAGTTTAAGGCCAAAACACTTTGTGGCTCCCAACAATGAGAGAACAACACCTTGGCACACAGCACACCCAAGACCCACTTTACGTCCTGGTGCAGTTTGAGGGAGGGTGGACCATGGATGACGGGACTTGCAGTACCTCCACTCGCCTCCCGAGACTGCTGCAACCCTCATCCACTGACTGATCTAGACCACACTTGGCACACGAAGCCCCCATGACCCACTTTACATCCTGGTGCAGTTTGGAGGAGGGCACACCATGGATGATGGGACTTGAAGTACCTTCACTCACATTTCAAGACTGCTGCAAACCTAATCCAGTGACTGATCAGGACCAAACTTGGCACACAGGGCCCCCCTGACCCACTCCATATCCTGGTGCAGGTTGGAGGAGGGTGGACCATGGATGATGGAACTTCAAGTACCTCCACTCACTTCACAAGACTGCTGCCAACCTCATCCAATGACTGATCAAGACCAAACTTGGCACACAGAGCCCCCATGACCCACTCTAAATTCTGGTGCAGGTTGGAGGAGGGTGGACCATGGATGATGGGACTTGAGATACCTTTACTCATTTCCCGAGACTGCTGTGACCCTCATCCAATGACTGATCAAGACCAAACTTGGCACACAGAGCCCCCTCGACCCACTCTACATCCTGGTGCAGTTTGGAGGGTGGACCATGGATGATGGGACTTCAAGTACGTTCACTCACTTCCTGAGACCCCTGTGAGCCAAATAAACAAATGATAAGGACCCACCTTGGCACACAATGCCTTTCTCAAATAACCCGGGCAGGGCCGGGTCCCCAACCTAGTACATAAATAAATGGAAGGAATCAAGTAGCTGAGACTCTCACACAGACAGATGGATGTCCTGACCTACTGACAGGCGTAAATAGCAGAAGGGAAGTAGAGTTCCCCAAAAGCATGAGACAGAACAAAGCTTGCACTGTTTTTGAATTTGCATGTGGAATATTAAGGAAGTTTGCGTGTTTGCAAAAAAAAAAAGGCCCAAAAGATAAAGTTCAATAAAAGTAATGCATTGTATTAAGGGAAGAAAAAGACAAGATTGGGCAGAAGTGAAAAGCCACAAATCACCTGCCGAGAACAGACTTGAAAGCCCAGTTTCATAAAAAGAAGCTGGCATAAAGAGGGGTGCTGCTGAGTCCGGAGGAAGGGGATTTGGAGGGCAAAACCAACAAGCCCTGGAGTCCCAGGAAGATAGGCAAAAGGACAAATGAGTGTCCCCATTTGTGAGGGACACTCAGAGCCACCAGAAGTGATGTCACCTAATTGCTTGTTTTGTCTTGGGGTTTTTTTTGTCCTGCATGTGGCAGCAATGTGGCACCTATACTTTTGTCCTCTAGTGCAGTGTTTTTCAACCTTTTTTGAGCCGCGGCACATTTTTTACATGTACAAAATCCTGGTGCACACCACCAACCAAAATGACACAAAATGACACTCTAACACAGTCATACATATAGTTAATATGTTTTTAAATGTATTTATACACTAAGTGTGAAACCTGGGCCTGTTTCGATGAACACAGCATAGATATCCTGGCAGGAATGGCAGAAAGACACAAACTTCCCACACAGAACTCCCATAACCAAGAGAAAATACTATAAGAGTTTGGTGGGCATTGACCTTGAGTTTTGGAGTTGTAGTTCACCTATATCCAGAGAGCACTGTGGACTCAAACAATGTTGGATCAGGACCAAACTTGGCATGAATACTCAATATTCCTAAATGTGAACACACATGGAGTTTGGGGAAAATAGACCTTGACATTTGGGAGTTACAGTTTCTGGGATTTATAGTTAACACACAATCAAAGAGCATCCTGAACTCTTGCAACAATGGAATTGAACCAAACTTGGCATATTGAACTCTCATTACCAACAGAAAGTACTGAAAGGGTTTGCTTGGGAATTGACCTTGAGTTTGGAAGTTGTAGTTCACCTACACCCAGAGAGCACTGTGGACTCAAACAACATTATGTTATGTTGTTGTTTGTTTTCTATCCAAAATCACAATGTTGGAAAGAGGCTCATCACTTTAAGGTCCCTAGAACAGACATGGGAAAACTTCGGCCCTCTGGGTGCTTTGGACTTCAATTCCCACCATTCCTAACAGCCTGAGGCCCTTTCCTGCTTAAATGGCTGAGGGGGGGGGGGGAGGAAAACAGCCGGAGGCTGCCAGGAATGGTGGGAGTTGGAGTCCAAAACACCTGGAAGGTCCAAGTTTGCCAATGCCAGCTTTCAACAGAGACCTCTTCCTCCCTCTTCCCCTTCGCGCCCTTTCTTCCCCCTCCTGCCGAACACTTACTTTTTCTTCTACACTGCCGCTTCTGCCGCCATTTTGATCTGAGGAAGCAGTGTGAGGGTGTTCAGGAGGGGGGGAGGAAGACGTGACCCGTGCAGGTGCTACCACGCAGACTCACCCCAGAGCAAAGCGAGCAGAGTGAGGCTGGGAAGAAGGGAGCCCGAGTGGAGAAGAAAAAGTGTTCGGCAGGAGGGAGAAGAAGGGTATTGGAGGTTCCAATTTCCCACGGCACACCTGATGATCGCTCACGGCACACTAGTGTGCCACGGCACACTGGTTGGGAAACACTGCTCTAGTAAATAAGGCATTTGTGGGAGGGTTGTGAGGTCCAAATCATTGTGTTTCGGGATCAATTTGTGAGGTTCTGGGGGGGCGGGAAACTACCTGAAAAATAAATTCATGATCTGTGGACTTCGAGAGATGCAGACCGGGGTCTCACAAATTTCATGTAGCCAATGAGCTGCCCTTTCCTCATTTCTACCCTAAAACCACACATATGGCCCAGATCTTGTTTTCAACCAGCTGCACCCCTCTTGGTGTCAAGCGTTGAGTAGTTAAGCTTTTCTAACATTTTGGATCGCTGAGACTTGAAGGTGGGTGGAAAAGGCTGGCACATGCCCAAATGCATGCTCTGATACAGAGCTGAGAAAGTAGAACACCAGACAAGGAATCAGGATTTCCACAGACGACGCTGACAACACCATCACCTCCAAACAGCTCAACCTGCCTTGTTTATGAAAAGCTCCGAGAAGCAAGGAATGATGGGAAGTGCTATTTTGTCAGTTTTTTCTGTACATTTGGACCACACGGGGGATGATTTGAGCATGATTGTTACAGGAACACAAGATGAAGTGCTATGGGGCACCTTCTCCCCTGCCCCCCAAACCCAGATATCTTCTGAAAGGAAGCCACGGGACTCACATAATTTGATACACAAGATCTGAGGGGAGGATCTGTTTCTTCTGAAAGGCCCAAACTACTAATGATTGTGGCTTAAGAGGGATGCAATGAGTGAGTAAGTGAATCCAGCCATATTTCGTGACCAATCTTCCTCCATAAACCAGCTCGAACCCTCCACTCCTCGGGGGAGGCCCTCCTTTCACCCCTGCCAGTCTCACAGACTCGTCTGGTGGGCAGAAGGGAGAGAGCCTTCTCCTTTGTGGCCCCCCGACTCTGGAACTCCATGCCTTTAGAGATTAGGAAAGCCCCCATTCTGGAGACCTTCAAAAAAACCACCTTAAAACCTGGCTTTTCAGCTGTGCCTTTGGAGAGCAGTCATTTAATTTCTTACCATTGCTCTCCTCAATGCCCCCGCTTTTGGAGTTCATTCTCCCCCTCCTTGTTTACATGTTTACGTGTGCTCTCCCTCGCAAAGAAGCTACTCCACTTATCTCACCCTGAGTTTTTAACATTTTATATTCCTACATGTGGCCCGCCTTGTCATTTGTGATTTTAGATATCTATTTGTATATTGTTCTTTTATTTATATGTATGCATTTCCATTGTGTTTATTGTTAATGTTTTGATTTTTGTTTTATTGTAATTTGTTGTTTGGGCTTGGCCTCATGTGAGCTGCCCTGAGTCCCCAGTGGGGAGATGGTGGTGGGGTATAAATAAAGATGATGATGATGATTATTGCTTTTTGCTGACGATGCTGCCCTTGTCGCCCATTCAGAAGGAGCCCTGCAGCGCCTCACAGCCTGCTTTGCAGCAGCTGCAGAGCTGTTTGGGCTGGAAGTCAGCCTGAAGAAAACGGAAGTTCTCTACCAGCCCGCACTACAGGAAGAACACCATCATCCTCACGTCAGCATAGGCAAATCTGTGCTTAAGTCTGTTCAGCAGTTCACCTACCTGGGAAGCATCATCTCTTCAGACGCCAAGATTGATAAAGAAATAGATCACAGATTATTAAAGGCATATAGTGCATTTGGAAGGCTTCACAAAAGAGTCTGGAGCAACAAGCACCTGAGGCAAAGCACCAAAATCAGTGTGTACAGAGCTATCGTACTGTCTATTCTCCTCTATGGGTCTGAAACATGGGTCACCTATTGCCAACACCTACGACTCCTCGAACGCTTTCATCAGTGCTGTCTTCGCACAATTCTAAATATACACTGGACTGACTTTGTGACGAATGTTGCTGTCCTTGAGCAAGCAGGGATCACCAGCATTGGGGCCATGCTATTGAGAACACAGCTGCACTGGGCAGGGCACGTCTCTAGGATGGAGGACCACCGCCTCCCAAAGATACTACTCTATGGTGAACTCGCCACGGGTCAGCGCAAGAGAGGCGCCCCCCAAAAGAGATATAAGGACTCCCTGAAACAACGTCACAAGCTCGGCCAGATTGATCACCAACAATGGTCCACCCTGACCTCACATCGGGAGGCATGGAGATGCACTATCCACAATGCTGCAACCTCTTTCGAGAAGACACGCCGAATGGGTCTCGAAGAGAAACAACAACGCAGAAAGAACCGCAACTTGGAAACAACATCACCCAAAGGAGACTTTCTGCTGTGCTTTCTGCAACCAAACTTGCCTATCTCAGATTGGCCTTTTTAGTCATCAACGCGCTTGTAAAAAGCGTGGGATGAGTCCTTTCTAATAATCTTCATTCACGAAGTAATGACGAGAGAGATTATTATTATTATTATTATTTATCTTAGGCAAAAGCAGAATGGATGCCACTTATCTAATAGAAATGGGAGTTATCCACTGTTGCTATCCCCTACCTCATGACCTTGGTTCTACCAAAGATCTCCCTTTTACTCTGTCCTTTACTCCAGTTTACATATTGAGACAGAGTGATGGAAAAAGGGAAAAGAGAATATACAACAACTAGTGAAGGTACGGATAATTTGGAGGACAGTTGGGCTTGAATCCCAGTTTTAGATTAGGCCTTTGGAAGGTTTCGGCAATTCTTTCTTCTTCTTCTTAGATCTAAGTGCCTTGTGGCCAACCAATGTGACCTCTCTTGTAAGCTTTTTGGCAAAGATAAACAAAGTGTTATACTAAGAGTAATGTCCACAAACCCTCACACCTTGGAGAAACACAGTTTGGTAAACACTTCTATCACACTCAAGAATAACTACACACCCACATTTTTTTTGGCATACAGCCCTCTCCTGCAGATGGACCCTTCCAGCTAATCTCTTTGTAAAGTCCCCACAGCCACACAAGTGTACACAACTCCATAGATAACCCTTGACACCCACACAGTTCTTCTGAGGCACACGTGCTGCAATACAGGCGTCCTAGAACAGAAAACACCACTCCCATGTTGACCTCTACACAATGAGATTCAAACCCACAAGGTCCATGGTGATATCAGGTAGTCGGAAAGCTGTGAAAGCCTACACAAAGTGTAGGTTAACAGCACACAGATCACGTATATCCAAGACACAAACCTAGCATAGGAATCTTTGGAGTGAGATGGAATTTAGATCAATTGACAAAATTCAGTTAATCAAGCCAATAGTATAAAAGGCAATGTGACCTCTATAAGCACAGTTGGTACACAACTCTGAAAACATACAATCTGTGTCCACCAAAGCTGCACACCCACAAACAATCATGTGAGGGCCAAGATGGTGCTTATCTAAGATATGTGTCGGGCTTAATAGATGTGTGTTTCAATAGTTGCAATAGTAGATCAGTTTTGATACAGCTATTGAGTCCTATACAGGTCCTTCTCAAAAATTAGCATATAGTGCTAAAGTTCATTGTTTTCCATAATGTAATGATAAAAATTAAACTTTCATATATTGCACACCAACTGAAATATTTCAGGTCTTTTTTTTGTTTTGTACTGATGATTTTGGCATACAGCTCCTGAAAACCCAAAAATACTGTCTCAAAAAATTAGCATATTTGGTCGGATGGAATATGCTAATTTTTTGAGATATGTATGCCAAAATCATCAGTATTAAAACAAAAAAAGACCTGAAATATTTCAGTTGGTGTGCAATGAATTGAAAATATATGAAAGTTTAATTTTTATCATTACATTATGGAAAATAATGAACTTTAGCACTATATGCTAATTTTTTTTGAGAAGGACCTGTATAAGCACAGTTGGTACACAACTCTGAAAACAGACAATCTGTGTCCACCAAAGCTGCACACCCACAGACAATCATGTGAGGGCCAGGATGGTGCTTATCTAAGATATGTGTTGGGCTTAATAGATGTGTGTTTGCAATAGTAGATCAGTTTTGATACAGCTATTGAGTCCTACATGTATTTAGATCAGGCCTGGGCAAACTTTGGCCCTCCAGGTGTTTTGGACTCCAACTCCCACAATTCCTAACAGCCTACCGGCTGTTAGGAATAGTGGGAGTGGGAGTCTAAAACACCTGGAGGGCCAAAGTTTGCCCAGGCCTGATCTAGATAAACACCATCATGACCCCCACATCACAAAATTCAAATTGTTCCTCATGTATACAACGAGGGAGAGCCCTAGAACCCACATCTCAGCTGCACAACGTTCGTTCTTCAAGCAGCTTAACATGTACAATTTCAGCAAATCTGGACCATGCACCACATACACATAGATAGGATATAGGGAGAACTTATTGTAAGAGAACCCTGTCCACGGATCCTTGCTTATCAGGAGTGGATTGGAGACAGAGAGGGTTAATGAGGCTGCAAGCCTATCTAGCCACGGGGAGAATGGGCAATACAGAAGTGGAAGCTGCTCCAATGTGACATTGCAGGCGGCCAGGAAGGACACGGGCCTTCTCCGGTCTTTCCAGCAAGAGAAGCAGCCCACACTTCTGTCATCGGATCGTTGCAAACAAGGCTTCCAAACCAGTCACGCCTGCTTCTGACCTTGCCAGGACGCCATGCTATACTGGGATGCTTACATCGACCAGTATTTAAGAAAGGCAAGTACAGTCTTTCTATACTTTTAATAGTTAATTGCACAGCAATGGTGGCTTTCCCTGGAAATGCCCTCTTGTACACAACAATAAAAGGTGAAAATGCTCTGTTCTCTTGCATCGGGTCACCCAAACAAGTACCCCCAGATACTCCTACGGACATAAGGCATGCAGCTGACTTCTATACAGTCTCTTGATCCACCTCTTAAGCAGCCTTACTAAGTCATCAGAGCAGCCTCCAAGAAGGTGGTCAGAGAGATCATGTATTGCCCATTAATAAGCTCATACACCCCTCCCCACATCTTTACACACCAACACACCCACTACGAGGATATCTCAATTACCTGGTCCCACCAGCCAACCAGCCATGGTTTCGCACAGGTCTCACAGAAAAAATCCACTAAGGGCATCTTCTGTTCTCTGCCAGTGGACAGCAGAGGCTCTCAAATCTACCCACTAACGTGGTATTCCTTCTCTCCAAGGCTGCGAGGTGCCCCGGTTTCCTTGGTATCGGCAGGGCAGGAATGGGTTAATATCTCAAAGTCGTTCCTTCCATGAGCAGGTTTGGGCCTGGCCTGGCTCTCGCTGGCCAACCAGCCCTTGCACAAGGACGCTCACATCTCTGCTGCTTGTTGGGGGAGATGTACAAGATAGGCCGAAGCCTGAGAAAGTCCCACGTCTCTGGCTGTATTGCAGATGATGAGAGAAGTACCCACAGTGCAGCGCTGCTCCGGCTACGAGCACAACACAGCCACCGCTGCCACCGTCGTCACCCGCCCCTCCGCTGCCTCAGTTCCTTGTATGTGCCTCTTCCCCTCCTTCTCTGGTCACATCTTCAGTGGACGGGAGGGCGAGAGGAAAAAGTCCAGTGGGCAAGGAAGACGACAACGAGGAGAACCAGGAGGCAGCCACAAGCAGATTCCCTGCACAGAGCCAGGCTCTTCATCCAGGTGGAGCAGCCGGGAGATCCCCAGCCATTTCTGGGTACCACATGGCGGCAATCCAGCTAACAAGGCGGAACCTGCATTGCTCAGAGGCACGTCCTCATTCTCTCTCGGCCAGAGGGCAGCGGTCACCACGGAGATGGTACCTCCTTGGATGGCCTCAGCTGCAGCTGCAGCCACAGCTTGCCGGCTCCAAGTGTGTTGTATGTGTGTGTGTGCTGTGCTGTGTGCGTTTCTCCTACTGCAGTGCCGGGTGGATGGGATATGATGTCAGGTGGCGATCAGTGAGCGAGAGAGGGAGTGGAAGGGAGGAGTGCGAAGGGGCGGGAGAGGGGAGGTGGCTAAAGGTACACAGAAAGGAGAACAATTTAGGCAAACGGCAGGGGGTGGGGGAAGGAATCTACATTAATCTGCAGACCTCTGAAGGAAGGCTGTCTGGGCTGTAAAGCATGGCTGGGTTGCTGAAGACTCTACGGACGGATGCTGACCCAATCTATTTTGCACAGAGCAGGGGAAATGTGGCAAAAAGAGACAAATTTAGAGATTGGGAGAGCTGCCTCCTGACTGCCTTAACATCAATCGGACTCCAAATCTCAGGCTGAGAACAGAGAGCAAAACATTACCAATCAGAACATCCATTGCTCTCTGTCTCTATCCCTAAGACATGCTCTCTGCTGGGAGTGAGGAAGGCATGTCTTTCAACTGGAATGGGGCAGAAGGAGATGCTAATGGCCCATCATTCTGTTTGTTGATCAATACTAACCCTATAGCGGCCTTCATGGCTTGTTATTGATATCATTTCTAGCACTTTTTTTCATGTCAGGAGCGACTTGAGAAATTGCAAGTCGCTTCTGGTGTGAGAGAATTGGTGTGGATGTTTTACCATCCGTGTGGGAGGCTTTGGAAATGAGCAGCCACAGCTCCGTACCTGCTATTGTTGTTAGCCTGTTAGAGCACTGTACTTAATTTCCGTTCCCCTCATATTTCGAGTTTGCACTAACCTTGGCCCGGCCTTTTAATTGCTCTGAACATACAGGATACACACACACATACACACACTTTTTCCTATATATATATATATATATATATATATAGAGAGATATAGAGAGAGAGAGAGAGAGAGAGAGAGAGAGAATTGTATGCTTATGTTGTTTTGTTAATTTTATGTCATGCTGTTTACTCTGTATGTTTTGGTGATATTACCGGGAATGTGGCGCAGCTGGCTGGGAGTCAGCTGCATAAAATCTCTACTGACCAGAAGGTCATGAGTTTGAGGCCTGCCCGAGTCGGGGTGAGCTCTCGACCAATTGTGTAGCTCATTGTTGACCTTTGCAACCCGAAAGACAGTTGCATCTGTCAAGTAGGAAATTTAGGTACCACATTGTGGGGAGGCTAAATTTAACTGATTTACGAGGCCATATAATCTCCAGGAAGTACACAGAAAAAGAGTGAGGGAATGCGACAGCTCCCCCTGGTGGCCAGAAGCTGGAATGTTGAATTGCTTTTGTGTCTGTCTGTATATGTTGTACAGTATGTCTATGGCAGGGGTGCTCACACTTTTTCAGCATGCGAGCTACTTATAAAACAACCAAGTCAAAATGATCTACCTACCCACTACTCAGAGAGCCATAAAAGCAAAATATTTGGAAATGTATTTCAGTAAGAGCCATATAATATATTTTAAGACTGAATTCAACTAAATGTGAGTATAATAAGCCCCTGAATTTATTCATAATAATAATGATAATATTCATTCAGCCTCTGCTACTACTACTACTACTACTACTACTACTAATAATAATAGTAACAACAACAATAGGTTCCTAGAGTAGAAGGAGACCTCCAAGGGCCATCCAGTCCAACCTCCTTCTGCCATAAGGGAAAAACACAATCAAAGCATTCCTCACAGATGGCCATTCAGCCTCTGATAATAATAATAACAATGGGTTCCTAGCATAGGAGGAAACCTCCAAGGGCCATCCAGTCCAACCTCCTTCTGCACCTGAGTGGTGTCGGGAGCCCGCGGGGTGGGACTGAGCCTTCCTCCCGCCCTGCCTGCGATCTACCAGGACGCCCTACGCAATCTACCAGAAGATCGCGATCTACCTAATGAGCACCCCTGGTCTATGGCATTGAATGTTTTCTTGTATATGTGCATTGTGATCCGCCCTGAGTCCCCTGCGGGGTGAGAAGGGCAGAATATAACTGATGTCAATAAATAAAATAAATATTACTTGGAAACCGCTCTGAGTCTGCCTCATCTACTCATCCACACTCATTTCTAGCACTGAGAAGGGCATATACTTTGGTAGGATGGATATTGGAGAGATACTGGAGAGTAGCGAGATAAAGTCAAGATTCCCAGGGTCATGTGCTAGACCAGGCAGTGTTGTAGCAATGGCCTACTTTGTTAGGTTGTTTGTGCATGCCATGTTCATCCTATCGTGCCGGGATCAAAATCTAAGATTCTGGTAATATGCGTCAAAACTGCTGTGGACTTTCGCACAACACACAGTTAGGGCAGCTTTATATCACTTTAACTGCAATGGCTTTTTATTGGATTTTAAAATAAACACATCTTTAAAGGGTTTTGTGCTTCAGATGCCCTATCTCCCTGTGTTTTTTTAAAAATTAATTTTGGAGACGGGGAGGCCTTGCCCAGGCAGGAAGGGCCGGAGGCGGTTCTGGACAGCTGTGGGAGGCAAGCCATAGCCCGGCGGGTGCATGTAAGGCAGGAACGGACCCGGGATGGAGCCGGAGAACCTGGCTCCAGCAGCGGAAACGAGTGTACGGCTGGCGAGGAGAGCGGGCCTGGTTCTGTGGAGGAGCCGGCAACATCGCCTTGAAGGTCAATCGGCAGTGAATCAACTGGGGCTTCTTCTGTCGCTTCCTTTTTCATGGAGAGCATGGTGTCCTTCTGGATGCTCTGCAGAACGCTCTGGAGCTCCAGCTCCTTTCCTGCGACAGAAGAGGGCTTCTCCGTGGGGAGAGAATGCCGGCTGGCGATTGCGTCTAAGCAGCTGTGGAGGTGCTTGAAGAGCGAGCGGTGAGTCTGGAACCGGGACATGCAGTTCTCGCATTTGAAGTAGCGGTTGGGCTTGTAATGCACCTTCATGTGTCCCATCAGGCTTTGCATGCCGGGGAACAACTCCGCGCAGCCTAGCGTCGAGCAGCGGAAGGTCTTCCCTTCCAGGGACTGGGTGGGTCAGAAGTGGGCACGCATGTGGTTCAGGAGCTCCGGCATGGAGCGGCAGGCCAGACAGCATCCATCTCCGGTGCATTGGTAATGCTTCCCTGGGGCAGGTCTGTGTTTTGGAAGCCGCAGGTCCTGGTTTTGAATGCCGCTCGAATGCTGGCAAAGCCCAACATTGTGAGAACCGCTCAAGGAAGGTCTGGGGGGCATTTCCAGCACCGGTGGCAGCAACTCCTCCTCCTGGGCTTTGTCTCTAATGCGGGTGGGGAAACCCTGGGTTCGGGAAATGGCAGCCCTGCATCTGGGAGAGTGGCAGCCATAGCAGGCGTTTTCTCCATGGCTCTCTCCAGCGTCGAATGAGGGGAACCGGAACTGTTGCATGTAGGCATGTAGCCGGGGCTAAGGGGCTTCAGCCCCCTCCGAAATTCTCAGGGTGGTCCATAAAAAGGCCTTACTGGTACATTATTTAAACTGTTATGTTTATTCATATCATGATCTGATCACCATGCTCATTATATCCCACATTCATGGGGTTATTGGGATAACAGTACAAAAGGTTTGCTAGGGTAGACCCTCTTCCACCCAGTCTCAGCCCCGAACCAAACTCACCCCCCCCCCCGAATCAAAATCCTGGCTACGGCCCTGGTTGCATGCTTAAAGTGTCCCAATTTTAAAAAAATTAATTTTTAATCTTTGAATCTGGTCCTGCCCATGGTCATCGTTTTCAGTGTCTTATTCTTTTAACTTTATATTGTCGTGTCGTTTATTTACATTGGTTTTGTATTTAAGTCATATTATTTTGATTTGCTGTTGTGTTTTTATGTTATACTGTGCTTTTGTATTGATGGGCGTGGCCTCATGTAAGCCACCCCGAGTCCCCTTGGGGTGATGGTGGCGGGGTATAAATAAAGTTTAATGCTCTCTCAGAGCAATAATAATAATAATAATAATAATAATGTGCTCACATAAAAACCAAAGGGCACAGAAGTAGGAACAAGAGGTTCTCCAGAGGAGCATTTTGTTCTGCCATCGCATATAGGGAACACTGGATCAGAACATCCTTGCTTGGCCCATACAGAGCCAGCAATTCATTTTCCACTATATGACACACTTTAATAGGGTTGCACACACCCATTGACAAAATCACACAAACACACACTCCTTACAACAAAGGTTTCACAGCAGATCAGAATCTGGATTCTCTCCCTTCCCTTCACAAGAGGCTGGTAGAAAGGTTCCCCATCTGTTCCCTTTGCATTCCCGTTTGCCAGCTCTCTTGCTCACGGTCTTCAAGGAAAAACAACCTCTTTTTTCGAACAACATCCGGAACTCAAGGTGAGCAGCATGACCTACTTCAGCAGTAACATGAAATAAATGTCTGGCTCTGTGAAACGCAGGCATGAATCTGTACACGGAGAGCCAGGAAAGGAAATCAACAGAGAGATTTAACGTCTTTAAATACGGGCTGCCTGGAACATTGTGCCACTCCAGCAATTGCACCCAGTGCGCAGAGGGGGCAGGGGAAGCGAAGGGATCCATTGCCATTTCCTAAAGGAGGCCTGAAAGTCACCCCCAGGGAAAGTCGCTTTGCACTGGCATCCACGGTTACACAGGACACAATTCTATATCCGCAACACTCCCTCCATTGTGATATTTTTCATCTTAAGCTATTCCTCTCCTCCCCAATTTATTTATTTATTTCCACCATTTCTACCCCGCTTCTTCTCAACCCCCGAGGGGGGACTCAGAGCGGCCTAACAACGGCAACAATTCAATGCCAAAAACACAGTATACATATAATAGAAAACCAAAAACAGTCAAAATTAAATACATTAAAATACAGTTAGCATTAAAATACATTAAAATACAATTAGCATTAAAATACATCAAATACATTCACATAAGTTAAAAACAGTATTCCGTCCATAATAGAAGCATTGGGTAACGTCCACCAGTTTGCCATTTCAATCCAAAGTGCTGTATCGTGCTAATGTGCAAACGCCTGGTCCCATAACCAGGATTTCACTTTTTTCCTGAATGCCAGGAGGGATGGGGTGGATTGTATATCAATTGGGAGTGCTTTCCACAGACGGGGAGCCACCACCAAGAAGGCCCTATCTCTCGTCCCCACCAACCGCATTTGAGAAGTAGACGGGAGCGAGAGCAGGGCCTCCCCGGATGATCTTAAATTACGAGGTGGGACGTAGTGGCAGATGCGTTCGGACAAGTAAGCTGGGCCAGAACCGTATAGACCTTTAAAGGTCAAAACCAGCACTTTGAATTGAGCTCGGAATTGGACACGCAGCCAGTGGAGCTGACACAACAGGGGGTGGTGTGCTCCCTGTATGTAGCTCCCGTTAGTAGTCTGGCTGCCGCCCACTGGACTAATTGCAGTTTCCGAACTCTCTTCAAAGGCAGCCCCACGTAGAGTGCGTTGCAGTAATCTATTCGGGATGTGACCAGAGCGTGGACAACCGTGGCCAGATCAGACTTCCCAAGGTATGGGCGCAGCTGGCGCACGAGTCTTAACTGTGCTTTCTCTATCTGCTTTTAGCCACAAGGGGTCATTTCCTTTGGACCTATACTCTCAAAGTCAGGAATGAAAGAAAGAAAGAATAATAATAATCATACTGTCTATTCTCCTCTATGGGTCTGAAACATGGGTCACCTATCGCCAACACCTACAACTCCTTGAACGCTTTCATCAGCGCTGTCTTTGTACAATCCTAAATATACACTGGACCGACTATGTGACTAATGTTGCTGTCCTTGAGCAAGCAGGGATCACCAGCATTGAGGCCATGCTATTGAGAACACAGCTGCGCTGGGCAGGGCATGTCTCTAGGATGGAGGACCACCGCCTCCCAAAGATACTATTCTATGGTGAACTCACCACGGGTCAGCACAAGAGAGGCGCCCCCAAAAAGAGATATAAGACTCCCTGAAACAACATCTCAAGCTCGGCCAGATTGATCACCAACAATGGTCCACCCTGGCCTCACATCGGGAGGCATGGAGACGCACTATCCACAATGCTCTTTCGAGAAGACACGCCAAATGGGTCTCAAAGAGAAACGACAACGCAGAAAGAACTTGGAAACAACATCACCCAAAGGAGACTTTCTGCTGTGCTTTCTGCAACCGAACTTGCCTATCTCAGATTGTTCTTTTTAGTCATCAAAGCGCTTGTCAAAAGCGTGGGATGAGTCCTTCCTAAGAATCTTCATTCATGAAGTAATGCCGAGAGATACTCTCAAAGTCAGGAATGAATGAAAGAAAGAAAGAATAATAATAATACTTTATTTATACCCCGCCACCATCTCCCCAAGGGGACTTGGGGTGGCTTACATGAGGCCAAGCCCAACAACACATCAATAAAACAACAAAGCAGAACAGTTAATATAACTCACATATAAGCAATAACACACAAAAATTTAAACCTTATGACCGGGCCAGATTTAATATTAAAAATTTAAAAATAAACACTGGGCGCAAACAGAGGTAGGATGTATCTAAGTAGGGTTTTTTTTAAAGGATACTGTAGGGAGATCAATCCAATGGGTAATTAAAGTGCTTTTGAGGACATTTTGCAGGGAATTGGTCATAGCAGGGCACTGTTTACTTTATTCAGGGAAGGCACACTGGAACAGCCATGTTTTCAGGCTCCTCCTAGAGACTGCCAATGTGGGGGGCTTGTCTGATATCCTTGGGGAGTGAGTTCCAGAGTCGGGGGGGCAGCACAGAGAAGGCCCTTGCCCTCATCCCCACCAATCGCGCCTGCGAAAGGGGCGTGAGCGAGAGCAGGGCCTCTCCAGATGATCAAAGAGATTGCGTGGGTTCGTAAACAGAAAGACGGTCACGCAGGTAGGTGGGTCCCAAACCGTTCAGGGCTTTGTAGGTAAGAACCTGCACCTTGAATTGGCACCGGAAAATGAATGGCAGCCAATGGAGCTCCTTAAACAAGGGGGTTGACCGCTCCCTGTAAGTTGCTCCAGTTAGTAACCTAGCTGCCGCCCATTAAACCAACTGAAATTTCTGAGCCGTCTTCAAGGGCAGCCCCACGTAGAGTGCATTACAGTAATCCAATCTAGAGGTGACTAAGACGTGGATCACCATGGCCAGATCCAACTGAGAAGAAGGGGCAAGAAGATGGCTGAAGCTATATAAGGGGAAACTCTTTGCTTAAGCCTAGAATGGGAGAAACGCTGGCCTCTCAGGGCCCTTCCAGACAGGCCCTATATCCCAGGATCAGGTTTTCTGATTTAAACTGGATTATATGAGTCCCCACTGCCAGATAATCTAGGATAAACAGAAAACTTGGAATCAGATCCTGGCATATAGGGCCTGTCTGGAAGAGCCCTCAGGCTCTCTGGACTACAGCACCCACAATCCCTTATTTTGGGGGCTTCTGGGGGTTGAAATTACATGCGTCTGGAGGGATTAAAGGTGGAGGAACCCTGGAGCGCCTAACAGAAGAGCAGAACCTGAGTATCCTGAAGGCAGCTGGATTGAGTGATAGAGATGGCTTTCACAAGGAAGCTCTTTCTTCTATGAATGACTGCCCTATAGGGAAACTCCTTGAACGAAGGCCATGCAATACATCTTCCCAACAGACTGCAGCCCATGTTCAGGGAGACATTAAGAGGAGCTGTGTCTCAGCAAAACTGCCACTTGAAAAACAGCAGGCTGAAGGGCTTACCTGATGGTTATAATAAAGCTTAGGAACTCTAGTGCACTTAGCAGAACTCAAAGCACTTCAGAACATATGGACTCAGCTGTTCTTACAACCATCATGCAAATATTAGCCGGCATTATCATCCTCAAGGACGGGGAGTGATGCTACAGGAAATGGTTTACAAGTGAGCTTGGGAATGTTTTGTGGACTCCACTCCCAGAATCCCCCACCACCTCACTGGCTATGCTGGGAGTTGTAGTCCAAAATATCTTTTCCCAATCTCTGGCTCAGAGGCAAACCATGTGAAGTGGCAACATTGCTTTATCCCTCCCAGCCACAGAGTCTCTTCCAGTTTGGAGCAAGATGGAGATGTGGGCTAAGCTTTTGATCTAAATCAGGGGTGCTCATTAGGTAGATCGCGATCTACTGGTAGATCGCGTGGGGCATCCTGGTAGATCGCAGGCAGGGCGGGAGGAAGGCTCCCGACGCTGCCCAGGTGCAGAAGGAGATTGGACTGAACGGCCCTTGGAGGTCTCCTCCTATTATAGGAACCCATTGCTGCTGCTGCTGTTGTTGTTGTTATCATCACCATCAGAGCCTGAATGGCCATCTGTGAGGAATGCTTTGATTGTGTTTTTCCCTTATGGCAGAAGGAGGTTGAACTGGATGGCCCTTGGAGGCCTCCTCCTATTCTAGGAATCCATTGTTGTTGTTACTATTATTATTATTATTATTAGCAGATGATGAATGAATATTATCATCATTATTATGAATAAATTCAGGGGCTTATTATACTCACATTTAGTTGAATTCAATCTTAAAATACTGTATATTATATGGCTCTCACTGAAATAAATTTCCAAATATTTTGCTTTTATGGCTCTCTGAGTAGTGGGTAAGTAGATCATTTTGACTTGGTTGTTTTATAAGTAGCTCGCATGCTGAAAAAGTGTGAGCACCCTTGATCTAAATAGTAGGCCTGTTTGATTAAAAAAAATGATTCAAAACTTGTTTCGGATGCAGGGGGTTGTTGGCGCTTTGAATCTGAATGACTTCTGAAATTTTCCGGGGAAAAATCGGAATTTTTCTGAATATTTCGGAAATTTCGGAATGGCTTCGTTAATGGCGGACACGCATGCGCAGTAGGAAAGAAACAGCACTGGCCCTGGGGGAATTTCAGGGGATTGTCTCTCCCTCAAACTTGCTACAGTGGTAGAACACATCGACCACTGTTAGCTCACCAAATTTCATAACTTTTGACTTATCCATGGATTTTTGGTGAATTTTCAAAGTTTTTATGAAGAGTTTTATAGACCAGTGTTTCCCAACCGCTGTGCCGTGGCACACTAGTGTGCCGTGAGCGATCCTCAGGTGTGCAGTGGAAGAACCAACCACCCCGCCAGGAGTCATCTGGGCAGCCTGCCTCTCACTCTGTCTCTCCGTTTCTCCGTCTCTCTCTCTCTGTCTGGGGCGCCAGCAAGGCCAATCAACACCGGCCAAGAAGCAAGCCCCGCCTCTCTAAGGGTCTCCCGACCAGCACCACCATGTTTGTTCAGGGCGGAAGTCCCGAGGGAGGGGAGGGAGCGCGGACTCGGCTTCCTGGAGAAGCGGTTGGTTGGAGGCTGAGGAGGGGAGGGGCCAGACGGAGCCTTTCCCTGTGAGGTCACTTTCGGAGGAGGCGGAGAGCTTCCGGAGAGGAGAGTTGGGCTTTGTTTTCCTCTCAGCTGCCTGTTTTCCCCTTCTGGCTAAGGATTCCTTCGAGCTTTGGGGCTGAGGCAGCTCCGGGGCATCCTCCCTTCTTCCTCTCCTGGCCTGGGCTCTGCCTCGGCCTCTCCTGCTCTCAGGCCTTCTTCCTTCCTTCCTTCCGTCCGTCCTTCCTTCCCAGCCTGCCTCTTGGCTTGGGAAGGAAGTGGCCTGCCTCTGTGCCTCCCTCCCTCCCTGCCTGAGGGAAACCAAGGTGAGCAGCGGCCTTGAAGCACCGGGTGGTGATGATATGGCAGCGTCAGCCCAGGCGACCCAGTCCGAAGCACACAAGGCGGGATATCTATGTCCGAAGCACACAAGGCAGGATATCTATGTTGTGTTCATCGAAACAGGCCCAGGTTTCACACTGATTGTATAAATACATTTAAAAACATATTAACTATATGTATTACTGTGTTAGAGTGTCATTTTGGTTGGTGGTGTGCCCCAGGATTTTGTAAATGTAAAAAATGTGCCACGGCTCAAAAAAAGTTGAAAAACACTGTTATAGACTGATCCAGCTTCCCAATGGAAATTTTCTATAGGTAGCTGTGGCTCAGGGAGAGTGCATCTTCCCCAGTAGAAGGTCGTGAGTTCAATTCAATGTTTTCAATGTTTTTTAAAAAAGTATATTTTTAAAAAATAATAAAGGAAATATGTTCCTAGTTTGAATTTTGAAAGTGTTCTTCCTGTTTTTGTGTGTGGTCTTTACTTTGAAAGTAGTTGTTCTACTCCAGAAACTTTGTGTGTGGCTGTGCTTAGCCATGCCCACCTCATCACTCTTTGCATCGCCTCTCGCCAGGGAAAATGGCAAAAAGAAAAAAATAGACACCTTTGTAGGTTCAGATTATTTTATATTTATATTTAGTTTAACAGCAGGACCTTTTGCAATCTCTACCACTGGGGGCGTGTGTGGCTGTGCTTAGCCACGCCCACCTCATCCCTATTTGCATCACCACGGTTAAACTACAGGACCTTTTGCAATCTCTATGGTGGCCTTCTGGGAGCGTGGCCTTCAAGACTAGCTGTGTTTAGCCACTCCTACCTCATCCCTCTTTGCATTGCCACTCGCCTGGGAAGGGAAACTGCGATTTTTTAAACTGCTGTAAAACTATTATTTATTTTTTAAAATTATTTAAAACTTTTATACCCGGGCCTTCTCACCTCCGAAGAGAGACTCACACCGGCAACTACAGGACCTTTTGCAATCTCTATAGCTGGTTGCCTCTAGCCAATGAGAGGAAAGCACCTTGGAAGGGGCGGGAATCTAATGCCGATTCCTTTCCGAAATTGGCGGCGGTGGCTTCTGGGTTGCTTACATCGCCTCGAAACTGCTTCAAAAGTGAATTTAATCCAAATTCATTCAATTTACGAGCATTCCGATGAACCTATCCACCCTACTAAATAGATATGATCAATTAGCCCTTTTTCTTTTGGTTAGGATTCAACTGAGAGTCAAAAGAGTGCTGCTTTCAAAAGAGAAGAGGCTTCTTACCATGGGCAGAGACACACCTTTCTCCAAGTCCCATCAATGGGTCTACAAGACCCAGAAAATGGTATAATATTGTAAACTGCATAAAAGAAGTTGGAACTGTGTGGTCTTACTTCAGCTGCAACTCACAATATTTGACACCACTGGCTATGCTGATTATGGCTGCTGCAAGTTGCAGTTCAACAATATTTGGAAGGCCTATATACACCCCACACACCCCAATTTGAGAAGAACAGCATAGCTAAGGATTTGCATAATGTGCTACATTCTCTATAGCAGTGATTTTCAACCTGTTTTGAGCCGCGGCACATTTTTTACATTTACAAAATCCTGGGGCACACCACCAACCAAAATGACACAAAATGACACTTTAACACAGTAATACATATACTTAATATGTTTTTAAATTTATTTATACACTCACTTAGTGTGAAACCTGGGCCCTGTTTGGCATTTTCATTTTCCCTTCTCAAAAACTTCTCCATTGCTGTCACTCGCTTGTCTTGCTGTGATCCCAAATTGCCAATGTCACTTGATGCGCAGCTGCAACACTAACTCTAACTTTGTGTACTTAGCCGCGTCTGAGCAAATCCAAGATGGCGCGACCATAGCACTCTCGTGTCACTTCTTAGGTGACGTGAGAGTGCTATGGTTCCATTTCTTAAAGGGACAGATGAGCCTTATAGTTTATATATAAATGAAGTTCGAAAATAGTTTCCCACGGCACACCTGATGATCTCTCACGGCACACTAGTGTTCCGCGGCACACTGGTTGAAAATCACTGCTCTATATGACATTTCTTTTGTAATGTTAATGTTTGAATTGCTTCTGATTGTAATAATTTAATTACACTTTTACCTTTTGTATGATGTGATTTTTAAAAAACTGCATTTGTTTTAATTTTTGTAAACTGGCTTGAAATAATAACAACAACAACGCCACTACTAATCACTCCTGCCTTGGATGCAGGGATAAAACAGATGACATGGGAGATATGTAATTGGGGTTTAATGAGATCTGCGTTTTTCTAATTAGCAAGTCCACATGGCTCCTCAAAGCTGTCCTAACTCTGATCTTCCACGCCTTTTCCCTGCCAGAAATGCATGCTACCCCACGAGGAAAGCTTAGAACAGGGCTGTCCAACTTCTACCAGCCCAGGGGCCTGAATTCCGGTCACTGATGACCTGGGGGGCCGTAGGGTCTGCCCCCGCCCCTGGCTCCGCCCCCGGCCCCAGCTCCGCCCTCTCCCCGGCCCCGCCTCGCCCCTGTATGCATACAGTCAAATATAATCTTTTACTGAGATAAAATGCAGGGTGGGCATTCAAAAGGGGCATCCATACAGTCAAATATAATCTTTTACTGAGATAAAATGCAGGGATAAGATATTAAATTATTTTAATTTAATATTAAATATATTTAATTCCATCCTCCCCTCTCCCCTTATTTTATTTAATATTAAATATATTTAATTCCATCCTCCCCTCTCCCCTTATTTTAATTTAATATTAAATATATTTAATTCCATCCTCCCCTCTCCCCTTATTTTTATTTAATATTAAATATATTTAATTCCATCCTCCCTCTCCCTTATTTTTATTTAATATTAAATATATTTAATTTCATCCTCCCCTCTCCCCTTATTTTTATTTAATATTAAATATATTTAATTCCATCCTCCCCTCTCCCCTTATTTTTATTTAATATTAAATATATTTAATTCCATCCTCCCCTCTCCCCTTATTTTTATTTAATATTAAATATATTTAATTCCATCCTCCCCTCCCCCTTATTTTTATTTAATATTAAATATATTTAATTCCATCCTCCCCTCTCCCCTTATTTTTATTTAATATGAAATATATTTAATTCCATCCTCCCCTCTCCCCTTATTTTTATTTAATATTAAATATATTTAATTCCATCCTCCCCTCTCCCCTTATTTTTATTTAATATTAAATATATTTAATTCCATCCTCCCCTTATTTTTATTTAATATTAAATATATTTAATTCCATCCCCCCCTCTCCCCTTATTTTAATGTATCCCATCTCCCCTTATTTCATCTTTAAATATATTTAATTTTATATTTAATACATGAGGGGAGATGGGGAGGGAATGAGGAGCCCCTGAGGAGCCCCTGCTTTGGCCTACCTTTTCCAAACGCGCAGGATCCAGGAGGACCCGGACGACACGAGAGGCGACGACCGACTGAGTCGAAGAAGGTCCTAATCGCGTCTGTGGGCCTCAGCGATCCAGTAGTAGAGTAGCCGAAGAGTATCGCGAGAATACGCAATCCACACGGGATTTCGCTGTCAACGCCAGCGTGATCTCGCGTTGACAGCGAAATCCCATGTGGATTGCGTATTCTCGCGATACTTGCTCCGAACCCGGAAGTAGGTTTTTTTTATTTTTTTATTTTTCAATTTTTATTTTTTATTTAAAAGCTTGGGGGGCCGGAGGGAAGGGGCTGGGGGCCGTATATGGCCCCAGGGCCGCCCGTTGGACAGCCCTGGCTTAGAAAGACTGTTCCTGTGTTCCCTCCCTTTGCAACTCTCACTTACAGTAGAGCTATGCATGGGTTGTTGTAGGTTTTTTGGGCTGTATGGCCATGTTCTGGAAGGGCTATGCATGTTGCAACGGTTTGGGCATTGGACTAGGACTCGAGACCAGAGTTCAAATCCCTTCTCAGCTATGAAATCTTACTGGGTGAGCTTCGGGAAGTCATACTCACTCAGCTTCAAAGAAAGGCAAAGGCCAACTTCCTATGAATAAGGAGATCCCATGATAGCTCCACCTTAGGATTGACATAAGTCAGAAATGACTTCAAGGCACACAACAACAAATCAAAGTCACACATATGTACTCTCCTCATGAATCCCTGCCCTTTGCTGTAATGTTGTTACTGCCAAATTATTATAGAACAAAGCCTCAAAGTTCTATACTGTGCCCGAATGTGAACCTGGACGCTGGAGTAAGAAGATTAGGTTCACCCAGTGTTTTGGATCACAAATTCTAGGAGTCCTAGCCAGCAAGGCCCATGATGGGTTTCATGGGAGTTGGAGTCTTAGAGATCCCTCACCCATGACCCAAGACTAAGCAAATCATCCCAAGAGAGCTCCATGACACCACAGAAGGCACTCAACAACAATACAATCATAATGCTTCCACTTGGGCCCTTAAAGGTGTCAACCAGGAGTCCATGGACAAAGTGCCGCCCCTCCCTATCCTAAGCTCTTCTTAGGTGACCCCAAAGTTGTAGTTGCAAATCTACCAGGATAAAGTAAAAATGGGGAGGGGGAAGAGAAAATAATTCCAGAGGATAACAGAAGGTTCCATGCTGCAATAACTGTGTTGAAGATAAACAGATGGGATCTGGTTCATGTTTAGATGACCCACTGCTAAGGATCTCTATGGATACTTCCAGCAGTCCTATGAAACATGGGACATGGATCAAAGCCAGGCAGTCTTGCAGGCCTCTGGACTTTGATGTACTCCAATTTCCATCAGCCCTAGCCAGTTTAGTCAGTGGTAAAAGATAATAGGAGTTACAGTCCGACAAGGTTTAGAGCAGTGTTTCCCAATCTTTTTTGAGCCGCGGCACACTTTTTACATTTGCCAAAAAAAATAACCAAAGAAGTATGCTAAAGTGGATGCCATAGGTAATTATATGTTGATCACCTTACAATGGCAGGGCATATGACAAAACAGATAAGTGCTCATTTATATACATTCAATGCAATTTCCCCCTTTAGGCAGGATGGCTGGTGGTCTCATGTCCACAAAGTCTGCCCTTAACTGGGTGACTCCTTCCTCCGGAACCACTGGCAACGAGTGGAATGGAATGGGCTGGCCTCTGAAAAATCACCACTTATGTGTGGGGTCCCTCAGGGGGCCATTTTATCTCCATTGTTATTTAACATCTATATGCGACCACTCGCTCAGCTGGTTCGGAGTTATGGGCTGGAGTATTACCAGTACGCTGATGACACCCAGCTCCTTCTGTGGATGGACAGCCGGCCCGACACGGTCCCCAATAATTCCACATCTTGCTTTGAGACCATAACTGGCTGGCTGTGTTTCAGTAGACTGAGGGTGAACATGGCGAAGACGGAGATCTTGTGGTTGGGTCACCCTGGGTTAGATGATGTTTGGTTGCCCACCTTAGATGGTGAACCTCTTTCTCCAGCTATCACTGTCAAAAGCCTTGGTGTCATTTTTGACTCGTTATTGACAATGGAGGCCCAGGTCTCCGCTCTCAGTAAGTCAGCCTTTTTCCATCTTCAGCAGGCTAGGTGGCTGGTGCCCTACCTGTCCGGGGATGACCTGGTCACAGTGGTTCATGCCACGGTAACTTCAAGACTTGACTATTGTAATGCCCTTTATGTTGGCCTTCCCTTGTCGGTGACCCAGAGACTTCGACTGGTGCAAAATGCATCAGTCGAACCCCCGTGAGGAACGATGTAACACCTCTATACCAATTGCACTGGCTTCTGGTCGAGTTCTGTATTACTCACAAGGTGCTGGTACTAACCTTCAAGGCCTTGCATGGCCAGGGGCCAGCATACCTACGGGAACGCCTTTCTCCCTGTCGACACTGGAGATCACCGCGCTCAGACCATCAGAATCTATTACAGGTCCCAGGCCCTAAGGAAGCCCATCTGACATCAACCCGGCGTAGAGCTTTTTCGGTGATCGCTCCATCACTCTGGAACGCCCTCCCTCCCTACATCAGAGCCACCCGTGATCTAAAAGACTTTCGCACAGCTTGTAAAACATTTGAGAGGGCGTTCAGCTGAGAAACTGTTTAATTGTTTAATTGTTTAGATATTTTAGGTACTTAGTTGTGTGTTTTACTGTAAATTGCCCGGAGCCATCTGGGATGGGCGATTAATAAATCTTAAAAAACCAAAGTGGTGAACTTGCTGAGTATTAGTAGGAGATATTACATGTGCCGAACCCTATCCTCAAAACAGGATCAGCACCTGAATGCTCCGTTATAGTTCTGACTAAAACCCAGAATGGATTAACTGGCCTCAAATGATACAGGAGGCCCCACCTGCAGCTGCTTGCAGAATGTATCCCATGCGATAGTGCTTCCCACTTCAGGCCCCATTATTTCTGTTCTAAAGCTTTAGCCCATCTCCTGCTCAAGGCACCGTTCCACATTGTTTTAAACCAGAATCGACCACTCAGCAATGAAGCAATCAGCAGGAGCTTCAAAAGAAATCTCACGCTCCTGGGCAATCACGTCATGGACAATTTCATGGAGACAGACACTCTTTACAAATATAGCATCAAAAGCAGGATGTACAGCCAACCCTCTGTAGCCATGGATTCTGCATCCCATCCATATTCCACCAGCAAGAGCTTGAAAATATATTTTAAAATCCCAAGAAGCAAACCTTGATTTTGCCATCTCTATCTCTATATATAATAAAGCGGAATGTTTGTTTGTTTGTATATATGTGTGTATGTATGTGGCAGCGTTCTGATTGGCTGCCACTACCACAGGCCACAGCGACCAGCGCGGGTGATGGACCTGCACCAAACTTGGTACACATAACCCCCCTGACCCCCTTTACGTCCTGGTGCGGTTCGGGGGACATGACCCATGGATTATGGGATTTGTAGTACTTTTAAACACTTTGGTTCCCACAGGCCACTGAGGCCACCAAAAAGGACCAATACAGACCACACTTGGCACACACAGCCCCCATGACCCACTCTACGTCCTGGTGCAGTTTGGAGGAGGGTGGACCATGGATGATGGGACTTGAAGTACCTCTACTCACTTCCCAAGTCCGCTGCGACCCTCATCCAATTACTGATCGAGACCACACTTGCCACACATAACCCCCATGACTGCCTTCACGTCCTGGTGAGGTTCGGGGGAGGACTGACAATGGATGATGGGCTTTGTAGTACTTTCACACCCCTCTGTTCCCATAGACCACTGCGGCCCCCAACAAACACCGATAAAGACCACACTTGGCACACAGAGCCCCAGTGACCCACTCTACATCCTACTGAAGTTTGGAGGGAGGCAGAACATGGATTATGGGATTTGCAGTACCTTCCCTCACTTTCCAAGACTGCTACAAACCTCGTCCAATGACTGAGCAACACCGAACCTGCCACACAGAGCCCTCATGACCCACTCTACATCCTGGTGCAGTTTGGTGTGAGACGGACCACGGGTGATGGGACTTGAAATACCTTCACTCACTTCCGGAAAACAATGCAACCCTCATCCATTTGCCAACACAGACCACACTAGGCACACACAGCCTACTGCAATTTGGAGGAGGGTGGCCCACAGATGATGGGACTTGCAGTACCTTTAATAATTTCATAATACCACTACAACTCCCAATAATGATCGATCAAGGCCAAACTTGGCAGACAGAGCCTCCATGACCCACTCTACATCCTGCTGCACTTTGGAGGAGGGTATACCATGGATAATGGGACTCGCACTACCTTCACTAACTTCCTGAAACCACTACGAGCCACGTACATTTATGATAAGGACCAACCTTGACACACAAGGCCTTTCTCAAATGACCCGGGCAACGCCGGGTCCCCAAGCTAGTATATAATAAAGCGGAATGTTCGTTTGTATGTATGTGCCGGCGTTCTGATTGACTGCCACTTTCACAGGCCACAGCGACCAGTGCGGGTGATGGACCTGCACCAAACTTGGGACGCATAACCCCCCTGACTCCCTTTACATCCTGGTGCGGTTTGGGGGACATGGACCCACGGATTATGGGATTTGCAGTACATTCAAACACTTCGGTTCCCACAGACCACTGCGGCCACCTAAAAGGACCAAAACAGACCATACTTGGCACACACATCTCCCATTACCCACTCTACGTCCTGGGGCACTTTGGAGGAGGGCGGACCATGGATGATGGGACTTGAACTACCTCTGCTCACTTCCTCAGTCCGCTGCAACCCTCATCCAATTACTGAATGAGACCACACCTGGCACACATAACCCCCATGACTTCCTTCACGTCCTGGTGAGATTTGGAGGGGGAGCTGCCAATGGACAATGGGATTTGTATTACTTTCACACCCCTCTACTACCACAGACCACTGCGGCCCCCAACAAACACCTATAAAAACCACACTTGGCACACAGAGCCCCAGTGACCCACTCTACATCCTACTGCAGTTTAGAGTAGGGCAGACCATTGATGATGGGACTTGAAGTACCTTCCCTCACTTTCCAAGACTGCTGCAAACCTAATCCAATGACTGATCAACACCAAACCTGCCACACAGAGCCCTCATGACCCACTCTACATCCTGGTACAGTTTTGTGTGAGACGGACCACGGATGATGCGACTTGAAGTACCTTCACTCACTTCCTAATAACAATGCAACCCTCATCCATTTGCCAATAAAGACCACACTGGGCACACAGAGTCCCCATGACCCAATCTACATCCTACTGCAATTTGGAGGAGTGTGGCCCACAGATGATGGGACTTGCAGTACCTTCAGAAATTTCATGATACCACAACAACTCCCAATAATGATCGATCAAGGCCAAACTTGGCAGACAGAGCCTCCATGACCCACTCTAAATCCTGCTACACTTTGGAGGAGGGTACACCATGGATAATGGGACTCGTACTATCTTCACTAACTTCCTGAAACCACTACGAGTCACGTACACTTATGATAAGGACCAACCTTGACACACAATGCCTTTCTCAAATGACCCAGGCACCGCCGGGTCCCCAAGCTAGTTTTATATAAAGGTTACCATTTTACTATACCACTGTATATAATGGGACCTGAGCATCCACCAATGTTGGTATCCTCCAGAGTCCTGGGACAAAGCCACAGCGGATACAAAGGAGCCACACTGTACTGTATTTTCATAAGTAAGAATGAATTGCATCACCGGGAATGTGGTGCAGCTGGCTAAGTGTCACCTGCATAAGATCTCTCTGACCAATAGGTCATGAGTTCGAGGCCTGCCCGGGTTGAGGTGGGTGCTCGACCTTTAAGTGTAGCCGGCTGTCGACCTTTGCAGCCCGAAAGACAGTTGCATATGTCAAGTAGGAGATAAAGGTACCACATTAAGTGGGGAGGCAAATTTTGACTGAATTGTGAGGCCATTAAAAGAACTCCAGGAATGCTGAGGAATGCGGGAAGAACAACAAGGGACGCTGGGAATGCTGAGAGATGAGAAGTACGTCAGCTCCCCTTAGTGGCCAGAGTTTGCCTCTGTTCGTCTATATGTGTGTATGTGGAAACGGTAGGGATTGTCTGCTAAGTATGTGTACCTGTAATCCGCTCTGAGACCCCTTCAGGGTGAGAAGAGCAGAATATAAATAAACTGTATTATTATTATTATTATTATCATCCTGCAACTGAAGGGCCGAATTCATAAAAATATTTCTATCTTTCAAGTCTTTTTCTCATCTGTTCCCTTTGAATGCAATTTTCCTGTTTCTTGGCACAGGGTTGGACTAGATGTCCCATGAGGTCTCTTCCAACTCTATGATTCTATGATTCTAAAGCTATTATCAGGCAATGAGAGTGGTGAGCTTCACCAACTGGCTGTCAGTTACACCCACCTTGGCCCTTGACTGAATCCAAAAATAATGAAAGATCCATAACAAAACTCATCTGTATCTCAGATCTTGAGCAGCTACATGAGACAACAACAAAGGTGCAAAGTGACACCCATACCTACAAAGATGAACAAGATGGGTAATTGGTGGTCACTCCACCCCATTCCCCACATTCGGAGTGAGAAAGGCGGGATATAAATATGGCAAATAAATAAATAAATAAATAAATAGTATATGTAGCCAAAATGAAACCATACATGCTTCTTTGGCTTTTCTTCGTGAACGAAGATTCAGGAAGGACTCATCCCACGCTTTCCACAAGCGTGTTGATGATTCGGAGGTTGGATGTGCAATGGACCTTTCTGGTGGAGTGCAGCGTGCACAGAACTGGCCTCACCCTTTAAACCAAAGGTTTGTCTGCTGGGGCCTAGCAAGCATAGGACGGTGGCAGCGAGGTCCTCAGGTCATAAGTTTGGTTTGAGTTTCCTTCTCTTAGATGGTTGACCTTACAGGGTTAAACGAGCACCGTCTGCCCGGGTTTGAAATCAAGAGTTTTCCTTCTCCTAGGATGGTTGCCAAAAGGTTAGAGAGCCCATCCTGCCCTTTGACGCTCTTTGTCAGACCCTTCGGTTGTGACCTGTCTGGCATGGGAGGCCCTACTGGTGGCTATTTTGCCACCGCAGCATAGCTCACAACTTTATTAGGGTACGCAAGCCTCTCCCCCACAACAAGGGGGCGCCAACGGTACATGCACAAGAGAGAGAGAAATGACTAGTGGCGGAAAAACAATCCACCGTTACAAAAATTCATCACTCTCCCCAAATCAGGGAAATAAAACTCCAAGGGATAGAACAAACTCCAAAGTGTCCAAATTTTCAGCACTTACAAGCATTCTGCTCCTGATGCAGCCAACACAGAACTATCTGCACACAGAGATATACTGTATCAGGCCACAACAAAATTCTGAATATTGCAGAATGAAGCACAACCACCACACCTATGTGTGCTATGGCAAAAGCTGGCCCCTACCTTGTTGGAAGCCATCTCACTGACAGAGCGGTAGGTCTGAATCGCTTCTAGCTGATCAAGGCACCAGTCCAGTTCTTCCAAAGTTTCTCTGGCCATCTGCTGGTATGTTTCTTCTGCAAAAGTAGTAATAGAAGAGGCCAACACATTAGCTCCAACTGGCAATCTGAGCATTTGTAATGAGCCAAGGCTCTTCAACCAAACCGGCTATGTTCCTCTGTCCTTGCTTTTTCCATACAGCATAGTAACTACTAGGCCTGGGCAAGCATGGTTCTAAATGGTTCTAAAGTACTTACAAAACTAACATTCTGGTGGTGAAAACTAGGTGGCGCTGGTGCTTTGCTTCTACAGTGTTGCTAAAGTTCTGGTAGTGAACATTTCAGAACTCTAACAAAACTTTCAAAACTTCATTATTATTTCATTATTGGCGATTTTTAAGACAGAACCAATTAGGAACTGCCATTTATAATGAAATTTTGTAAGTTTTGTTAGAGTTCTGAAATGTTCGCCACCAGAACTTTAGCAACACTGTAGAAGTAAAGCACCAGTGCCACCTAGTTTTCACCACCAGAATGTTAGTTTTGTAAGTACTTTAGAACAATTTAGAACCATGATTGCCCAGGCCTAGTAACTATCTTGCTAAAGGGGTACAAAGGTCAAGTTCCCCTGGAAGATGTATAAAGGCGCCTAGGAAAGGCAATTGGTGGATGATAGCTGAGGGATTCTGTGAGTTGTAGTCCAAAAAGTGCTGCCTGTGAATTGTAAAGGCTCTTAAAAGCAAGCAAGTCACAGGGAACAGTTCCAACAGAGGTATTGCAGGAGACAGGGAAATGCCTTGAATCCCATACATACTCAACCTTAGATTTAATTGGGAGAGATGAAGAAACAGATTCAAATGGTAACACTAAATAACAAAATTTGGAAAAAAAATTATGTTCCTGGTTTGAAAGTGTTATTTCTTATTTAACTGTGTGGTTCCTACTTCGAAAGTAGTTGTTATATTCCAGAAACTTCATTTTTGTGGCTGCCACACATTACATTGAATTGGTTGAGACTCAGTGAGATATTCATTGAAAAACTGTAACAAAATGTGCTGCAGGATGTCCCGCAAAAACAAAGTTTTGGCAGTTTAATCAACTTTTCCATGTTTTTATGATAGAACCGATTAGGAAATGACATTTATAACCCAGGAACAAAAATAGTGTTACATAGTGTAATAGAATAAGTACCATATTTTCTGGCGTATAAGACTACTTTTTAACCCAAGAAAATATTCTCAAAAGTCAGGGGTCGTCTTATACGCAGGAGTTCACTTATACATCAGAAGTTGTCTTATACGCCGGGAGTCGTTTTATAGAGCGGGTGCTGAAACTTCCAATCCGGATTGGAGAATCTGTGCTTGCCGCATATGGTGGGGGGAAGCTCAAAAATGGCAGTGGCCGCGAACCTGCCATATGCAGCGACTGTATGAAAGCATTAAGGGCGGTACAAGTACGGTAGAAGAAAATCCATTCATCAGGATTTGTGGACTTAATGCGGTCTCGATGGTGAAGTGAAGGGGCGCCTCACCGGGAAGGTGTAAGTGAAGGGCGGAGGAAGCTGCAAGCGTCCAGGGCGCCCGGGATATGGAGAAAAGAGATAGAGTGGCTCTGGGCCCAGAAAAACGCACCTTTTTACCTGTCTGGCCCATCCTTGTATCTTATTACCCTACCTCCTCCTCTGTCTCTCAGATCTCGCTCCTGAAGACTGCAGTGAAGTGGCGTAGGTGCGCATGTGCGAGATCTGAGAGGCAGAGAAGGAGATACAGTAATAGGAAAATTACCATATTGAAATCAAATCTGATGCTTTTAAAATTATTATTTGGTGCCTGTTGGAAGAGGGGTAGTCTTATATGCTGAGTATATCCCAAAGTCTATATTTTAACTGGAAAAGTTGGGGGTCGTCTTATATGCCCAGTCGCCTTATACGCCAGAAAATACGGTAGTCAAAACTTAAATACAGAAAATGGTGCAACACGTAAAAGATGTGGGTAAAGTGCAAGAGTAGAAATCGTGTGACCCTCCAGATGATATTGGACAGCAACTCCCAACAACCACACCTAAAGTAACTAATGGTGAAGAATGTGATGAGTTTCATCCAACCGTATCTGGAAGGTAACATGATTCCCAAACCTCCTCCATCAGATGTACTGGACTACAACTCCTTTAGTCTCTAGGCAGGGCAAGTTAAGTTTGGAAAGGCTGGAATGCTACTCTCCCTTTTCTCTCCAAACCAATGAAAGTCCTCCCTAAGATTGTATGAGGTTTTCAAATGTTGATGCAAAATATCTTGGAAAATTTAATGCAAAATGCCCATGGAAATCATCTGGTGACTTTGGGCATGATACACTCTCAGTCCATAGGGAAGCAAGGTCAACCCCTCTCTGAAGAACATTTTTCCCAAGGAACCCCCCTCCCCCAACCGCCCGACAGATTCATCTTAAGGTAACTGAACGTACATGACAACAAAAACATTCAGCAAATTGGATACAAGACCAACCACAATGTTAGATTTACGTTGAACCTGAGATCTAGTCCAAGGCCTGTAATGTTGACTATTCTCCATTCCGCCCCACACTCTACTCCCCCGGGCCTGTCCAGTTTCCCAAACACCAAATTTCTATTACCTGAGAGCGTGGCTTTACAAACAGTTGGCTGGCTACCCATGGGTGACCGCCTAAGTGGGCAGAAAAGAAGGAAAAAATACAAGATCAGAAAATTTGGCACCTCCCTTGGAACATATGTCATGAAAGGTCTGTGGTCAAATTCCCATCCCACCCAAGTTGCTTTGCATGATGCACCACATGGAAGGTTTTCCATTTCGTGACCTACCAGAGCCCCTACTCACCTGAAATCCTAACCCTTCCCATCAGGTGTGACTGAGTTTAAGCAAGGAAGGGACAAGGGTGATGTATTTATGAGGGAACAGTGGCTTCTCCCTGCTTTGGATCATAAGTAATGAAGTGACAACAATCATTAAAAATGGAGACTGTTATGTTTTAAAATATTTTTATAGACCATTAATAGTGTTTTAATATGGTAACATGTTTAATTGTGTTTTCAGTTTTCTCGTATCAGATTTTTAGTTGCTTCTTTTACATCTTACTATTTTTGTAAGCCACCTTGAACATGAGAGAAAGGGGTGGTATAAAAAAAGATAGACTTATCTATTTTCGCAGCCTGGGGGTGATCCTGGACTCATCGCTAAGCCTGGAACCCCAGGTCTCGGCGGTGACCGAGAGAGCATTCGCACAATTAAAACTTGTGCGCCAGCTGCGCCCATACCTTGGGATGTTTGACTTGGCCACGGTAGTCCATGCTCTGGTTACATCCCGTATAGACTACTGCAATGCTCTCTATGTGGGGCTGCCTTTGAAGACTGTTCGGAAGCTTCAAATGGTCCAACAGGCGGCAGCCAGATTGCTAACAGGAGCAGCACTCAGGGAGCATACAATTCCTCTGTTGCGCCAGCTCCACTGACTGCCATTTTGCTACTGAGCACAATTCAAAGTGCTGGCTTTAGCCTATTTGTCCGAACATATCTCTCCTTATGAATCATCCAAGAATTTAAGATCTTCTGGAGAGGCCCTGCTCTCGGTCCCGCCTTCCTCACAGGTTCGGTTGGCGGGGACAAGAGACAGGGCCTTCTCTGTGGTGGCCCCTCGGCTATGGAACGCTCTCCCCACGGACATTAGATCGGCCCCCACCCTCTTAACATTTCGTAAAAAAGTCAAAACCTGGCTTTGTGAGCAGGCTTTTTCGAATGCAGTGTAACACATAGTTTTTTGACCTTGGAACGGCTGGCCAATTGCGATTGGGTAATGATTCTGGAAATGAGATACGGGGGATTTATGTTTTATTGATTTTGTTATTAATGGAATTTTATGAATGTTATATGCTTTTAATCTGTTTTTATATTACTGTGGCATTAAATTGTGCCGTTTTGGAAACCGCCCTGAGTCCTTCTAGGGCTGAGAAGGGTGGTAAAGAAATGTATAAATAAAAATTAAATAAATAAAAGAAAATGAGAAATAGTTTTGAACTAGGTTACTAACTACCATGGAATCTGATGAAGCAGAATGAGTCTATGAAAGCTTATGCTTCTCTCACATCATGAATGCAGCATGAAGAAGCTGCAAGAATCTGCATGTCCTTAATTAATAAAGATGTAGTATGTGCATAGAAATCTATGCCCTTAACTAGTTTCTGGACTATAGCATTCATCATCCCTGCCCACTGCCTACAAAGGCTAGGGCTTATGGAAATCAGAGATAAGTCACATCTACTGGACCACCCTAGAAAAATAGGAGCCGTTGTGGCACAATGAGTTAAACTCTTGTGCCAGCTGAACTGCTGACCTGATGGTTGGCAGTTCAAATCCACGAGACGGGGTGAGCTCCCATCTGTCAGCTCCAGCTTCCCATGTGGGGACATGAGATAAGCCATCCACAGGATGGTAACACATCCTGGTGTCCCCTGGGCAACATCTATGCAGATGGCCAATTCTCTCACACCAAAAACGACTTGACGTTTCTCAAGTTGCTTCTGACACCATTAAAAAAAAAAAACCTAGAAAAAAGGCATGGCATATCAGAAGAGTGAAGACTGTTGTGAAATAAAGATTAGAACTCTTGGCATGGAGACACTTAATGGTAAAAATATTAGAGATGCCAGGAAATTGATTGGACCTTAAGGTGCCAATGCTTTCCCCGGTGCATATAGTGTAGGTATCAGAAAAGCCCTTGTTTACCCAGTCCAGGAATGGGAAAATCTGAGATCACAGGGGGTTACAATGAGTACCTTGGAAAGTTGCTTTGCTCCCCAAAAACAAAAAAATTATATCAGAAAATGCTCCCCACCCAATGCCTATGGGCCACACGTTACCCATCCATGATCCAGTCCAACTGCTATTATAACTGCAGTCCCTGCAGCGCCTAACATCCTGCTTTGCAACAGCTGCAGAGCTGTTTGGGCTGGAAATCAGCCTGAAGAAAACAGAAGTTCTCTACCAGCCCGCACCACAGGAAGAACACCATCATTCCCACATCAGCATAGGCAAATCTGTGCTTAAGACCGTTCAGCAGTTCACCTACCTGGGAAGCATCATCTCCTCAGACGCCAAGATTGATAAAGAGATAGATCACAGATTAGCAAAGGCATATTGTGCATTCGGAAGGGTTCACAAAAGAGTCTGGAGCAACAAGCACCTGAGGCAAAGTACCAAAATCAGTGTGTTCAGATCTATCGTACTGTCTGTTCTCCTCTATGGGTCTGAAACGTGGGTCACCTATCGCCAGCACCTACGACTCCTCGAACACTTTCATCAGCGCTGTCTTCGCACAATCCTAAATATACACTGGACCGACTATGTGACTAATGTTGCTGTCCTTGAGCAAGCAGGGGTCACCAGCATTAAGGCCATGCTATTGAGAACACAGCTGTGCTGGTCAGGGCACGTCTCTAGGATGGAGGACCACCGCCTCCCAAAGATACTATTCTACGGTGAACTCGCCACGGGTCAGCGCAAGAGAGGCGCCCCCAAAAAGAGATATAAGGACTCCCTGAAACAACATCTCCCTGAAACAACAATGGTCCACCCTGGCCTCACATCGGGAGGCATGGAGACGCACTATCCACAATGCTGCAGCCTCTTTCGAGAAGACACGCCGAACGGGTCTCGAAGAGAAACGACAACGCAGAAAGAACCGCAACTTGGAAACAACATCACCCAAGGAGACTTTCTGCTGTGCTTTTGCAACCGAACTTGCCTATCTCAGATTGGCCTTTTTAGTCATCAACGCGCTTGTAAAAAGCGTGGGATGAGTCCTTCCTAAGAATCTTCGTTCGCGAAGTAATGCCGAGAATGAGTTTATAGCAAATGCTTCCAGATGGTCCTTGAAGTGGGGTGTCAAGGCAATAACTGCTCTGCTTCAAATGGGTCTTCCAAATGGCTGAGGCTTCTGGACTTCTTCATCATGGCTGAAGGAAGCAAAAGATCTCCCCTTCCGCCATGAGAAGTGAGTCTATTTACAGCAGGGGTGTCAAGCTCATTTTAACTGAGGGCCACATCAGCGTTATGATTGCCTTCAAAGGGCCGTTGAATCCAAGGACAGAAAAACCATGGATACAGAAGCCAACTATAACTTTTTTACATGGTAGTTGGTATTTAGTTTTAGTGCTATTTTGTTTTAAATCAATTTGGGTCCCCAGATGTTATTGAACGACAACTCCTATCTTTTTTATAATCTGCCATGCGAACTGGGGATAATAGGAATTGCAACCCATTCACACTTGTGGTTCTGAGGTTGGGGAAATATTAAAGCACATTTTAAAGTCAGACATCGTATCTTCAAGTCTTGTATCGAAATCCAAACTGTCCTGACTAAAAAAAACCTGCAGCCTTCCAGATGTTGCTGTATTCAACTCCCATCAGCTCTAGTCATGATGTTTAAGGATGAGGAATACAGGTGTTGTAGCCCAGCATCTGGAGAGCCACATAAAATGACATGGAGGGCCGGATTCAACCTGTGGGACTTTGGTTTAACACATGTGATTTACAGACTTCACTCTTCGTTTTCGTAACGGAAGAGGATGGGGAGTAAAGAGTTTATCTAGTAGAAGGTTTAGGAAAAGCTCTGGGGATTTCTCAGTGGCCACTGAGACGGCGAGGTAGGCTGTCAACTCGAGAGCAAACTAACACAGCAGGGATGGAGAAGGGGTAAGTAAACACTAGGGGAAATCCCTCAATATATAATAAAGAAATTTCTGGCATTTACTTCGCGACGGAAAATTCTTTGGAAGGACTCATCCGACGCGTTTTACAAGCGCGTTGATGACTAAAAAGGCCAATCCGAGATAGGCAAGTCCGGTTGCAGAAAGCACAGCAGAAAGTCTCCTTGGGTGATGTTGTTTCCAAGTTGCGGTTCTTTCTGCGTTGTCGTTTCTCTTCGAGGCTCGTTCGGGGTGTCTTCTCGAAAGAGGCCGCAGCATTGTGGATAGTGCATCTCCATGCCTCCCGATGTGAGGCCAGGGTGGACCATTGTTGGTGATCAATCTGGCCGAGCCTGAGATGTTGTTTCAGGGAGTCCTTCTATCTCTTTTGTGGGGCGCATCTCTTGCGCTGACCTGTGGCGAGTTCACCGTAGAGTAGTATCTTTGGGAGGCGGTGGTCCTCCATCCTAGAAATGTGTCCTGCCCAGTGCAGCTGTGTTCTCAATAGCATGGCCTCAATGCTGGTGATCCCTGCTTGCTCAAGGACAGCAACATTCGTCACATAGTCGGTCCAGTGTATATTTAGGATTGAGTGAAGACAGCGCTGATGAAAGCGTTTGAGGAGTCATAGAGGTTGGCGATAGGTGACCCATGTTTCAGACCCATATAGGAGAATAGACAGTACGATAGCTCTGTACACACTGATTTTTGTGCTTTGCCTCAGGTGTTTGTTGCTCCAGACTCTTTTGTGAACCCTTCCGAATGCACTATATGCCTTTGCTAATCTGTGATCTATCTCTTTATCAATCTTGGCATCTGAAGAGATGATGTTTCCCAGGTAGGTCAGCTGCTGAACGTGGGGATGATGGTGTTCTTCCTGTGGTGCGGGCTGGTAGAGAACTTCCATTTTTCTTCAGGCTGACTTCCAGCCGAAACAGCTCTGCAGCTGTTGCAAAGCAGGATGTTAGGTGCTGCAGGGCTGCTTCTGAATGGGCAGAATAAATGAATAAATAATATATAATAAAGAAATGACTAAGTGAGTTATCAACTATTGTCTAATATGATCCTATATGTGTACGATCTTTGGCTGTCTTACTCTTTGGGTTTTTCTTCTTCCATAGATTAGTGATATAATATCTGGATGCCTTTTATATTCTATGACCCTCATCTTCTGAAATTGTCCTGGTTAAGCCCCGCCCTCGGGGCGAAACGGGGTCGGGCCCGTGGATTCCCTTTCCATCACGCTAGTTCTGTTCGCGCCAGAATCCACACGGACAGCCTCCATGTCTTTGGATGTTCCCTGTTCTGATCTCCTCATTGATTACTTTCACCGGTCATCGTTGTGTGTCGTCCCCATTATTATCTTGTCCTTTATTGCCTTTACATCTGAAACTGGGGGCACATTAACACTTACCTCCTGTGTAGATTGTCCCTCCTTTGATGCATGACCTTTGGCTTGATATTTAATCCGGAGTATACTCTCACACAGTGCCAGTATCCATATGCGACTGCATTCGCATGGACAGCTTGTGTTTCCTTTTTCTCAGCTCGGATCCTCTCAAGAGCAACTTCCAGCAGTTATTTTCACACACTGTCCCTGGACTGATTTACATTGCCTTTGTATTCAAAATTCTTAAGCGCCGGTTCCCAACGCGGGTTTTCTCCGCGTCCATGAAGAGTGTTATTCCAGCACACACTGGCTTCTAATCGGGAACACATTTTGCAAAATGCTTTGTCTCCCATTTATTCCAAATTTTGGAACATATGTATCCTTGTGTTTATCATAATTCTGTCTTTAATGCGATGCTATGTGTTAGAGATTTAATTCCGTATTATGTATTTTGTATAGATGCATTTCTAAGCCATATCGGGGACGTCCATCTCCTAGTTGTTATTGTATTGTGATATTTGAATTACCCTCAATTCATGTATGTGCATGATGTATAGGCAATAACTATATATGATAATTATATTATGGATTTCCCTTCTTGTATTACTATTTCTTCTTGAGATGTCCTTGAAGCTTTGTGGTTTGTTATGTATATGTGTAATTGTGTGTATATCTACATTGTAGTTACCATATTGCATAAATATACTATGGTCTCTACACACATAGGATCATATTAGACATTAGTCAATAACTCACGTAGTCATTTCTTTATTATATATTGAGGGATTTACCTTAGTGTTTACTTACCCTGCTGTGTGAGTTAGATTTCTAATTGGCCCCCATTGGGCAAGAGAATTCTGTTTGGGAACCATAGTCTAAAAAAAAGTAATATTCCCAAGGGTTGGTGTATCATAAGAGCCCCCAATAAGCTGCTAAACTTGTTGACCGAAAGGTCACAGGTACGAATCTGGGGAGCGGTGTAATCTTCCACTGTCAGCCTCGGCTTCTGCCAACCTACGGTAGCAGTTCGAAAACATGTAAATATGAGTAGATCAATAGGTACCATTCCGGCGGGAAGGTAATGGTGTTCCATGCATTCATGCTGGGCACATGACCTTGGAGGCATCTATGGACAACGTCGGCTCTTCAGCTTAGAAATAGAGATGAGCACCAACCCCCAGTCGGACACGACTGGACTTAATGGATAGTTTTATTTTGTTTTAATTGTCTATTGGTTGTAGCATTTTGTAGCCTATGTTTTATGTAATTGATTATAATGTTTTTATGTATTGTTACTTTGTTATTGTGTTGTTGGGCTCGGCCTCATGTAAGCCACCCCGAGTCCCCGTTGGGGAGATGGTGGCGAGGGTTTAAATAAAGATTATTATTATTATTATTATTATTAATGTCAGGGGAAAACCTTTACCTAACCTTGGTGTATCATGCAGCCCGTGAGACCTTAAGAAATGGAATGAGATCATCTCATATCTCTTCCTTCCCATTTTTTAAACCCAACTACCTTGAAGACACAGCAGAATAAGATCTGTTCCTACTACTGGTGAAGAACAGGCAACAGAAATTCTCCAAAGAGTCACATTCAGGTATGTTTTGAAACAAGCCAACACACTTACTTATTAGATGTTGGCGTAGGCACATTTGCCAGGATGGAGAAATTATTACGTACGCTCCTCAGGCTTGCCAGGACCTGCGGGAAGTGAATGGACACAGAGCATTAGGGCAACAGAAGCGCTCTTGGTGACGATGAGAACATCTTTAGGATAACAAAACGCATACAAAAATGAGGTCAATCTCTACCAACATATGAACCAGAGGCCATAAAATAAAAGTTGGACATTTGGACTGCAGAAGAAGCCCTTTAATGACCCAGAAAGGTCCAGAGAGAGAAATGAGTAGTCATTCTCCTTCCCAGTCTCCCAGTGAAGGAAGACCATGACAAAGATTTCTGCGATAAACTAAAAGTTTCTTTAAAAAAACCAATCTGCATCAAAAAGCAAGAAGCAGAAATTAAAACATTTCCTTGCTCATTTTCATTCTTAGATGGACCATAGAGACACACACTCCAGAGCAGGCCTGGGCAAACTTCGGTCCTCCAGGTGTTTTGGACTCCAACTTCCACAATTCCTAACAGCCTACCGGCTGTTAGGAATTGTGGGAGTTGGAGTCCAAAACACCTGGAGGGCCGAAGTTTGCCCAGGCCTGCTCCAGAGTAATATCCTGGCTCAAAAGCTGAAAAAGGTTCCCTTTTAGGTCACTCGCTTTCATGATCCCATAGCCATCATGGGCAGCAGTTTGCTCAGAAATTTCTCCTTATTTTTGTAAGAGTGGTAAGAACATCATACAAGTGGCAGGAGCATATTACATACGATAGGTTTGCTGTAAACCACAATTATTCACACATTGATTAATATGTTCTTTCTAGGAGTTTCTAGCTTGAGGCAGACATTGACCACCTTCATTCTCATAGTTAGTTTCGAAGGTGCTAAAAGATTTACAGAGTAATATGGCTATTTCTTTGAATTCGACCTCTAAGCTACAAAGTAGGAAAAGGTTTCACCAGAGCTGATTTATATCTCTTTATTTATTGATTGATTTATTATTCGGTCTTGTATGCCGCCACTCCCCGAGGGCTTGGAGCGGCTCACAGTCCACATAAAAGCAAAACAGAGACAAAACATCAAATTAGACTAAAAACAAAGTTACAAATTTCAACAATCAAATGCCAACCCTGCGAAAAGATGGCAAATCTTGCAAGGCACAAACTTCGATTGGCAAGGTATTCCCGATGGATGGCGCCACAGCAGAAAAGGCTCTGCGCCGAGTAGATGTTAAATCAGGGGTGCCCACACTTTTTCAGCCTGCGAGCTACTTTTAAGAAAACCAAATCACAACAATCTACCTGCCGCTGCGCACTCCCGGCGCCGCCTTCCTCTGCCCGCACGGCTTTGGAGAGCACTTCGAGCATTGGCGCATGCACGCTGGGCGGAAACGGAGGCAAGAAGGAAGAAGCCCCGCGGGCGAAGGAAGGCGGTGGCGGGAAAGCGTGCGGGACCTCCGCCCTGCCTCTCGTCCGGAAGCTGCAGTGAGAGAGGCAGGGCCTCCGGAAGCCCCGTGCACTCTCCGCCGCTGCCTTTCTCCGCCCGCGCGGCTTCTTCCTTCTTGGCCGGCTGTCAATCACAACACCCCTCAGGAGACCTAGCCCTCAGAGGCCGGGCCGGGCCAGGCCTGGCTCTTTTCCTCCGTTGAGGCTGACCCCCAATTCCTGCTTCTTCCCCCTCGGGCTGCTTCGGCCTCCTCCTCCTCCGTCACTGCCCTGCCCTTCCCAGCCCGCACCTCAAGGGCTCCGCGCTCTGCCTCTGTCCGCCACTCTCCCTTGGCCAAGCTGAAGGTCTCTCGCCTCCGTTTCCGCCCAGCGCGCATGCGCCAATGCTCGAAGCGCTCTCCAAAGCCGTGCGGGCGGAGGAAGGCGGCGCCGGGAGAGCGCGCGCGGTGGCGAGAGCGCGTGCACGGCGGCGGGAGCAGAAGATCGACCTCAAATGGTCTCGGGATCGACTCATCAATCACGATCGACTTCCTGAGCAGCCCTGTGTTAAATGGATGGTTTTGAAACTAGGCACTTCGAGAAGGTTCAGATCTTCAGAGCGAAGTGATCTCTGGGGTTGGTAGGGGGCGAGACGGTCCCTCAGATACATCGGCCCCAGACCATACAAGGCCTTGAAAGTTAACACCATCACCTTGAAAGTGATCCGGTGCTTGACCGGAAGCCAATGAAGCTGCTGAAGGATGGGAGTTATGTGACATCTCACTGGCACCCCAGCGAGAAGTCGCGCAGCGGCATTCTGGACGAGCTTAAGTTTCCAGATCACAAACAAGGGCAGGCCAATGTAAAGGGCGTTACAGTAGTCTAGTCTCGAGATGAACGTGGCTTGGATCACCGTGGCTAGGTCGTCTCTAGACAGATAGCGGGCCAGCCACCTAGCCTGCCGCAGATGGAAAAAGGCGGTTTTGCTAACAGTGGAGACTTGAGTCTCCATCGTCAGCAAAGAGTCTAACACAACCCCAAGGCTCTTTACCCAAGATGACGGGCATAGTGCCTCGCCATCCAGAGTAGGCAGCTGAACCACCCCGCTGTCCGGTCGCTCCAGCCACAGTATCTCCGTCTTTGCTTGGATTCACCCTCAATCCGCTGGTACGCAGCCATCCAGTAACGGCTTCAAGGCACTGATGGAAATTTAAGGGTACGAACTCCGGTCGGCCTTCCATCTTCAGAACAAGCCACACACACACACACACATTCAGATTGAACTATAGAAATATTAGCATTCAGATTGAAAAATGGCTCTCATGAAACCTTTGCACACTTAGTAATTCAGAAGCACAAAGATATAGCCATATATAAATTGTCAGAATGCAATGGCTCAGCAAAAGCTGCAGTTCAATATAAGTAGGTATGTCCGTAGCTTAAGTAGCCTCAGTCTGTGAGAGGTCTCTGTGGGAGAAGGGCCTCAGCATGTTAGTAGGCCTCAGTGTGAGAAGGCCTCAGTGTTAGTTTGCCTCAGTATGTAAGAGGCCTCAGTCTGAGAGAACACTTCAGTGGGAGAAGAGGCCTCAGTTTGAGAAGGCCTGGTGTGAGAAGCTTCGGTGAGAGGAAGCTCCAAGTTGAAGGACTCGTGTGTAAAGCTACTGTGTGAAGCTCCTGTATAAGTTCGGCGTGAGAAGAGGCTCTGTGAGAGCAAAGCTATTTGTTTACATGACAAAGAAGCCCAGCATGGAAGCAAAGAAGGAAGTATAAAAGACTATATTTGTGTTATGGAAACCTTGTTCTAGTACAACTGTACTATTTTGGTACAAAGAAAAGCCTCCAATGGAAGAGATAACATTGGTCTGTGTGTTCTTGTTCTTTTTATTACGTTGGGCTACTGGTGCTGGGTCATGCTGCTGCTAATACCGTATTTTCCGGCATATAAGACGACTGGGTGTATAAGACGACCTCCAACTTTTCCAGTTAATAAATAGTGTTTGGGATATACTCGCCGTATAAGACTACCCCGCTTCCAACACACACCAAATAATTTTTTTTAAAGCATCAGATGTGATTTTAATATGGAAATTTCCTATTACTGTACCTCCTTCTCTGGTCTCACACCTGCACCGCTTCAGGAGAGAGATCTGAGAGGCAGAGGAGGAGGTACGGTAATAGGATACAAGGGTGGGCCAGACAGGTAAAAGAGGTGTGTTTTTTGGGCCTAGAGCCACTCTATCTCTTTTTTCCATACTGCGGGCGCCCCGGACGCCTGCAGCTTCCTCCGCCCTTCACTTACACCTTTCCAGTGAGGCGCCCCTTCACCTCACCATCGGGACCGCATTAAGTCCACGAATCCTGATGAATGGATTTTCTTCTACTGTACTTGTACAGCGTTGTCCTTAATGCTTTCATACAGTCGCTGCATACGGCAGGGGCGCGGCCACTGCCATTTTTAAGCTCCCCCACCATATGCGGCAACCACATATTCTCCAATCCGGATTGGAAGTTTCAGTACCTGCTCTATAAGATATATGCTCTATAACAGGGGTGCCCACACTTTTTCAGCATGCGAGCTACTTATAATAAAACAAAGTCAGAAAGTTCTACCTACCTCCTCAAGGCTGGAGAGGGGAGGGGCGGGGCTTGGTGTGGCCTGGCTCTGCCCCCTCTGGCTTCAGCTCTACCAGCAGCTTCTTCAGGCTTGAGGATGGCAGTGCCAAGCCAGCCTTGTGCTAGCTATGCCACCACTGGCTTGGCATTGCCGTCCTCAAGCCTGGAGAAGCTGCTGGTAGAGCTGAAACCACAGGGGGGCGGAGCCAGGCCGCGCCAAGCCCCACCCCCTCCCTGCTGGCTTTGGAGCTCCCAGCAGCTTCTCCAGGCTTGAGGGTGGCAGTGCCAAGCCAGTGGTGGCATAACTACCACAAAACTGGCTTGGCCCTGCCCTCCTCAAGCCTGGAGAAGCTTCTGGGAGTGCCGAAGCCGGGGAGGGGGCGGGGCTTGGCACAGCCTGGTTTCGCCCCCCCTCTGAGAAGTGCCCCATCAGGCTGGGATCGACCTCCTTCAGTCCCGGGATCGACTGGTCAATTGCGATCGACTTCCTGGGCAACCCTGCTCTATAAGATATAGTCGGCATATAAGACGACTCCTGGCGTATAAGACAACCTCTGACTTTTGAGAAGGTTTTCTTGGATTAAAAAGTAGTCTTATACGCCATAAAATACGGTAAGTTACTCTGCTATATATTCATGGAGAGGGTTTTTTGTTGATAAGTCCACTTGCCCAACATAAATAAGATATTCAAAGATATAACCATATATAATATATAAATAAAAATAGGTATGTTGAAGATGTATCATCGCGCATATTTCCTTCCCTGTTGCTTTGCTTCTTGCTTAATATCAAACTTGCATAAGAGTTGTTTAGAACTGAAATGCCTAAATCTCCTTTACTATGAAAATGATACCAAATAAGAATCTCAGAAGATTTAATTGATTTTTACCTCATACATGAATACGCAAGAATCCGGGACATACCTGGGCAAAAGGTGTCACTATCAGGTCTTCCGTATGTCTGTGAAGGACAATAATAATGACAGCATACATATTAAAGGGGGCAGACAGCACACAGAGAACAACCAGGCTTTGCCTCCCTCCTTGTCCGCTTCTAAACCCCAGTCTGCACATCTGTCCTGACATGACTAGTAACCACAGGTGAAATGAAGATTTGAGCAAAGCACCACCGACAGATGGCCATCCTGCCTCTGTTTAAAAACCTCCAAAGAAGGAGCCTACAACACACTCTGGGGCAGAGAGTTCCACTGCTGAACAGTTCTCACAGTTAGGAAGTTCTTCCTAATGTTCAGATGGAATCTCCTTTCCTGTAGTTCAAAGCCATTGCTCCGTGATCTAGTCTCCAGGACACATGACCAAGGATGGGCAAAAATACGACCCTGCTGGACTGCAACTCCTATGATTATCACTTTTAGGTTATGTTGGTGAGAGCTAGTAAGTTGCAATATGGGAAAACACCCACATTTTGAGGGAAGTTATATTTTTTTGGATTATAATTTCTATAATTCCCCAGGCAACATGGACAGTGATGACACCTCAACCTTTTTTGAGCCGCGGCACACTTTTTACATTTACAAAATCCTGGGGCACACCACCAACCAAAATGACACAAAATGACACTCTAACACAGTAATACATATAGTTAATTGACTTTGAGATTTGGAGTTGTCGTTCACCTACATCCAGAGAGCACTCTGGACTCAAACAATGTCGGATCAGGACCAAACTGGGCATGAATACTCAATATGCCCAAATGTGAACACAGATGGAGTTTGGGGAAAATAGACAGGGAGCCAGAGGGAGGCCGAGAGCGGTTTCACGCGCACCGAAGAGGAGGGGAAGGAGGGAGGGGCGGGGCCCTGCGGAGAGCCGTTCTTCCGGTTTGCAGCTCCGCCGGGCTTGGTAGAGCCGCGAACTGGGAGAAAGGCTCCCCGCAAGGAAACGGAGGAGATGGATCTCGGGCCCTGGCTGGTTCTAAAGCGAGCTTTAGAAGCAGCCAGGGCCCGAGATGTCCTCCGGTTCCCCAGGCTCTCCCTCATAAGCGGAGGGAGAGCCTGGGGAACAGGCCCTGCCTGGGAGCCGGGTTTGGCCGGCTCGTGTCTCCCGCCGGGCTCAGCGGAAGTTGCGAGACGGCCAAACTCGGCTCCCCGACAGGGCCGGGGCTCTGCGGGGAGCCTTTCTTCCGAGGCTCCCCGAGGTGCCCAGGCCCTTCTTGGCAGCTGGGATGGGCCAGCTGGCTGGCGCGCAGAGGGGAAATGGTCGAAGGAGGCGGCGCCCCAGCCTCTTATTCTTCTTCGCCGCCGCACAGTCCTTCCTCCTCCTCCTCTCCCAAGCAGCAGCAGCAGGCAGGAGGGGGAAGAAAGGGGGGGGGGAGACATTTTCGTGGCACACCAGATGATCCTTCACAGAACAGTAGTGTGCCGCGGAACAGCGATTGGGAAACACTGCACTACAGTATGTAACTTAATTTTTGTTCCTAAGTTACAAATGTCATTTCCTAATTGGTTCTATCATAGAAAAAAAGGAAAAGGCTTATTAAACTGCAAAAACTGATGAGTCTTGGTAGACTACAAGCTGAACACCAATCAACAGTGTGATTCAGCTGCCAAGAAAGCCAATGTGATTCTAGACTGCCTAAGAAGGAGTGTACTATCTACTCTAGATTGAGAGAAGTCATAGTCCCACGTTATTCTGCTTTGGTCAGACCTCATTTGGAAGTACTGTGTCCATTTCTGGGCACTTCAATTCAAGAAGGCTATTTGCAAGTTGGAATGTGTCCAAAAATTGACCAAAATGGTAAAAGGTGTGGAATAAGGAGTGGCTGAGGGAGCTGGGATGTTTAGCTTGGAGAAGACAAGGCTGTGAGGGGACAGTGCATAAATATTTGAAAGGATGTCCCATTGAGGGGGGGAATAAGCTTGTTTTCTGATGCTCTAAAGACTAGGACATGGAACAACAGAGTCAAATTGCAGTAAAAGAGGTTCCACCTAAACATTAGGAAGAACTTCTTGATGATTGGAATCATTCAATAGTGCAGAGGTCGGGAACCTATGGCTCGCGAGCCATATATGGCTCTTTTGACGATTGCATCTGGCTCCCAGGCACGGCAGGCCCCAAGAGGAGCAAAAAACACCCAAATGAAAGGGCTGGATGCCGGTCCACAGGCCCCTCCCCGCCCAAGGAGTTGCCGGAAAGTGGCCCTGGGCTGCGGAAAACACTACGTGCCGGGCCCTGCGTGGCCCAAAACCCAAAGCGAGGGAGGCGGGGAGGACCAGGGCAGGCCGGGCCCACATGGATGGCGGGCCAAAAGCTTTCCCCACCCGACCGGAAGCCAAGCCAGGGCCAGTGGCGAGAAAAAGGGGGGAGGGGGTAGACGTAGCCCCTCCCCCACGAGCCCTCCCCCCTGACCAAGAGAAAAGACTGCCAAAAGAGAGGCCGGATGCAGGACAGGCCCCCACCAAACCCGGTGCAACAGCAGGGGAGGAGGGAAGAGTGCGGAGCTTCCCCGAACAAAGGAAGGAGCGGAAGCCATGCAGGTAAAGGTCCCTGCCGATGTCACAGCTGGGCACGGGGGAATCCTTTTCTCATAGTATGTACGTATATATTCACATTTAGTTGAATTCAGTGTTAAAATATATTATATATATATTATATGGCTCTCACTGAAATAAATTTTCAAAAAAATTTTTTTTATGACTCTCTGAGCCAAAAAGGTTCCCGACCCCTGCAATAGTGGGATGTGCTGTCTCCTTCTCTGGAGGTTTTCAGGCAGAGACTGCATGGCCACTTGCTAAGAGTGCTTTGATTGTGTGTTCCTGCATGACAAGGAGTTGAACTTGACGGCCTTTGTGACTTCTCCCAATTCCGTGATTCTATAAACCTAAAACCTAGAGCGATTTGCTACTAGGGCCCAGCATTAAAGGACTGGAAATCATGCAAGGGCATGACTACTATGTGTTTGCCTAAACTGCCGCATCTAATACAAAACTTATGAAAGTTTGTTGTTTTTTTTACCACAAGTCCTGAAATGCCATAGACAACATGGCCATCCTTTACAAGTCCTGAATCTGCCTGCCCAGATTAAAAAAATGCCACCTTGCCTGTATTCCCACCATACAGACAATGCCATCCAGAGTACTGGGTTTTCCATTGGCAACACACCAAGCTCTTCTTTGTATTCTAATAAGCCTGCTTGCTTTAGCTATCCTGCTACCATCAAAGTGGACACGGGGCAGGGGGTTGCCTTCAAAGGTCAGCTCTCAGAACCAATACTTAAAAAAGCATAATGCAAGGAAAGTCAGCTCTCAGGAGGTTCTTGAGAACTTCGCTTCTACAACTTTCATTATTCATGGATTTGGCTAGAAATCTCTAGGTCCTCCAGCATAACTTTATGGTTGACTTCCACCATAGGATTGCGCTGGAGCAGAGTTTCTCAAACTGTGCTCCTCCAGATGTTTTGAACTTCAGTCCCCAGAATTCATAAAAGCTGGTAAGCTGGCTTCGATTTCTGGGAGATGAAGTCTAAAACACTTGGAATTATTGGTTGCTTACCTGTAACCGTAGTTCCCTGAGTGGTCACCTGTGAATTCGTACATATGGTGATTCCTGCGCCTGCGTAGACAGTTCGGAATCTTTTAGAGAGATAATATTACTTTAAATAGTATCCCCGCCCACTCCCCTCGAGTATATATAGCCAGTGGGAGGGGCTGCTACCCCAGATCCTTTTATCCGCCGCCATTGCGACAGCTAGGAATCGTTCTCATATTTCTTTGACTAGCGGGAAATTTACTATTCTATTTAGATTTAAATCACATTAAGTTCATTTTATTTATTTTTAAATAATTACATTCTTATTTTTATTTATTTAGATTATTACTTAATTATTTAATTAAATTTTTATTTAATAAAAGTTCTTACTTGGGGTTGGTAGCCTAAAGCCAGAGTAACCCCTCGTTGTTCTTGGGCCACTGACTCAAGCATGGGAAATTATGGGATTTACCCATTTTTGGAGCAGTGGTCTCACACATTTGAGTTTCCGTTGGCTGATAAAGTGGTATTATCTCCCTAAAAGATTCCGAACTGTCTGCGCAGGCACAGGAATTACCATATGTACGTATTCACAGGGACCATGACAAGGAAACACTGCACTGGAGGACTTAGAGATCCCTAGACAGAACAGGCATTTGTAAGTGTGTGGTTCTATGGCAAGTGTTCAACAGAAGTTGGTCACAGAACTGCAATAGAGGACTTAAGAGATCCCTATGGAGGTGTTCTCTCAGGTAAATAAATAACACTATGTAACATGATTTTTATAATGTCATTTCCTAATTGGTTTTATTGTAAAAACAAGGAAAAAGCTTATTAAACTGCAAAACCTTTGTTTTTGTGGGACATTCTGCAGCACATTTTGCTATAGGTTTTCAATTAGTATCTCATAGAGTCTCAACCAATACAACATAGTTTGTGGCAGCCACAAAAACGAAGGTTCTGGAATAGAACAACTACTTTCAAAGTAAGGACTGCACAAATACTTGGGAAATAATATTTTCAAAGCATACCTAGTTGTATGGTGACTATTATAGTAGATGCAGTACAGAAAAGTAATACATTTCCTGTATTTTATTTATTATTGTAATTGTAATTATTATTATTTCTGATGTATTTTGTATTTTACTGTGTCGTATTATATTTTAGAAGGGCTTGGCCTCATGTTAGCCGCCCCGAGTCCCCATTGAGGAGATGGTGGTGGGGTATAAATAAAGATTATTATTATTATTATTATTATTATTATTATTACAGGTTGAATATCCCTTATCCAAAATGCCACTTCAGAACCAGAAGTGCTTAGTTCAGATTTTTCAAGATTTTGGAATATCTGCTTACATTTAATGAAATATTTTAGGAATGGGATCCAAGTCTAAACTTGAAATTCACTGAAGCTTCATATACAGCATATATACACAATATGCTTTAACTATTTTCTGCATGAAACAAGTACGTGTACTTTAAAACATCAGAAAGCAAAAGTGCCACTATATCAGCTACCTATGTGGGCAATTCGGATCTTGGGAGTATTTTGAAATTCTACATAAGAGAGGCTCAATCTGAATTTCCAAACTCTGTGGAAAGTTTCCCTATGGTGCAACAGACCTACTGTCAGACCTTTGGTAACTTTCTTCTGATGTTCAGGAAGGAATGAGGTCTCAGTTACTAGAAATGTTAACTGTAAGCATGCTAGACATGAAATAGCTACTTTAGGAATTGCTTTTGCAAATTTCAATATCTAAAACACTCTATAAATAAAAGTTTTGTTAGAGTTCTGAAATGTTCACCACCAGAACTTTAGCAACACTGTAGAAGCAAAGCACCAGCCCCACCTAGTGTTCACCACCAGAACTTTAGTTTTGTAAGTACTTTAGAACCATTTAGAACCATGATTGCCCAGGTTTAATGTTTATATGTTTATGTGTGCTCTCCCTCGCAAAGAAGCTACTCCGCTTATCTCACCCTGAGTTTTTAACATTTTATATTCGTAGATATGGCCCGCCTTGTCATCTGTGATTTTAGGTATCTATTTGTATATTGTTCTTTTATTTATATGTATGCATTTTCATTGCGTTTATTGTTGATGTTTTGATTTTTGTTTTATTGTAATTTGTTGTTTGGGCTTGGCCTCATGTGAGCAGCCCCGAGTCCCATTGGGGAGATGGTGGCAGGGTATAAATAAAGATTATTATTATTATTATTATTATTATTATTAACAGGATGATTTATTCATTGACCCCTTTGCACTGCATGCTAACCCACAATTCTCCTGGCTAAGATAACACACCTCGCTGTCTCTGCCATCATACAACTGGCCTTCAGCTTAGCTGTCAATCAAGACCAGAGCTTGGAAGAGTTGCCTTTTTTGGATGATAATGTCCAGAATGGCCATTCTGGCCAGTTGACAATGGGATTTTTAGTCCAAATGTAACTTTCCCAAGCTCCACACAAATTATTCCCACCACTGATAGAAAGAGTTTGCCCACACTGCACCACATACCTGCCCCAAAAGCATAGTGTGTCTCTGAAATGAGTTTTATAGAAAATCCTTGAAGTGTATCCCATTTACGTATATGCGGTGAGGGTGTGTGCGGGACATCTTGTTTAAGAAAGGAGGGGAACTCACGCTTCGCTGGCGACAGAGGAGTTGCGAGACATAGTCTTTGGCGACATGTCATAGTCACTGTCCGAACGGTACAGGAAGGATTCGCGCCTCTGGCTCTGTGGGAAGTTAGGGTGAAGCACCAGGCCTGGACTGGCCTGGGAATCCAGCGGGCTACGTCCTGGTGACGGGCCATTCTCGACATCGAAACTGCACAAGAAGAAAGAATAAAAACAAAGGATATTTTTATATTAGTCTCAAACAATTTCAAGCAGCATCCAAAAAGATGGGGATATGCAGTTCTCACTGAACCCACTTATTGTACTCTGAGGTCTCAGCTGCCCATTTTATCAGGCTACCAATTCACTGAACTCTAATAAGCATCTTTACTGACTCTGTCCTGCATATATATGCAGGATAAAATCTGGCATAACATTGGATGGTAAAGCTTTGAAAATGGGCCTGATTTGGCTGTGATTATTTTGACTGATCTGTGAATCACACCATGTAACAAGATTTCAAACATTTTCTGTTCCTGGCTTGAAAGTGCAATTTCCTGTTTAACTGCACAGTACTTACTTTGCAAGTAGCTGTTCTACTCCAGAAACTTCATTTTTGCGGCCATTGAAAAACTATAGCAAAATGTGCTGCAGGTCGACCTGCAATAACAACGTTCCTGCAGTTTAATATACTTTTTCCATTCTTTTATGATAGAGCTCCTCTGCATAGAAAAGGTCTGTGGCAGATCCTAGAATGTCTAGGTCGGGATGTCTCCCCAAATTCCTCAAAATGATTATCCTGTTACATGAGGGCCAGCGCGGTCAAGTCAGATACAGCGATGCTCTCTCGGAGCCCTTTCTAATAACTAATGGAGTGAAACAAGGTTGTGTTCTTGCACCAACCCTATTTACAATCTTCTTCAGCATGATGCTCCAAAGGGCTACGGCAGACCTTGAAGAAGAAGACGGCATATACTGTATATACGCTATCGTACTGATGGTAGCTTGTTCAACTTAAGCCGTCTGAGGGCTCGCACTAAAACTCTAAACTATCTAGTTCAGTGGTTCTCAACCTGTGAGTCCCCATATGTTTTGGCCTCCAACTCCCAGAAACCCTAACAGCTGGTAAACTGGCTCGGAATTCTGGGAGTTGTAGGCCAAAACACCTGGGGACCCACAGGTTGAGAACCACTGATCTAGTCCGTGAGCTTTTTGCTGCTGCTGCTGCCCTTGTCGCCCATTCAGAAGCAGCCCTGCAGCACCTAACATCCTGCTTTGCAGCAGCTGCAGGGTTGATTGGGCTGGAAGTCAGCCTGAAGAAAACGGAAGTCCTCTACCAGCCCGCACCACAGGAAGAACACCATCATCCCCACGTCAGCATAGGCAAATCTGTGCTTAAATCCGTTCAGCAGTTCACCTACCTGGGAAGCATCATCTCTTCAGACGCCAAGATTGACAAAGAGATAGAACACAGATTAGCAAAGGCATATAGTGCTTCACAAAAGAGTCTGGAGCAACAAGCACCTGAGGCACAGCACCAAAATCAGTGTGTACAGAGCTATCGTACTGTCTGTTCTCCTCTATGGGTCTGAAACATGGGTCACCTATCGCCAACACCTATGACTCCTCGAACGCTTTCATCAGCGCTGTCTTCGCACAATCCTAAATGTACTCTGGACCGACTACGTGAAGAATGTTGCTGTCCTTGAGCAAGCAGGGATCACCAGCATTGAGGCCATGCTATTGAGAACACAGCTGCGCTGGGCAGGGCACATCTCTAGGATGGAGGACCATCGCCTCACAAAAGATACTACTCTATGGTGAACTCGCCACGGGTCAGCGCAAGAGAGGCGCCCCAAAAAAGAGATATAAGGACTCCCTGAAACAACACCTCAGACTCGGCCAGATTGATCACCAACAATGGTCCACCCTGGCCTCACATCGGGGGCCATGGAGATGCAATATCCACAATGCTGTGGCCTCTTTCGAGAAGACACGACGAATGGGTCTCAAAGACAAACGACAACGCAGAAAGAACCGCAACTTGGAAACAACATCACCCAAGGAGACTTTCTGCTGTGCTTTCTGCAACCGAACTTGCCTATCTCAGATTGGCCTTTTTAGTCATCAACACACTTGTAAAAAGCTTGGGAAGAGTCCTTCCTAAGAATCTTCGTTCGTGACGTAATGCCGAGAGAGATGATAGAGCTAATTAGGAAATAACATTTATAACCCAGGAGCTAAAATTATGTTACAGAAAAGCCTATTAAATGTCAAATTACGTTACGGTTTTACAAATTTAGCACCAAAATATCATATTTTACAACAGATCGACAGAAAAAGCAGTTCAATATAAGGAAACGTTATGTAGTGATTATTGTATTTACCAATTTAGCACCAAAACATCGCAATGTATTGGAACAGCTGTGGATCCGGATGGGAAGCAGACTGTGTTGGATAATACAGAACGTCGGATGAGCGAAGGGTGCCTTCAAGTCTATTCTGACTTAGGGGAATGCTATCCCAGGGTTTTCTTGCCAAGATTTATTCAGAGAAGTTTTTGCCATTTCCTTCCAATTGTCTTGCTAAGTTCAGTCAGTGGGTCTTCACGAGCATTTGAACCCAGGATTCCCAGAGTCCCAATCCAATAAATACTCAAACCATGATACCACAATTATTTTATTTTGCAACTTTTTTTATTTTGGAAGTCTTGCTGTTGGTCACTTCCCCTGAAAGGGCAAGCCTTCATAAAAGCTGAAACTAAACAAGTCAAATACCCTGGACGGTGCGACGCTATGTCCGACGCCAACTGTTAAGAGCCTGGGAGTCACACTTGACTCTCAATTGTCGATGGAGAAGTATATCTCCATCGCCAGCGGAACAGCTTTCCACCATCTCCGGCAGGCGAGGAAGCTGCCACCCTACCTGTCCCGTCATGACCTAGCCACAGTGGTCCAAGCCATGGTCATCTCAAGATTGGACTACTGTAATGCTCTCTACATTGGCCTTCCTTTGTCGGTGATCCGGAAGCTTAAGCTGGTGCAGAACGCTGCAGCTCGGCTGTTGGCAGGCTTACCATCTTGCTGCCACATTACGCCCGTTCTGCGTGAACTGCACCGGCTTCAAATCGAGCACCAAATCACCTTCAAAGTGCTGGTTTTAACCTTTAAGGCCTTGAATGGTCTGGGGCCAGTGTACCTAAGGGACCGCCTCTCCCTTTATTGTCCCGTAAGACCACTGAGATCAGAGTCCCTGAACCTTCTTGCGGTGCCAAGCTGTAAAACCCTTCACCTGACTTCAACGCGGAGGAGAGCCTTCAGTGTCATCGCTCCAGTACTTTGGAACGATCTTCCTCCCGCAATTCACGTTGTTCCGGAAGGCTTGTAAGACCTTTCTGTTTGTACAGGCATTCAGTCAGTAAATAACCCCAGGCCTTTACTATGTAGCCGTAGGCCATGGGAGTAATTTCTGGTGCCCGTGCACTATTGTATAATTTTAATTGTATAGTTTTAATCTTGTGTTTTTATCTGTATTTTATGGTCTTTTTAACACTTGTAAGTCGCCCCGAGCCTGACGGGAGTGGCGACGAATAAATCGAAATAAATAAATACGTTTTGCATTGAATTTACTACCAGCCCAACCAACCAACCAATCAAAAACCCATTCCTAATGTATCTTTTGGCCTACTTTGTCCTTCCAATGAAGAAGCAACTGATGACAATGTTTTGGCTTCAATGCCATTCTTAAAGTCCTCAGAATCACATCTATCTACTTTGCAAAACCTGCTGGAAATTGTTTCTAACACAAGCGTTCATCAAATGAAACTGTAGTCACCTAGACAGCGCTGTCCTTCCCCAACATGCCTTTATCTTGGGTTGCCTTACTGCTTTTAAGGTGCTTCCCTTATTAGATGTGGCACAATGGCAATTTTTCCATCAGCAACAGTAATTTATTTCGCTCTGAAAAACTCCCCAGAGAACTGGGAGTTGATAGTTTAAGAAAATCACGCAGAGTATGGAGAGATTATAGTATTATATAATATCACAAAATGTATGTAAAGCAAAATATAAAGTCAATCTTATATTCACAACTATACAATAATAAACTAGGTTTGTCCAATAACAGCAATCAATCCCAAACATCTATGCCAGTGTTTTTCAACCTTTTTTGAGCCACGGCACATTTTTTGCATTTACAAAATCCTGGGGCACACCACCAACCAAAATGACACAAAATGACACTCTAACACAGTCATACATATAGTTAATATGTTTTTAAATGTATTTATACACTCAGTGTGAAACCTGGGCCTGTTTCGATGAACACAACATAGATATCCTGGCAGGAATGGCAGAAAGACACAAACTTCCCACACAGAAATCCCATAACCAAGAGAAAATACTATAAGAGTTTGGTGGGCATTGACCTTGGGTTTTGGAGTTGTAGTTCACCTATATCCAGAGAGCACTGTGGACTGAAACAATGTTGGATCAGGACCAAACTTGGCATGAATACTCAATATGCCCAAATGTGAACACAGATGGAGTTTGGGGAAAATAGCGTGAGTGTGTTCAGGAGGGGAGGGGGGAGGGAGGAAACGTGACCCGTGCGGGCGCTACTGCACAGACTCGTCCCAGAGCACAGTGAGGCAAAGTGAGCAAAGCGAGGCTGGGAAGAAGGGAGCCCGAGTGGAGAAGAAAAAGTGTTCAGCAGGAGGGGGAAGAAAGGGTATTGGAGGTTCCAATTTCCCACGGCACACCTGATGATCACTCACGGCACACTGGTTGGGAAACACTGATCTATGCAACCATCATACATGTGGACAAGGAGTGTCAGAAAAGTCCGTATCGTGAGTAATGGAGTCAAGGTAAGTTTAGGGAGAAACCCTAGTCCGTATGGAAGAGATAAACGTCCAAAGACTCTGAAAATAACATAGTATGAGAAAGTCACAACTCACTGAACGGCACAGTCTCCACTCTGCACAATGTCAGGAGCTTGGGCAAGATGGGGGGCGTGACATACGCTACTGACATCAGTGCGTCTTCCCGTGTGGTTGGGGAGACCTAGTACCCCAAAGGTCTCAATAGATAATAGTCCAAGCCAATGCTAAGGCAAAATATCAAGGGTATAACCACTCTGTGGAAACAATATAACTCAACCCGCTATAGCTCCTGTAGTTCCACTTGAAAATAAACGGAGAAAGCAAGCCACGGAGGCCAAATGGCTTTTCGCTTGTCTCTACCAAAAGTAAACACAAAGTACTGGTAGCCATATGGCAATACGGTAGAGTGCTGTGATGGAGTAAATAGCTGTATATCATAATCAAAGATGAAAAGCAGCTCGCAATCGTCCGAAGAATCCTCAAAAGGAGGCTGCTGTAAGAGGGGCGAGCCCAGGTGGTGAAAAGGAAGCCCACACCTACGGGATTTCAGTCACGGATCCGTCTCATATTGTACTTTATTTGTTTGTAGTTTAAGAAAATTACTCTGAAGAGCTCTACTCTAGATCTCTATGTTCTTTGCTGTCATGCCGGCCACTTGCATAACCTTGCATGTGTATGTGCCTTCAAGTTGCCTGTCAATTTATGGCAATCCCATCAGTATTTTTAGACAAGGAATACTCAGATGTGGCTTTGGCAGTTCCTTCCTCCAAAATTTAGCCAACAGCACCTGGCATTCCTTGGTGGCCTCCCATCCAAGTACTAACCTGGGTTGACCTTGCTTGTTCTTTTGCCATTGCACAACTTCTTGGCCTAACTTTCAAAAACTAGGAGAACTTAAGCGTTTGGTCTGGCATAACAAACACCAACGACCTGCAAATTGAGCTTGTTTATACAAGACAAGCACATCTGCACCAATTTTATTGACCTGCTTTATTTATTTTAGGAACAGAACATTAAGACTTCTCAAGGCAGTCTGGATTTCCCTGATGAAAAAAACAGGGCTGCTCGGTACAAAGCATAAACACCGCCTTGACAAGATCCCTTTCTGTCTCTCTCTCTCATTCTTAGTCATGCCTCCAGCGCTCCCTACTGGGCAGCATGCTGATGTTTCTTTAGGTATGTACTTCACCCCCCCCAAAACCCCAAAACAATTGTCACTTCACTTACAACAGCAAAAATAGTCCCTTCTGATCTCTTGCAAAAGGCCAAAGCTCTGGCCATGGGGGGCCGGGGACAGGGACCTTATTAATGTTCTCAAATGACACTTGAAGGAGTGCAACTGATTCTCATCCACCCTCAAGCCAGAAAAAAACCATTTCAAAATTCAGGGCTTACAACTGAAACAGAGTGCCATAGGGACAAACGTTTACCCCTGAATTTCTGCAGGCCTTTCTTTCTACATTTCAACTCAAGAATGAGGCCCCTCTCATATTTATTTTATTTATTTATTATTTCAGCTTCTAGATCGCTCCTTCTAGAAGCTCGGAGGGTAATAAAACTACAAAATTAATCTAAAAATGCTACTTTCACTAAAATGATTTCTACAGCAATATAAAAATACAGACAGGGTAATAAAACTACAAAATTAATCTAAAAATGCTACTTTCACTAAAATGATTCTAAAACTACATAGTCGCAATTACAGCTTTACTCGGACGGGAACGCTAAGCGGAAGAGGACAATCTTACAAGCTCTACAGAATGAAGACAGCTCTCTAATTCCTCTGACTTCCTCTGGCAGCGCGTTCCACAAAGTTGGTGCAACCACCGAGAATGCCTTTTGTCTTGTTGAGGACAAACGATATTGTCGAATGGAGGGGACATTGAGGAGGTTTTGTTCTCCCGAGCGCTGAGATCTCTGGGGAACATATGCGGAGAGGTCTTGTATGGTCTTGGGCCAGTGTACTTGGGCCAGTGTACCTCAAGTACACTGGCCCAAGACCATACAAGGCCTTAAAGGTTAGCACCAGCACTTTGAAGGAGATCCGGTACTCAATTGGTAGCCAGTGCAGTTGCCGCAGTATTGGTGTAATGTGGCCCTGGCAAGAATATGTGCCACAGCATTCTGCACTAGCTTGAGCTTCCGGATCATCCCCAAAGGTAGGCCGATGTAAAGGGCGTTACAGTAGTCCAGTCTCGAGATGACCGTCGCCTGGATCACCGTGGCCAAGTTGTTCATGGATAGGTAGGGTTCCAGCCGCCTAGCCTGGCGCAGGTGGAAAAATGCGGTTTTGCTGACCGCAATGAGTCCAATTGGACCCCCAAGCTTTTTACTAACGATGACGGGCATAGAGCTTCGCCATCCAGCGTAGGCAGCTGGCATTCCCCCACCCCCCACCCAGATGAACCAGCCACAAGATCTCAGTCTTCGATGGATTCACATTCAACCGGCTGGACCGTAGCCATCCAGTCACGGCCTCAAGGCACTGATGGAAAGAATCTGGTACAGAATCCGGCCGGCCTTCCATCCTCAGCACCAGCTGGGTGTCATCAGCGTACTGATGACACTCCAGACCGAAAACTACTGTACGTACCAATTGGGCCAGAGGACGCATGTAGATGTTAAATAATAGAGGAGAGAGAAAATAGCGCTTTGCTTCCCCCTTTCCTGCCATGTCAACATCCTATGGAATACTGGGATTTGCAGTTCAGGGAGAGGTACTTTAGACTCTTCAGAGAGTCCAGTGCACTGGTTCTCAACTTCTGATTTTCCAAATATTTTTAATTTTAGCCCTCAGAATATCTAACCACTGGCTAAGACAAGTTTCTGGGAAATCCTTAAACACCTGGAACACTAAAGTTGCAGAAACTCCAATTTAATGCCTCACTAAACTACCACTCCCAGGATTCCAGGGATACAACCATGGCAGCTAAGGGGAAATCACAGCACAATAATTAGAGGCTTGTCCAGCCTGCAGCCTGTGGGTCGCATACGACCCAGAATAGCTATTAACACAAAATCATAAATGTACTTAAAAGCATGAGATTTTTTGATGATTTTTTTTTGTTAACTCAATTGTGTGATTCTTGAGTGCGAACTTTGCATATGGAAACAAAATGCAATAATCAGTGCACATCAGTGTTACATCAGTGTTTCCCAACCGGTGTGCCACGGGAAGTTACAGTGGAGAGAGAGAGAGAGAGAGAGAGAGAGAGAGAGAGAGAGAGAGAGAGAGAGCCTAGCAGGAAACTTCAGGCAGCAGAAATGAGGCTTTCCTGGCCGAAGCAGCAATGCCAGCCAGCCTGGCTGCAGTCAGGGAGAGCCCTCGGCGTCCAGAACTTTCCTCCCTCCCTCCTCTCTCTCTCCTTCCCTTCCTTCCTTCCTTCCCTCCCTCTGCGCGCCAAGGGCTACCTGGCTGGGCTGCGGCTCCTCCTGATTCCTGGCTCCTGGGCGCTCTTCTGCCCTCCTCCCCTCCGGCAGCAAGGAGGGGGGGGGGAGGAGGAGTCCGCAGGAGCTGCCCCTGTCCAACCCCGCTCCCGGAGGCTTGAGGCGAGGCTTGTTGCCCTTTAGCCCCTCCGTGCCGGGGAAGGGGAGCAACCCCTCATCTTCTGGCCTCTCCTGGCTGGGCTCCGGGTTCGCTGCAGAGCAAAGCAGAGCAGAGGCCAGGATGCGCAGCTCCACAGCCCGGCTTGGTTCCTTCCCGATCTGGCCCCAAGGCGACAGCAGGAAAGCCGAAGGGACATGGGGGCGGGGAGGCACTTCTGGGGGGGGGGCCTGAACACCTTCGGGAAGGAGAGCTGGGATTGGCGATGGCTGCGAGCCTCCGCCACAGCTTGGAGCCACCCCATGTGCTCAATTCCTATTTGTCCTGCTCAGCTGAGTCTACGTGTGCTTCGGCCACTCAGGGCAGCCCTCCCCCGCAGGATGGTGATGGGCCTCCTGTGCGTGGGCCTCTCGGGGTTGGCGGAAGCAGCAGCGTCACGAAGGGGGACGGTGACAGTAAGTAAAATGACAGTGTGTCATTTTGTGTCATTTTGGTTGGTGGTGTGCCCCAGGATTTTGTAAATGTAAAAAATGTGCCGCGGCTCAAAAAATGTTGAAAATCACTGTGTTACATCCTTAAATATTGGAATATTATCCATAATTATTATAATTGCAAACCGTTCAGTGAGAAGACCAGCTTGATGATTTTAAAGAATCCCACTGAACGGGATGACGCATAATTAGGCTTATTACATGTTGACTTTTTTTTTGTTTATCTGTGGTGATGGATATCATGAAAAGTAATAATAATAAAAAACTTTATTTATACCCCACCACCATCTCTCCGATGGGGACTCGGGGCGGCTTACATGAGGCCAAGCCGAAACAACAGATTACAATAAAATAAAATCAAAACATCAACTATAACACGATAAAATATATATATAAATAAAAGAACAATATACAAATAGATATCTAAAAGTATGCACAAGCCAAAAGATTGAACACCGCTAGTACAGAGTGAAAAGACCCTAAGACTATGAAGACACCATGGCGATAAAATCAATGAGAACAAATTACTAATAATCCCATCTTGCTTAACACTGAAAATTCATGCAACTTGAAAGGTGTTTTGGAAAGAGAATTCTGTATTTTATAGACAGACCAGAAAGCAACAATGCTATCCACGGCTGAAGTTTGAGAAGTTTATTTCTTTTTGGATTTCCAGAATCTTCTAACTAGCATGCCTAGTCGGCATACCAGCTGGGACAGTACGGAGGCTGTTATCTAGTCTGGGGGAGCTGTCACTCCCAGAATCCCCTTACCAAAACGGCTAGTGGGCATACTAGCTGGAGCAGTATGGTATTTGTCACCCGTTTCCCAAACTTAATTGCCGCCATAGCTCTATCCTTCTCAGAGCTTACTATCACCTTTCAACCCTGAATATAAAGCCACTGGCAGACCTGTTAATGCCCCTCATGCCTAAGATTGCAGTCCCTCCCGATGGCAGTCTCTCCTTAATTCTGATCTCCTGCCTTTTAAGGAAACCCATACTCCCTTAGCCCTTCCAATGTACTTCTCTGTAAAGCGGTGGCCAGCTTCCTGTTTTCTCAGCCCAAGATGATCAGCTCACCACAAGACCCCCACACACACACACCATTTTCTATTAGACGATGCCTCGGATTACATGCTCATGCTCTCTCTCAAACACACCCCTCTGGTGTTCTCCTAAATGTCTGGGAGGGCAAAGAGAACATTGGCCTCAAGGCAGTTCTCTATGCCAGCTGTGCCAAGGGGAACCCTCCGCTCAACTAACCTTCGGGTGGACAAGTGGAAGCCAGGCAGGGCCATGAGGCGGTCCGACATGGGGTGCATTGCATGCTATGTGGGCATGGGCCGAGGTCTTTCGAGCCTCAATGGATTAGAAGGTCTGGGCTTCAAGCCGTTCGGTCCAGGGCACCTGCAGACGTCACGCAGCCTCTCCCTCCCGGCACTTTGTCCCGCCTAGCGTTGTGCCAAGGGGATGTTGGTGCAACAGCGTTGAGTAACGCCATCCAGAGTAAGGGGGCTGACTCACCACTTGGCAACTGGGACTCGGGGTGGGGGATGAGGGCTGGATAAGCATACCCACAATGGAGGGTACACATTGAGGGGTCTGAGTGGGTGCAAAGCAGACTTGCTCGGAAGAAGAGGAATTGAATTTCCCCATCATTGTGGTTTCACATTTTCTTTTGGTTTCAGTTCAAGCAGAGAATAGCAATTCCCCTGCACACACACGCACACACAAACACACACTCACAGAGGAAGAGGTAGGCCTCTGCAATAGGATGTCCACTTCTGAGGCAGAGGGAGTGTCAAAAACCAACCCCCAAAATGCACTGCTCATTTAACCACAGAATTCATTTTTAGAACATGCAAACAGAGAAATGCCCATAGCCTAAGACACAGAGACAAGAGAAATTCAAGAGACCCCTGGTGTCAGCAATAACAAAAACCAGTTTCACGGCAATTAGGTGTCCCAAAAAGGATTTGAGGGATAGTTGCCCCCCACCCTCCCCATTCTAAATAGACGCTGAAATGGAGGTTTTGTACATCGATGCAAAACTGCCAATTCCGAAAAATAAACAAAGGAACCACATGTGTGTGCGTATTCCCAAATCCAGGGCTCGCAACTGTAAGTATGAAGGACGACCAAAACGGTAAAAGGTTCGGAAGCCAAGCCCTAAGTGGCATGGCTTAGGGCAGTGGTTTTCAACCTTTTTTACATTTACAAAATCCTGGGGCACACCACCAACCAAAATGACACAAAATGACACTCTGACACAGTAATACATATAGTTAATATGTTTTTAAATGTATTTATACACTCAGTGTGAAACCTGGGCCTGTTTCGATGAACACAACATAAGATATCCTGGCAGGAATGGCAGAAACAAGGCTCAACAGAGGATATGCAAGCAAAATCAATAACAACTGTATAGTTTCCAAATGAGTTTATAAAGAAAGTTGCAAATAGCCAAAAGCCGAAGTCGGCTGTAAGTGAACACCACAAATAGTGCAACAGCGATTCCTGTAGAGTAACAATGAATTCAAATAAATGTCAATAATATCAACCAAAGTTCATGTCCATATGTAAGAGTTCCAGGGTCTTGCAGTCAGGAATGGCAGAAAGACACAAACTTCCCACACAGAACTCCCATAACCAAGAGAAAATACTATAAGAGTTTGGTGGGCATTGACCTTGAGTTTTGGAGTTGTAGTTCACCTATATCCAGAGAGCACTGTGGACTCAAACAATGTTGGATCAGGACCAAACTTGGCATGAATACTCAATATGCCCAAATATGAACGCAGATGGAATTTGGGAAAAATAGACCTTGACATTTGGGAGTTACAGTTTCTGGGATTTATAGTTAACACACAATCAAAGAGCATCCTGAACTCTTGCAACAATGGAATTGAACCAAACTTGGCATATTGAACTCTCATTACCAACAGAAAGTACTGAAAGGGTTTGGTTGGGAATTGACCTTGAGTTTCCCACGGCACACCTGATGATCGCTCACGGCACACTAGTGTGCCACGGAACACTGGTTGGGAAACATTGGCTTAGGGAGCTGGGTATATTTAGTTTAGAGAAAAGAAGGCTCAGAAGGGGACATGATAGCCAGGTTTAAATATTTGAAAAGATGTCACATGGAAGAAGGGGCAATCTTGTTTTTACTGCCACCCTGGAAACAAGGAATAATCAATTCAAATGGTAAGAAAAGAGATTCCATATAAAAATCAGGAAGAACTTCCAGACAGTATTTTTTTTTTAATATTCAGCAGTAGTATACACTGCCTTGCAGTGTGGTGGAGTCTCCTTTCTGGAGGATTTCAAACTGTAGCTGGATGGCCATCTTCTGGAAGTCCTTTGCTGACATGTTCCTGCATGTCAGAAAGGGGTTAGACTGGATGGCCCTTGGGGTCTCTTCCAACTCTACGATGTTAATGGCCCTTTTGTGTTTCCTTCTGGCATATTATTCATTCTGCTGAAGTAATACCAAGCTAAGAAGCCCTTAAACCAGGGGTCGGGAACCTATTGCTCGCGAGCCAGGTGTGGCTCTCTTGATGATTGCCCCAATACACAACGCACAATATGCTCACTAGGAAGAAGCAATGTAACACAATGCTAAAGCCAACAAATAAGAGGGCTGGACTGGACTGCGACGCAAATGAAATACTATAGGATTGCAAAAGTATCAAAATATATTCTGGTGTGCAGTCATAAGAATTAGTGTCACGCTAAACACAGTACAATGAGCATCCTATCTATATCACAATATATTGGATTTATACAAACTATATGTTTCTCAGTAATCAAGCATACACAATTCAAAACAATGAGCCCAGAACATTGTATAAATCCAATATATTGTGATATACCGTGTTTCCCCGAAAGTATGACACCCCCGATTGTAAGACGTATCGGGGGTGTCAGGGGGGTCGGCTAATGTAAGCCGTACCCTGAATGTAAGCCGTACCTGGCCGCCGCCGAACCGGCCAATCGGCGCGCGGCACACCTCCGCGGCGCACCTTTCTGCTAGGCCTCCCCAAGGAAGGGAGGGGGGAAGAGTCCCAGAGGCGTGACTAAGCGGCGCTGCGTCAGAGTGACGCGTCGCCGCAGCCACGCCTCTGGGACTCTTCCTCCTCCCTCCCTTTCTCCAAGGAAGGGAGGGGAAGAGTCCCAGAGGCGTGGCTAGCGGCGCTGCGTCAGAGTGACGCGCCGCCGCCAGCCACGCCTGGGACTCTTCCTCTTCCCTCCCATTCTCCAATGAAGGGAGGGGGAAGAGTCCCAGAGGCGTGGCTATGCGGCGCTGCGTCAGAGTGACGCGTCGCCGCTTAGCCACGCCTCTGGGACTCTTCCTCTTCCCTCCCTTTCTCCAACGAAGGGAGGGGGAAGAGTCCCAGAGGCGTGGCTAAGCGGGGACGCGTCACTCTGACGCAGCGCCGCTTAACCACGCCTCTGGGACTCTTCCTCTTTCCTCCCTTTGTCCAACGAAGGGAGGGGGCAGAGTCCCAGAGGCGTGGCTAAGCGGCGCCGCGTCACTCTGACGCAGCGCCGCTTAGCCACGCCTCTGGGACTCTTCCCCCTCCCTTCCTTGGAGAGGCCTAGCAGAAAGGTGCGCCGCAGAGGTGTGCCGCGGCCGATGGGCCGGTGGCGGCGGCGGCGGCGTGGGCGTGGCGACGGGGTACGTCTTTGTTTATATAAGACGTACCCCGAAAGTAAGACGTAGGGGGGACTTTTCGGGGGGGAAAGAAAGTAAGATGCTGTCTTACTTTCGGGAAACACGGTAGATATTATGTTCATTGTACTGTGTTTAGCGTGACACTAATTCTTATGACTGCACACCAGAATATATTTTGATACTTTTGCAATCCTATAGTATTTCATTTGCGTCGCATTCCAGTCCAGCCCTCTTATTTGTTGGCTTTAGCATTGTGTTACGTCTCTTGATGATTGCACCTGGCTCGCTCAGCCATTTTGCACAGACAAGCGTTTGGGATTCCCTTGCTTCGCGCCTGTGCAGTTCCTCTTTTCTCCATCTAGAATTCCAAGCCAAAGGAGACGTGTGCGCATGTCGGGCTGGGAGATAGCACAGCGGTAACACAGCTGTGCTTGCAATCTGAAGGTTGCAAGTTTGATTCCCGAGCTGGCTTGGACAACCAGCTGTTGAAGCCCTGTCCTCTGCTCACCCAGCAGTTCGAAAGCAGCCCAGCTGTGAGTAGATAAAACCGGGAACCGTGAGGCGGGGAAGGATTTTTACAGAAGCACTTTACAACGCCTGAAAAATTTGGCTGTCCAGAAGGTGGAATGCGGAAACAGAAGCTCCCCGTCATGACGATGGAACAACAACACCCCCTTGTGACGTAATGATGCAATGACATAACGACAATGACGTAATGAGGCAATCACACCCTATGACGCAGCCAGGAAGAAGAAATCCTTCTAAAATTGCACTGTGTACTGTGTATTGTCATTTGTATGTCTTCCGACAGGGACTATCTGTAGTATGTGTAATGTAATCCGCACTGAGTCCCCTTCGGGGTGAGAAGAGCGGAATATAAATAAACAGTTATTATTATTATATTATTATGTGCCCTGCGTCTTCCTTCCCCCTCTCATCTCGAAAGCGTTTGTCTGTGTGTTTGTGAGGGAGGGAGGGAAGGAGGCCGCTTTCCTTCCTTCCCTCCCGACGGAGGGAAAGCGGCACAAAAGTGGCGGAGGCGGGAGTCTGTTTCTTAGCAGTGCTTGGCATCCCTCAGGTGAGTGAGGAAGGCGGAGGCACCGCTTGGAGCAACCCCGCCAGGCCCTCAGCGGTTTGCCCCTTGTGAGGGTTTCTCAACTTAATTGGCGCTCCTTTGGCCGAGGGGCGCTTGCGCAGGAGGAGAGGGGAGGAAGGACCCTCCTCAAGGGTCTGGAGCGTGCCTACGCTCTTCAGCAGCTGCACAGAGCAGTACATTTCACACTGAGACAGCTAACTGCCGCCTCCAAGTATTTATTTATTTATTTACGACATTTTTATTATGTGACTCCCACTAAATTTTTTCCCAAATACTTTGCTTTCATGGCTCTCTGAGTCAAAAAGGTTCCCAACCCCTGCCTTAAACAAAGCACAGGCCACAGCTGGAAAAGGAATAAAGGTGTTCAAATGTGTGCTGTGTCCCTTGGCTTCAGTGCCTGGGCTCACATAGGCCTGCCTTGTCATGCGCTTCTTTCTCCAGCTAGACACTTTGATTTTTGCCAGGGGGTGGCTCTGTTGTCAACAGCTGGGCCAGCCACAGGAGGCCTCTCATTGGCCTCTTAGGCAGGGACAAGCAGCCGTAGCACAAGAGCTGGGAGCTTCCGCAGCCAATTTTCCCAGGAACAGCACAGGTAGTGAACTCCAGGAAGAGAGGAAGGATTAGGAGCATCGCTGTATCCCCCTCACTTTCCCCTTTGTCTTGAAAACCATACAAAGCAAGGGGATTTCTAATCTCCAAGGAAAGGCAGCCCAAAGCAACTTTTCCTGTAGATTTGAAATGATATATGATTACACTATATAACACAGTTGTTGTTCCTAGGTTATAAATGTTATTTCCGAAAGGAAAAAGTTTATTAAACTGCCAAAACTTTGTTTTTGCGGGACATAATGCAGCACATTTTGTTATAGTTGTTCAATGAATATCTTTTAGAGCAGTGTTTTTCAACCTTTTTTGAGCCGCTGCATGTTTTTTACATTTACAAAATCCTGGGGCACACCATCAACCAAAATGACACAAAAGTACACTCTAACACAGTAATACGTATAGTTAATATGTTTTTAAATGTATTTATACACTCAGTGTGAAACCTGGGCCTGTTTCGATGAACACAACATAGACATGACTTCCTCTCACATACTTATACATGGCTATCATGTCTTCACTCAGCTTTCTCTTCTTCAGGCTAAACATGCCCAGCTCTTCAAGCTGCTCCTCATAGAGCTTGTTCTCCAGACCTTTGTGAAATTTCACCCTGAGTGAAACTTGCTTCCAGTTAACTATAGATGTCATGAAGCTTTTATAAACAGCTCCTTGGGGGGGGGCGACTCTCGAAAAATCCAGTAAAATAGTAAAAAAACATTTCCAAGCGGAGAGGCTCAATTTGTTTCTTGGAAACCTGTGAAGGGCTGCTAGAGGGGGAGTGCCAATTTCCCACGGCACACCTGATGATCGCTCACGGCACACTGGTTGGGAAACACTGTTTTAGAGCACTGATTCTCAAAGTGGGCAGTACCACCCCCTGGTGGGTGGTGAGGCGATCCAAGGGGGCGGTGGGAGGCTCAGGGGAATTTGGGGGGCGGTGAACCTTTTTAAGGGGGCGGTGAACAATTGGCTATTTAGGAGGGGTCGCGCGGCCCTCTTCCCCACAAGGTAGGTCACACTGATGGACCAGGACTGGCCCCAAATGAACCCAGATCTTCCTAACACTGTCCAATATTATGACCCACACTGGATCTTAGAGAGTGAAACTACTAACATTACTGCACAAAATGAACTTGTGGTTTATTGAATCCAATGCAAAACGACTAGAGGGGCAGCTAACACTACTCTCCTTGTCCAATTTCTCCATGTGCCTGTCCTACCCCATACTATTGCTATGCACCGCAGGCTCCTGCTGCCATTTCCACCAACGTGGAGTGGCTTTTGCTGGGGCAATGGAGATGACCTGTAGGACCAAAACATATTATGCAACATTTGTGCCTAAGCGGATTTGGGTCTCCCCCTGAGCTGGCAGAGGCTCCAGCCAGAGGAGGGGCTCAGCAGAGAGCGTGTGTGTGCGTGCTTAAAGCTGGGGTGGATTGCACATACTGCTAACAGATTGCTCTCCTTGTGCTGCCCCTGCTACAGCCGTGCTGATATGAAATTAACTTACTTTCACACAAAGAGAGAAAGAAAGAAAGAGAGAAAGAAAGAAAAGAAAACACCACAAATGGGAAGAGAAGTGCAGAGACGGAAAATCAGCCAAGAGTTTAGACCAGGGATCGACAAACCCATTCCTGTGGGCCTGATGTGGCCCTCCAAGGTCATTTAAAATTGTATTTGTTATATGTTGTATGTAATTGTATGTGGAACCGGCAGGGACTGTCTGCCGTATGTGTGATGTAATCCACTCTGAGTCCCCTTCGGGGTGAGAAGAGCGGAATATAAATAAAGTGTATTATTATTATTATTATTATTATTTACGTGGCCCCCGCATAGAGAGTTGCCCTAAATCTGAAAGGACTTGAAGGCACACAACAACAATCCTAATTAACTTGACTATCCCATCAGCCAAAAGCAGGCCCACACTTTCCGTGAAAGTTGGTTAAAATTGTTCTTCATTTTAAATATTACTAGCTTGTGGTCCCGGCGGTGCCCGGGTTATTTGAGAAGGACATTGTGTGCCAAGGTTGGTCTTTGGTACTTCAAGTCCCATCATCCATGGTCCACTCCCCTGTAAACTGTAGAAGGATGGAGACTGGGTCATGGGGGCACAGGGTGCCAAGTGTAGTCTTTTTAGGTCTTTGTTCAGGGCTGCAGTGGTTTGTGGGAAATGAAGGCTTTGAAAGTACTACAAATCCCATAATCCATGGAGGTACCTTAAGTCCCACTCTTCTCCATACGGCAGTAGAATGTAGAGTGGGTCACAGGGGCACCGTGTGTCAAGCTTGGTATTGCATTGGACCTCTGTGTGGCAAGTGTGGTCCTGATCAGTCATTGGTGTGGGCCGCTGTGTTCTAAGCAAGTGAGTTAAAGTACTGCAATTTCCGTCATCCATGGCGCATCCTACCTCAAACTGCACCAAGATGTAGAGTGCATCTTGGGGGGGGGGGGGGTCTGTGGGCCAAGTTTGGTCTTGTTCTGTCATTGTTGTGGACCTAGTCAGGAAAATGAAGTTGAGGAAGCCTTACTGTCAAATCTGGTTGTGGCCTAGTCAGGGAAAATTAAATAGAGGAAGCCTTACTGGCAAATCAGGTTGTGGCCTAGTCTGGAAAATCATGTAGAGGAAGCCTTACTGCCAAATCAGGCTGAGGCCTAGTTTGTTAAATCAGCTGAAGGAAGCCTTTTTTAAAAGTGCACTCTCTGGCACCTTTGAGATTTTGGATGTTGGATGTCCGTTATGCAAACTTTCCCTCAGTGGCAACCAATCTCCTCTGTCTGGTGCCTTAGAGGGTTGTAGCTCTGAGGCTGGCCAATCAGAGTCCTTTATGCAAATAATCTGGTGCGTTAGAGTGTCGGTGTTCTGAGGCTGGCCAATCAGTGTCGTTTATGCAAATAATCCCACAGTGCCAACCAATCGAAACGCTGGCACATATTCCTCCGCACGCACCACCGCTCGACCCACCGCCCACAAACACTGACTTTTATTATATACTGTACATAGATAGATAGATATTCTTTCACTGAGTTTTTTTGCACTATAAATAAGGTGTGTGCAGTGTGCGTACTATAGTCTGGCCCCCGCAGCAGTCTGAGGGATTGTGAACCGGCCCTCTGTTTTAAAAATATGAGAACTCCTGGTGTAGACTGTCTACCAAGAAAAGCAAGGAAGTCTCATAGAATTAGAAGAGGCCTCATGGGCCATGGAGTGGAGTCCAATCCCCTCCTGCTCAGTACAGGAAATTTATTTTGAATGCTTATAACAATGTCGTTTCTGACTTATTTATTTATTTCGGGATTTTACCCCGCTCTTCTCAACCCCCAAGGCGGGACTCAGAGCGGCTTACAGTACGGCACAATTCGATGCCCACATAATAACAATATAAAACCCCAAATCCCTTCAACAATTAAAATACATTAAAAATACATTAAAATACAACTACATTAGCACCATACACATTCACTCTGGATTAAAACAATGTTCAGTCCATAAAAACATTGGCCATAATCACCCACTTTCATTAAAAACCAGTCTAAAATGCTGCCTTGTGCTGGTGTACGAATGCCTGGTCCCACAGCCAGGATTTTACTTTTTTCCTGAAGGCCAGGAGGGATGTGGTGGATCGTACATCAATAGGAAGCGCATTCCACAGGCGGGGAGCCACCACCGAGAAGGCCCTATCCCTCGTCCCCACCAGCCTCATCTGAGACGTAGGTGGGAGCGAGAGCAGGGCCTCCCCGGATGATCTTAGATTGCGAGGTGGGACGTAGCGGCTGATGCTCGGACAAGTAAGCTGGGCCAGAACCGTATAGAGCTTTAAAGGTCAAAACCAGCACTTTGAATTGAGCCCGGAATTGGACAGGCAGCCAGTGGAGCTGACACAACAGGGGGGTGGTATGCTCCCTGTATGTAGCTCCCGTTAGCAATCTGGCTGCCGCCCGCTGGACTAATTGCAATTTCTGAACTGTCTTCAAAGGCAGCCCCACGTAGAGTGCGTTGCAGTAATCTATTCGGGATGTGACCAGAGCGTGGACGACCGTAACCAGATCAGACTTCCCAAAGTACGGGCGCAGCTGGCGCACGAGTCTTAACTGTGCAAAAGCTCCCCCGGCCACCGCTGAGACCTGGGGTTCCAGGCTCAGCGATGAATCCAGGATCACTCCCAAGCTGCGAACCTGGCCTTCAGGGGAGTGTAACCCCATCCAACACAGGCTGTAACCCTATGCCCTGTTCGGCCTTGCGACTGACCAGGAGGACCTCTGTCTTGTCTGGATTTAGTTTCAATTTGCTAGCCCTCATCCAGTCCGACACAGCGGCCAGGCACCGGTTCAAGGTCTGGACAGCCTCCTTGGTCACAGGTAGGAAGGAGTGACAGATCTGGACGTCATCTGCGTACAGATAACACCTTACTCCGAAACTCCGAATGATCTCTCCCAGCGGTTTCATGTAGATGTTGAATAACATCGGGGACAGAACTGAACCCTGAGGGACTCCACTTACAGCAATCCAAAGTTGACTATACCATGGAGGTTTCTGGGGCTGACGCTATGACTTGCCAAGGTTATCCCCTTCTTTTCAACAGTAAAGTGGGAAATATAACCATGACCTCCAGTTTTAGTTCAATGCTCAAACCATATGATGACTACACCATGGTGGCTCCCACCAAATAGATGAAAAGCAACAAAGACTTTCCACTAAAACTGTTTACAAACCAAAGTATCTAAATATAAAATGGCTTCAAAAACTAATCCAAAAAGTGGACGGAAGGCTTCCAAGTAAATAAATCCTACAATCCCATCTATGTATTTATTTTATTTATTTACATCATTTATATTCCGCCCTTCTCACCCCGCAGGGGACTCGGGGCGGATCACAATGCACATATATACAGGCAAACATTAAATGCCCTTGACATACAAACGTGTAAGACAAGACACTCAGAGGCAATTTAACATTTCAGCTTCTGGCCACCAGGGGGAGCTGTCGCACTCCTTCACCCCTTTTACACACTTCCTGGAGATTTATGGCCTCATAAATTATTTAAATTAGCCTCCCCACAAAGTGGTACCTAAATTTCCTACTTGATAGATGCAACTGTCTTTAGGGTTGCAGAGGTTGACAACGAGCTACACAAATTGTCGAGCGCTCACTCTGACCCGGGCAGAACTCAAACTCATGACCTTGTGGCCAGTAGAGATCTTATGCAGCTGACTCCCAGCCAGCTGCGTCACATTCCCGATGCATCTACAATCCTATCTCTCTGTAGTTAATGTTGAAATTACACTTCATCTATTTAATTAACTCACAATAATTTCAAATCACCATCTTTCCCCCCCAAAAGGTAAAAAAAAAACCAACAAATCTGGTTCATCATTCAAAACCACATGATTTAAAACCAATTCAGACACCATCTTAATTTGTACAACCATAAAACCCTAGACAAAATTAGGTCCAACAACTTTCATTTAAAAAAAACAGGTTATAACTTGGCACTGAAATTACCCCAATGCTGGCGCCAACCATGCCTCTAGAACAGTGCTGTCCAACCGCGTCACGCCAGGCCCAGACGCGCTGCCCTTGACGCCGCCTTCTGCCCTTTTCGCGGCTCCCCACCCTAGGTAGGGAGGGGGCGCCTAAAAGGAGGGAGTAGGCGCGCCAAGAGCAGAGCGTCACAGGCCTGGCGTGACGCCATGCTCTGGCGCCGCCTACTCCTACTTGGCGCCCCCGCCCCTAGGAAGGAGGTGGGCGCCGAAAGGGAGGAGTAGGCGGTGCCAGGAGCAGCGCGTCACGCCAGGCCTGACGCGCTGTAGTTGGCGCCGCCTTCTCTTTTTTCAGCGGCTCCCGCTGTAGGTAAGGAGGGGGTGCCGGGAAAGGAGGAGGAGCTAGCTCTCTTCCTCCTCCCTGCCCCGCTCTCCCTCCCTCGGCCCCCAGCCACCATTTTTTTTTTCAAATTTAAAAATGGCGGCTGAGGGCATAGGTGGGGCCGTGTCCAACAGGCTACGGGGCCGGATCCGGCCCCGGGGCCACCAGTTGGACAGCCCTGCTCTAGACCAGTGTTTCCCAACCAGTGTGCCATCACGTCTTCCTCTCTCCCCCCTCCCCTCCTGAACACGCTTACTCTGCCCTCTCGGATCAAAATGGCAGCAGTAGCAGCAGTGTAGAAGAAAAAGTAAGTGTTCGGCAGGAAGGGGAAGAAAGGGCGCGAAGGGGAATGGTGAGGAAGAGGTCTCTGTCGAAAGCTGGCATGGGCAAACTTGGACCTTCCAGGTGTTTTGGACTCCAACTCCCACCATTCCTAGCAGCCTCAGGCTCTTTTTCCTCCCCCCAGCCATTTAAGCAGGAAAGGGCCTCAGGCTGTTAGGAATGGTGGGAGTTTAAGTTCAAAGCACCCAGAGGGCCGAAGTTTTCCCATGCCTGTTTTAGGGACCTTAAAGTGGTGAGCCTCCTTCCAACATTGTGATCCTGGATAGAAAACAAACAACAACATAACATAACATAGTTTGAGTCCACAGTGCTCTCTGGGTGTAGGTGAACTACAACTTCCAAACTCAAGGTCAATTCCCAAGCAAACTCTTTCAGTACTTTCTGTTGGTAATGAGAGTTCAATATGCCAAGTTTGGTTCAATTCCATTGTTGCAAGAGTTCAGGATGCTCTTTGATTGTGTGTTAACTATAAATCCCAGAAACTGTAACTCCCAAATGTCAAGGTCTATTTTCCCCAAACTCCATCTGTGTTCACATTTGGGCATATTGAGTATTCATGCCAAGTTTGGTCCTGATCCAACATTGTTTGAGTCCACAGTGCTCTCTGGATATAGGTGAAGTACAACTCCAAAACCCAAGATCAATGCCCACCAAACTTTTATATTATTTTCTCTTGGTTATGGGAGTTCTGTGTGGGAAGTTTGTGTCTTTCTGCCATTCCTGCCAGGATATCTATGTTGTGTTCATCGAAACAGGTCCAGGTTTCACACTTAGTGTATAAATATATTTAAAAACATATTAACTATATGTATTACTGTGTTAGAATGTCATTTTGTGTCATTTTGGTTGGTGGTGTCCCCCAGGATTTTGTCAATGTGAAAAATGTGCTGTGGTTCAAAAAAGGTTGAAAAACACTGCTCTTGCATGCCCTCCCACAATGTATTTCTTCTACTGATGGGGCATGAAGGAAGGCCTCTCCAAACGATCTCAATTTTTGGGCGTGTGTTTGTGTATATATATGGTGGGAAAGGGGTCCTCCTTTACTGTAAGTATCAAAGATCCTAAGTCTATGGATGCAGCATGTGGTTCTAAATGTCTGCTGGAGGAAGATAAGAGGTGTCTTCAAGAGATTAACAGTAAAGAAGCCTTTTGTGCCCGCTTCCTGGGGAAAGAGGGCAGTGCCTGAGGAATGAGTTTTTCTCTATCAGTTTTGCTGGGATTTTATTCAGTTGGCATGTCTGTTGCCCACATACTTGCTGAAACAACGTAGTACGAACACAGACCAGGCAATTCCTGTCAGATTTTGAATAGCAATTCATGAGTCAGCACAAGATATATTTTCGCAGTTTGAGATGACCTGCAGTGTGACATGTTTGACACCAGATGGCGCTGTCTCAAGACTGCTAAATGGAACCTTGAGGAATGTCAGTTACAAAGTGACAGTTGGGATTTGTCAGTTGGGATTTAATATCTGTGAGGAAAGGATGTTTAGAAAGGTAGCTGTGATGGCTGTTGTTTTTCGATGTTTTGCCAGTTATTGTTAAATACAATTCAATACAAAGTTATATATTTACCTTGTGAATTGAATGAGAGTTTCATTATTCACTCGAACAGAGACTGGAGTTTTTGGGCCGATGGGGAATTAAACTTCTATATTTCTGTTGCCTATCCGCTGTGACATAAATACTCAACGCCGAAGAATTCCTGTGCCTCGTGCTTCAGATTTTGCTTTAGGGGTGAGGGATGGCAAGTTGTAGTGGGCAGGAAAGCATGCCTTGAGTAAGATGCTCTCAGTGGGTTCAGATCTTCATTACCATCTTGACCCCTGTTCAACCATTGGCGTCTCTGCATAGCTTCCCAAAGGAATTCAAAGAGGCAAAACAGGCCACAATGGCAAGAAATGAGAGATATGGGGGCCCCAGGGATTGGAAGTGCCCCACCCCGGCAATGCCAATCCCTAATGCTGCGGCCATTGTCCACGTACAATGTTCTTGGGTCCCCCCCCCAAATTAGACAGCAGGGTGATCCCACAAGCCATTTGCTTGCAACCTGCAGCGGATTTTAGTGTAATGTTTGTGTTTCCAGCTCATCTTGGCCATTTCTGCACAAGAGTCTCTCCGTATCTGACAGGCATACGTGTGTGTTTGTTGCTGACTTAGTTGGAAAATCCCTCTCTGACAGCGCTGGAGTGCAGATGTCGAGAGCTGCTCACGTCATTCTCCAGCTGGGAGGGGAGAGAAGCCGATAAGATTAAGGAGACCAAATGCAGAGGCAAGGAAGGTGATTTGGGGGTGGGGGTGGGGGGTTGCCTTATCGCTTCCCAGGCAGACCAGGAAAGAGGATAATGAATTATTTACATTGGCAAGCAAGTGGCAAAGTCAATGCATGCTCCAACTGAGGGAGGTTTAACTCTCAGGGCTGAGAAGGACATCCAAGTTCAACACCACATCAGCTGTGTCAGTCAACTGAGAAGCAATTATTTATATTGCCCTCATTTCCTTGCTTATTTTCATATCTTAGCTAGGAGCCCCCAGGTTTAATCCTTGTGCCAGCAGAACTGAAGACTGACAGGTCACAGGTTTTATTTACCGTATTTACTAGCTGTACCCGGCACGCGTTGCTGTGCCCTATTTTGGAGATGCGAGGAAGTCTGAGTATGTAAGGGTTGGAGTTGTTGTTAGTTATGGTGTTGTTGGGGTCATGGCTGTGTTGTTGTGCGTTGTTTTGGTGGGTGGGATGTTGGGAGTCCTGTGGAGTTGTTGTTGTGTGGTGTTGCTGGCGTTCTGCATAGCTTGTGGATATACAATGGTTTTTGTCTTTCCGTCTGCTGTGTTGATGTAGAGGTTGATGCGTGTGTGGGTGGGGTACTTTGGAAGTGAGTGGAGGTACTTGAAATCCCATTATCCATGGTGTGTTCTCCTCTAATCTGCAGTCGGATGGAGTGTGGGTCATGGGGTGCATTGTTTGCCAAGTTTGGTCTTTATCGATCTTGGTTCTTGGACACAGTGGTCTGTGGGGAATGATGGGTTTTGAAGTACTACAAATCCCATTATCCATGAAGTACTTCAAGTCCCATAATCCATGGTCCACCCTCCTCCAAACTGCAGTAGAATGTAGCGTGGGTCATAGGGGCTCTGTGTGCCAAGGTAGGTTACTGTAAATTCAGGCCATACACAATGTCCCATGAGCTGAGGCCTAGTCAGGAACAGCAAGTTAATGAAGCCTTACTGTCAATTCAGGCCATACACAATGTCCAATGAACTGAGGGCTAGTCGGGAGAATCAAGTTAATGAAGCCTTACTGTCAATTCAGAGCGTAAACAGCATTCCATTAAGTGAGGCCTAGTCAGGGAAATTAAGTTAATGAAGCCTTACTGTCAATTTTGGGCGTGGTCGGTGATTTTTAGGGGTGTTAATTTTCTGTGGGAAGTGAATTGGGTGTTTGTGTTTGTGCCTCAGCCCTTTGCCTTATCCTCCTCTGACAGTTTATTATGGGTCAGAATGTTCATGTTGGCTGGCCAGTACAGGAGTTATGCAAATGCGCCCTTATTGACAGCCAATCATGTTGTCAGAATGTAGAGGCTGGGAGAGTCATTGGCAGCCCCGGAGGATGCTGGGAAATGTAGTTTTTGTACTTGTTGTTTTGGGGGCCTTTTAGGTTTTGGGGGGGGGAGTTTCTTTGCTACAAACGTACCTTGCTTGAGGCCTATTTCTGTTGGCAAGTTTGGTGTCTCTGCGTTGTAAGGTTTCTCTGTTTGGGACGGTCTTTCCATGATGACTCTTCCTTTATATATATATAGATTGTTCATTCTTGCATACGCTCTGGTCACATCCCGAATAGATTACTGCAACACACTCTACGTGGGGCTGCCTTTGAAGACAGTTTGGAAACTGCAATTAGTCCAACGGGCAGCAGCCAGACTACTAACGGGAGCTACATACAGGGAGCATACCACCCCCCACCCCCTGTAGTGTCAGCTCCACTGGCTGCCTGTCCAATTCCGAGCTCAATTCAAAGTGCTGGTTTTGACCTTTAAAGCTCTATACGGTTCTGGCCCAGCTTACTTGTCCGAACGCATCAACCGCTACGTCCCATCCTGTACCTTAAGATCATCTGGGGAGGCCCTGCTCTCGCTCCCGCCTACATCTCAAATGCGGTTGGTGGGGATGAGGGATAGGGCCTTCTCGGTGGTGGCTCCCCGTCTGTGGAATGCACTCCCTATTGATATTCGATCAGCTTCATCCCTCCTGGCATTCAGAAAAAAGTGAAATCCTGGTTATGGGACCAAGCGTTTGCACTTTAGCACGATACGGCACTTTGATTGGATTGAGATGGCAATCTGGTGGACAAGACCTAATGCTTATGGATGGAATACTGTTTTAACTGTTGTGAATGTATACGATGCATTTTAATGTTAATTGTATTTTAATGTATTTTAATTCCAGCTGTATTTTAATGTATTTTATTCTTAAATGTTTGCTTTTATTATATGTATACTATGTGGCATCGAATCGTTGCCGTTGTTAGGCCGCTCTGAGTCCCCCTTCGGGGGTTGAGAAGAAGCGGGGTAGAAATTATGGAAATAAATAAATAAATAAATAAATTCCAGCAGGCTCAGGGCGGTTTACATAAAATCAATTTATAAAACAGCAACAATTCAATTTAAGAACAGCAACAATATAAAACAGAGCATAAAAACAATAGTTTATATAGGACTCAAGAATTTTACGTCTTCCTCAGGAGCCATTTAGATTAAAAGCCTGCCTGAAAAGGGATGTTTTACAGGCTCTCCGAAATGGGGCCAATTCCTTAATGGCACGGACTTCGTCTGGCATTGAATTTCATAGCGATGGCGCCGCTGCGGAAAAGGCTCTTGATCTGGTTGTGGACAACCGTCAGGAATGAATAGATGGAACTACTAAGAGGTTTTGCTCTTCCGAGCGTAGTGATCTCGGGGGAACATATGGGGTAAGGTGGTCCCTCAGATACACCAGCCCTAGACCATACAAGGCCTTAAAGGTTAACACCAACACCTTGAAAGCAATCCGATACTCTATTGGTAGCCAGTGCAATTGCTGCAGAATAGGTGTAATGTGCTCTCGTGCTGATGCTCCCACCAGCAGTCGAGCAGCAGCGTTTTGCACTAGCTTGAGTTTCCGGATTGATGACAAAGGAAGGCCAATGTAAAGGGCGTTACAGTAGTCCAGTCTCGAGATGACCTTTGCCTGGATCACCGCGGCTAGGTCGCTCCTGGGTAGATAGGGAGCCAGCTGTCTAGCCTGGCATAGATGGAAAAACGCAGTCCTGCATACCATCTCCATTGATAGCAGTGAGTCTAATTGGACCCCCAGGCTTCTTACTGAAGACCACGGGCTTAAAAGCTCGCCATCCAGGGTAGGCAGCCGACATCCATCCAACCCAAGGCGACCCAGCCATAGGATCTCCGTCTTCGACGGATTCACCTTCAACTGGCTGGCACGCAGCCATCCAGTCACGGCTTCTAGGCATTGATGGAAACAATCGGGTACGGTATCCGGTTTGAATCTGGGGAGAGCACAGATGAACTCCCTCTGTCAGCTCCAGCTCCTCATGCGGGGACATGAGAGAAGCCTCCCACAAGGATGGTAAAACATCTGGGCATCCCCTGGGCAAAGTCCTTGCAGACGGCCAATTCTAAATGTCTGGTTATATTGTATTATACATGGTCTTATTTTATTTTTATATTGGTTGTTGTATTCTTATGTCTTATGTCACTTATTATGTTTTGTTTGCATTTTGATTTCATTTATTGTATTGTGTTATTGGGCTTGGCCTCATGTACATCTCCCCGAGTCCCCATCGGGGAGATGGTGGCGGGGTATAAATAAAGTTTATTATTATTATTCTCTCATACCAGAAGCGACTTGCAGTTTCTCAAGTCGCTCCTGACATGGAAAAAAACCCCACCAAAGCATCTTAGCTGCCATTTGGTTGATTTGGAGATGAAAAAGTGGCCTGTCTAAAGTATCCAGTACTTGGCGTGGACTGTTGTATTTTTCATTACGGTTCATGCAGTATAGACCTGAGACAAAGCACCAAAATCAGTGTTGTACAGAGCTATCGTACTGTCTATTCTTCTATATGGGTCTGAAACATGGGTCAGCTATCGCCAACACCTACGACTCCTCAAATGCTTCATTAGCGCTGTCTTCGCACAATCCTAAATGTACACTGGACTGACTATGTGACGAATGTTGCTGTCCTTGAGCAAGCAGGGATCACCAGCATTGAGGCCATGCTATTGAGAACACAGCTGCGCTGGGCAGGGCACGTCTCTAGGGTGGAGGACCACCCCCTCCCAAAGATACTACTCTACGGTGAACTCGCAACGGGTCAGCGCAAAAGAGGTGCCCCCAAAAAGAGATATAAGGACTCCCTGAAACAATATCTCAGGCTCGGCCAGATTGATCACCAACAATGGTCCACCCTGGCCTCACATCGGGAGGCATGGAGACGCACTATCCACAATGCTGAGGCCTCTTTCGAGAAGACAAGCTGAACGTGTCTCGAAGAGAAACGACAACGCAGAAAGAACCGCAACTTGGAAACAACATCACCCAATGAGACTTTCTGCTGTGATTTCTGCAACCAGACTTGCCTATCTCGGATTGGCCTTTTTAGTCACCAACGCGCTTGTAAAAAGCGTGGAATAAGCCCTTCCTAAGAATCTTCGTTCGCGAAGTAATGCCAGAGAGAGATCATGCAGAATAACATGATATGAAACCATCCAACGTGATTTGCAGAAAATTTATTTCGAATACTTGCAAGTCACCTTTTAGGGAATTTCCCATCATTTCAACATACAAAATGTTGCCAATAATTAATTTAAAAATCATGAAATGCCATTGAGAAAGCAAAGAACAAGAGCCAACCATATTTACTGAACAATACCTTGGGACAAAACCTAATAGGCACAAGCTCAACGGTGCTCAATAGTCTGGAATTCTGGGAGTTGGAGGCCAAACAGCTGGAGGGCCACAGTTTGAGGATACCTGTCCCAGTCCAACATTCAAACCAGTATACCACTCTGGCTCTCCTTAGCTGAGGAATAAGCCTCATGCAACAGAAAGAACTAGCCTTTCAGTAAACATATATAAATCTGCAGTGCACAACTACGTTTGTTTGTGAGTAAGTAACATTGATCTGATTCCTGAACAAATACTGGATAATAGATTGTGATAGTCAGTGACTCAGTTCAATGCGCTAAATCAGCCTCTGTTTATTTCATTTTTCCACAGTAAAAAGCCTTACTCAAGATAGCTTACAACTTCTGGCAATTTTACGTACGTATTTAAAACCAGCAGCATTTCAACACTAATTCAATACAAATGACTTCCTACTTGGCGAACGCAGCAGTGAGGAGATGGAGAGAGCGTTCGTGGGCAGGCAAGGAAGAAGCCCTGCGCGGCCGGAAGGCGGCAGCAGGAGCGCGCGCCAGGTAGATCTTTTCAACTTGGTTGTTCGTATAGTAGCTCGCATGCTGAAAAAGTGCGGGCACCCCTGCCATAGATTATTTCAGGGCTGTCCAACTGGCAGCCCGGGCGGATCCGGCCCCGTAGCCTGTTGGACACGGCCCCACCTATGCCCTCAGCCGCCATTTTTAAATTTTTTTAAAAATCGATTTTTTTTTAATGGCGGCCGGGGGAGGGGAGGCGGGGCAGGGAGGAGGAAGAGAGCTAGCTCCTTTTTCGAGGGCCCCCCCTCCCTACCTAGCGGGGGAGCCGCCGAAAAAGGGCAGAAGGCGGCGCCAAGAGCAGCACATCACAGGCCTGGCGTGACGCGCTGCTCTTGGCACCGCCTACTCCTCCTTTTCGGCGGCTCCCCCCGGCCTAGGAAGGGAGGGGGGCGCCAAAAGGAGGAGAGCGGTGCCAAGGGGCAGCGCGTCACGCCAGGCCTGTGACGCGCTGCCGTTGGCGCCTTCTTCTGCCTGGCGCCCCCCTCCCTTCCTAGGGCAGGAGCCGCGAAAAAGGGCAGAAGGCGGCGCCAAGAGCAGCGCGTCACAGGCCTGGCGTGACGCGCTGCTCTTGGCACCGCCTACTCCTCCTTTTCGGCGGCTCCCCGGCCTAGGAAGGGAGGGGCGCGAAAAGGAGAGTAGGCGGTGCCAAAGGGCAGCGCGTCACGCCAGGCCTGTGACGCTGCCGTTGCCGCTGGCGCCGCCTCTGCCCCGGCGGCTCCCCCGGCCCTAGGAAGGGGGGCGCCGAAAAGGAGGAGTAAGCGGTGCCAAGAGCAGCGCGTCACGCCAGGCCTGTGACGCGCTGCTCTTGGCGCCGCCTACCCCTCCTTTCCGGCGGCTTTAGGAGGGCGGGGCCTGGGCTGGGGGCGGGGCCTGGGGGGGGCCGAGCGGCCCCGCAAGTCATCAGTGACCTCTTATCCGGCCCTGGACCCGCCAGAAGTTGGACAGCCCTGGATTATTTGAAGGCACACAGAGATGATCTGAAGGCTCGCAGCAACAACACGCAGATGATCTGAAGGCACGCAGTAATGCAACCACCAACCACATTGGGCTGTAAACATACGTAGGATTCACAGTCCAAAAGACAACACAATCTTCCAAATATGTCTGACATTTTTTAAAAAAAATCTAGCCTTTTTCTTTTACTTGAGAGAACATCTATCTAGAAATCTTCCAGTATGATTCTTGAATCAACTTCTAACAAAAAAAATGACCACAGAGGGGACCCAAAGATTCCTGGAGATCATATTGGTCGTATCTTCAAAAGTTAAACTGCAAATGGGGAGTACCAACTGAAATGATGTATTCTGTTCTCTAGGACAGTGATTTTCCACCAGTGTGCCACAGAACACTAGTGTGCCGTGAGAGATCATCAGGTGTGCCGTGGGAAATTACAGTGTAGAGAGAGAGAGAGAGCCTAACAGGAAACTTCAGGCAGCGGAAATGAGCCGAAGCAGCAATGCCAGCCAGCCTGGCTGCAGTCAGGGAGAGCCCTCAGCGCCCAGAACTTTCCTCCCTCCCTCCTCTCTCTGTCCTTCCCTTTCTTCCTTCCCTCCCTCTGCACGCCAAGGGCTACCTGGCCGGGCTGCGGCTCCTCCTGCTTCCTGGCTCCTGGGTGCTCTTCTGCCCTCCTCCCCTCCGGTAGCAAGGAGGAGAGGGAGTAGAAGTCCACGGGAGCTGCCCCGGTCCGACCCCGCTCCCGGAGGTTCGAGGTGAGGCTTTCTGCCCTCTAGCCCTTCTACGCCAGGGAAGGAGAACAACCCCTCATCTCCTGGCCTCTCCTGGCTGGGCTCTGGGTTTGCTGCAGAGCAGAAGCCGGGATGCACAGCTCCACAGTCCAGCTTGGTTCCTTCCCGATCTGGCCCCAAGGCGACAGCAGGGAAACCAAAGGAACGCGGAGGGGGCAGGCCTGAAGCCCTTCAGGAAGGCGAGCTGCGGGTGGCGACAGCTGCGAGCCTCCACTGCAGTTTGTTCCGAGGTGCTGAGCCACCCCATGTGCTCAATTCCTATTTGTCCTGCTCAGCCGAGCCTGTGTGCGCTTCGGTCACTCAGCGCAGCCCTCCCCTGCGTAACGGTGACGGGCCTCCTGCGCGTGGGCCCCCCGTGGGGAGGGGGGTTTGGCGAAAGCAGCGGTGTCACGAGGGGGGAGGGTGACAGTTAGTAAAATGACAGAGTGTCATTTTGGTTGGTGGTGTGCCCCAGGATTTTGTAAATGTAAAAAATGTGCCGCGGCTCAAAAAAAGGTTGAAAATCACTGCTCTAGGAATATAGTTGAATTTCATAAATAGATGCAGGCTAGAGACTTCTGATGCGAGTTACTTGACTGGTGGTGGCCCATATATACTCCAACTGTTCCGAAGAACAGTTTGTGTGACTTAAAAGTTGCTTCCAACATATGGTTACCTTAAGCTGAACCTATTAACAGTTTTTTTAAATTGGAAAGATATGTTCATGGGGGTTGCTTTTGTTTTCCTCAATACCGTCCTGGTTTTCCAGTATCCGTAGGTAATAAAATAATTTCCCTACTTTGTCATTTCGGAAAACGTTTAGCAATCCTTACTCCAATGTAAGGACCCATGTGACTGAAGCAAAATGAACCTAGGATTAAAGAAATCTGAAGCCACACCTTTTAAACTGGGCACCGCAAATGTTGTATAGCCTGACTTTTGAGTAAACACACATACAGATCAAGCTGCAAGCATGGCTTCCATTTAACAAAGAAATTTACAGTAATTTTACTAACACGCCCTACTTCTGAACTGTGTGACGCGTACTTGTGCATCTCCAAGTTGTTTCCTACCGGTAGTAAATATAAGATCACAGGGTTTTCCTGGGGTGATTTGTTCAGAGGATGCTTGACCTTGGTTTTTTTTGTTTGTTTATTATAAGAGTTTTCCATAAGTATACATAAAATTCCAGGTTAATACGTTAGGGTAGACGGTGTGATGGGGGTTGAATGGGGGGTTCGCAGGCAAAGGAAAAAAGGGGGGGGTAGTACAGATAGGGTTGGGGTGTCATTTGTCTCCCGGTCCATTCCACAGGGAGTTTGTGTAACAACAACAAACAACAACTCCTCCTCCTCCTCCGTGTTCTCGCAGTCTTGTGCCTGTCTTTCTGGTCCTGGAAAAGGACCAGAAAGTCCATATTAGAGATTCCATATTCTTATAGTCCATGATTTCTGTAATCCATGTGCCCAGAAGATCACTGCATTCAGAGGGGCTCAACATGTTGGAGGTTCCTGGCATGAAGATTTGTAAGCTATCCAGCACGCGGCAGAGGGCATTTTCAGTGGCCGCGCCAACCTTATGGAACTCGCTGACAGTGGAGACGCGAGCTCTATGGGACTTAATGACATTCCGCAGGTCCTGTAAGACCTGGCTGTTTAGACAGGCATTTGGTGCTTGACCGGTGCCTGCCATAACTCGCCACCCTGCCGCGTCATTGCCACTGCACTACGTGCTTTTCTGCTGTAGTTTTATTGTAGGGGGTAGGGGTCTTAAATTGATTTTATGATGTTGTTTTTATCTGTTTTAACTTGGTATATTTTGCGTGCTGTAAACCGCTCTGAGATTCGGATAGAGCGGTCTATCAAGCCGAAATAATAAATAAATAATAAATAAAATTAATTGTTGGGATTTCTCTTAAGCGCAATTTCTGAGCTAATAACGTCGTTGCTGCTGTTGTAAGGTAATAATATATTTTATCTTTATTCCCCCCCTATCTCAAAATCTGTCATATTTAGAAGGTAATATTAAGGTCTTAAATTAAACTTCAATTTTAATATTTTTGGGGGAATGTTCATGTATTTTTCTCTAATATATCTTAACTTCTTTGCAAGAAAGCAAGGATTACCGTATTTTCCAGCGTATAAGACAACTGGGCGTATAAGATGACCCCCAACTTTTCCAGTTAAAATATAGTTTGGGATATACTCGCCGTATAAGACTACCCCTCTTCCAACGCTCACCAAATAAAATTTTTTAAAGCATTAGATTTGATTTCAATATGGTAATTTTCCTATTACTGTTCCTCCTTCTCTGCCTCTCAGATCTTGCACATGCGTATCTGCACCGCTTCACTGCCATCTTCAGGAGCGAGATCTGAGAGACAGAGGAGGAGGCATGGTAATAGGATACAAGGGTGGGCCAGACAGGTAAAAGAGGTGTGGTTTTTTGGGCCCAGAGCTACTCTATCTCTTTTTTCCATACCCCGGGCACCCCGAACGCCAGCAGCTTCCTCCGCCCTTCACTTACACCTTCCCAGTGAGGCGCCCCTTCACCTCACCATCGGGACCGCATTAAGTCCACGAATCCTGATGAATGGATTTTCTTCTACCATACTTGTACAGCGTCACCCTTAAGGCTTTCATACAGTCGCTGTATACGGCAGGGATGCGGCCACTGCCATTTGGGGGGGGGGGGGGGGGGCACCATATGCGGCAACCACAGATTCTCCGATTCGGATTGGAAGTTTAACACTCGCTCTATAAGACGACCCCCGGTGTATAAGACGATTCCCACACATAAGGCTACTCCCGCGTATAAGATAACCCCTGACTTTTGAAAATATTTTCTTGGGTTAATAAGTAGTCTTATATGCCAGAAAATACAGTAAATATTCCAGCCCCTTTCCCTAGTTTCACACTTTCATCTTGTTTCTCAGACTTGCCCCTTGCTTTTTCTTATAGTCTCTCCAGTATTTTCTGTTGATGATGGGAGTTCTATATGCCAAGTTTGAGGTCCATGGCTGCAGAAAATACAGTAAATATCAGTTTGGTCCCTGTAATTTGTGGGGGAATCATCCATTGTCCATATTCCCCAAACATTGTTTTTGTGATTAATCACTATGATTTAATTGGGTTAATAAGTAGTCTTATATGCCAGAAAATACAGTAAATATCAAATACTAATAGACTAAAAAAAAGGGGGGGCTATCTTTACCAGACCTTGCTTTTTTCTAAGGCTGAAAGAGTGTGGCTTCCCTAAGGTTTCATGGCCGAGCGGGAATTTTAGCCTAGCTCTCCCACAGTCCTAGTACATCACTCAGACCACCACACCAGTTCTTGTGTATACATGCCTTCAAGCTGCATGTCGACCAATGACAACCTATGAATTTCTCAGAGTTTTCTTCAGCAGAGAATACTCAGAGGTGGCTTGGCCAGTTCCTTCCTCCCAGGGCCGTAGTCAGGGGGAGATCTTGAGGGGATCAGCTCCCCCCAAAAAAAATCTCAGAGTGGTCCACAAGAAGGCCTTACTGGTACATTATTTAAACTGTTATGTTTATTCATATCATGATCTGATCACCATGCTCAATATATCCCATATGCATGGGGGTATTGGGATAACGATACAAAAGGTTTGCTAGGGTAGATCCTCTGTCACTCAGACAAAGCCCCCCCCCCCCTCCGAATCAAAATCCTGGCTATAGTACTGCGGAGTTCTCGAAAATATAGCCTACAGCACCTGGTATTCTTTGGTGGTCTCCCGTATGGGAGATTATTACATGAGAAAGGAATGAAGCATTTGGCAATAGCAGAAGTGAACCTTCCATGATGCAGGGGTAAAAATAAATAAAAGGAATTTTAAGATCATCATGTGGAACCGAGGACGGCAGTTACAAATACCCCTTTTCATCTGGGAAATGTGAAACGATACATTTGCTACTGATGGAATCGGACTCTGTTCTGCTTTAACAATTCCACCCACTGACTTCCCATTACAGCAGTGTAGCCTTCTCCATATTGCATGGCTGTTTGGAAGTAGCAAACGAAAGTATTGCAAGTATAAGCCAGAGCTGCATGAGGCAAGAGCTGTGCTGCACACAGTACTATAGGATTTCACATTAACTTGTTCACAGACTTGGTATCAGGCATAGATTTTCCCCAGCCATATTACCTATGGCAGTGTTTCTCAACCTGGGGGTCGCGACCCCTGGGGGGGTCATGAGGGGGTGTCAGGGGGATCGCCAATGACCATCGGAAAACATAGTATTTTTGTTGGTCATGGCGGTTCTGTGTGGGAAGTTTGACCCAATTCTATCATTGGTGGGGTTCAGAGTGCTCTTTGATTGTAGGTGAACTATAAATCCCAGCATTTAGAGCTCCCAAATGTCAAGGCCTATTTCCCCCAAATTCCACCAGTGTTCACATTTGGGCATATTTAATATTGGTGCCAAGTTTGGTACAGATCCATCATTGTTTGAGTCCACAGTGCTCTCTGTATGTAGGTGAACTACAACTCCAAAAACTCAAGGTGAATGCCCACCAAATCCTTCCAGTATTTTCTGTTGGTCATGTGTGCCAAGATTGGTTCAATTCCCCCATTGGTGGAGTTCAGAATGTTCTCTGATTGTAGGTGAACTATAACTCCCAGCAATTACAACTCCCAAATGACAATATCAACCCCCCTGCCCGCACCTCACCAGTATTCACATTTGGGTGTATCAGGTATTTGTGCCAAATTTGGTCCAATGAATGAAAATACGAACATCCTGCATATCACATATTTACATTACAATTCATAACAATAGCAAAATTACAGTTATGAAGTAGCAACAAAAAGTAATTTTATGGTTGGGGGGTCACCACAACATGAGGAACTGTATTAAGGGGTCACAGCATTAGGAAGGTTGAGAAACACTGACCTATGGGGTTGATTCCTTTTTTTCATAACTAGTTTTTATTTAGACACATTAATACAAAACCTACATACAAATTTACAAACATATAAACACAAAATTAAAAATACTTTTTTCTAGAATGAAATAAAATGTATCGCTACTGCATTCTAAACATCAAAAAATATTACCTACATACATCCTACATTATCTAATGCAGTGATTTTCAACATTTTTTGAGCCGCGATACATTTTTTACATTTACAAAATCCTGGGGCACACCACCAACCAAAACGACACAAAAGAACACTCTAACACAGTAATACATACCGTTAATATGTTTTTAAATGTATTTATACACTCAATGTGAAACCTGGGCCTGTTTTGATGAACACAACATAGATATCCTGGCAGGAATGGCAGAAAGACTGTAGCACAGCAGTTCTCGTTTGTGCCTGGAGAACAGGGGCTAGGACCCGGGGTTCCATTGGCATTGGGGCCTGCAGCTGCAGAGACAGATTCAGAAGAGGATTTGGAAGGGTGGGAAGGACAGTTTCCCATCAGCGGGCCTCCTTTGCCCACAGAAAGTTTGGCATGGGAAGAGCTGTGTTTTGGCCCTGACGTAGACATAGATAACCAGGTGCAAATGGAGGACAGCGATAGTGGGAGTTATGAGCACCCGGGGGGAAGAGGGTCACAGGAGCTTTTGAGTGAAAACATGGATGAAAGCGCCTGGGAAGATTCTAGGGAGGAGAGCTCTCATGTAGATAGTGACCCAGCTGCTGAGAGACAAGGTCGAACCTTTGATAGGAGAAGTAGCATTGAGTCTGGGAGAAGGGGATGGCACCGCAGCCTAGACAGGCCGAGGTCCGTCAGCAGAGATTGGAGATGACGGGGCCTAGAGCGTCGGGGAGCTCGGTCGAACGATTAAGTATAGCATCCGTGGGAACCAATCCCCAGTGCTTCGGCCACGTCTCTTCTGAGTAGACGTGTTAGCGAAGTGGATCTACGGAGCTGAGCTGGCTCGTGGTCACCAAGTCTTGCCTTGCATTCACCTTGCCTTGTTCCTGTTTCCGCATTGCCTTGCGGAGCCTTGCTCAAGTCTTGCATTAGCCTTTGGATTGTTTTGCTAAGCTGTTTTGGACATTGTTGCTTCAAGCCTTTGATTGCATTTATATCTTCTATGGACAATTTACCTTTTGGACTGTTTTTATATTCAATAAAGTAGTTAGCCTTCAGTCCGTCTCTGTGTGTGTGATTAAGGGGCCGGTCAAGTCCGTGCATCGTGACAAAGACACACACAAAGGTCTTGCTCAACATCTGGGAATTATAGTTCACCCGCAATCAAAGAGCATTCTGAACTCCACCAATGATGGAATGGAATCAAACTTCCCACACAGAACTACCATAACCAAGAGAAAATACTGTAAGAATTTGGTGGGAATTGACCTTGAGTTTTGGAGTTGTAGTTCACCTATATCCAGAGAGCACTGTGGAGGGGAGGGAGGAAGACGTGGGGCGGGCCTGCGCAGTAGCGCCCGCACGGGTCACGTCTTCCTCCCTCCCCCCTCCCGCAGAAGCGGCAGCGTGAGCAAAGTGAGGCAAAGAAAGCAGAGCGAGGCTGGGAAGAAGGGGGCCCGAGTGGAGAAGAAAAAGTGTTTGGCAGGAGGGGGAAGAAAGGGGATTGGAGGTTCCAATTTCCTGCGGCACACTGGTTGGGAAATACTGATCTAATGTAAGGGCTTTCCATTCTATGTTTGATGGTCATATTCTCTCAATTTTCTACACCTATTAAATGAAAAAGAACCATTGATACATCCTTTCCCCACATAATAACACTCTTCTAGCCCAAAAAACCAGTGATGGAGGTGTGACCCCATATTTTCTGGAGGAACACAATGAGTTTCTTAAAGTTAATTAGAGATAACGTTAAAAGTCCGGATTTATTGTTTACATGTTGGGTGCGTGGGATGACTGAATGGATGGGATGATTGTTTTTCTGTTATTATATAGTTTTCTTTTTTGCTTTTTGTACTTCCCTTTGAGTCCCGTATGTGGGAGAAAAGCAGGCGAATAGTAATATAATAATAATAATAATAATAATAGAGTTTGGTTCCTTTTAACAAGGTCCCAGACAGCAGCACTGGAATAGACCATCTGAATATCTCAAGATCAAAATCTTGGACTCATCCAGAATACACAACACTGGATGGAATGAAACAATTGTACATCTAACTCAGCTTTTAAGCTTTTTAAATACTACTGAGGCTATATGCAGATTATGGAAATCCCCTACCATGTACCAAGGCACTACACAGGGAAATATAGCATTTTGTAATCAATCAATCAATTAATTAATTAATTAAAAACATTCATATTCCGCCCTTCTCACCCCACAGGGGACGCAGGGCGAAGCACTACATATATACGGCAAACATTCAAAGCTGGGATATAAAACCATACACACACACACACACACAAACATTCAATATAAGGGGAAGGGAAGAAGGGAAGAAGAGAATATTATTTTATATATAGAGTACATGTAAAGTGGTGGAACAATAAAGTCAAGAGAAAGTGGGAAAGAAAAAGACAAGAAATTGAAAAGAATCCAAGAATAAAGAGTCCCGATAACCAAAACACACTAGCATAACTTTAAAAAAAGAACAAAGAGAAAAAGAGAGAAAAAAGAGAAAGAGAAAATTAAGGAAAAAGTAATAAAAATAAAAATAGTGATACATAATAATACTTTTTTTTTAAAGGTGACTTTCATCTAATCCTTTGCGGTCTTACGTTAATTCATTGCCGATATTTCTACACACACACACAAACATTAAAATCACTTATATCCACGTTAAAAGTTGCTTAAATTTAAAAACCATCTCAGGTCTATGTTTAATGTGCAACCCTTAGAATGTAAAGTTAGGGTTAAAGGGGGGGGGGGGGAGTCTTTTAGACCAGTGTTTCCCAACCAGTGTGCCGGGGCACACTAGTGTGCTGTGAACGATCATCAGGTGTGCCGTGGGAAATTGGAACCTCCAGGAAAGGGTAGGGGGAGAGTCTAGTGTGTTGAAGTATAAAAACCCTAAGAAACCTACCTCGATAAAGGCACAAAATGACACACCCTCCTCCCCACCCGTTGCCTACTTGGTCTCTCCGTCTCCATGCATTGGGAAGGCCCGCTTTCCTTTTCCCAAGTAGAGATCTCCTCTTGCCTCCTGGGGGTTCTGTGTGGGAAGTTTGGCCCAGTTCTATCCTTGGTGGGGTTCAGAATGCTCTTTGATTGTAGGGGAACTATAAATTTGAGCAACTACAACTCCCAAATGTCAAGGTCTATTTCCCCTGAACTCCATCTGTGTTCACATTTGGGCATATTGAGTATTCATGCCAAGTTTGGTCTTGATCCAACATTGTTTGAGTCCACAGTGCTCTCTGGATATAGGTGAACTACAACTCCAAAACTCATTGTCAATGCCCACCAAACTCTTATAGTATTTTCTCTTGGTTATGGGAGTTCTGTGTGGGAAGTTTGTGTCTTTCTGCCATTCCTGTCAGGATATCTATGTTGTGTTCATCGAAACAGGCCCAGGTTTCACACTGAGTGTATAAATACATTTTAAAAACATATTAACTATATGTATTACTGTGTTTGAGTGTCATTTTGTGTCATTTTGGTTGGTGGTGTGCCCCAGGATTTTGCAAATGTAAAAAGTGTGCCGCGGCTCAAAAAAGGTTGGGAAACACTGCTTTAGACATCCCATTCCCTGCACAGAGTTCCCATGTGAAGAAACAACATGGAAGCTGAACCTGGAGTGTAGAGATAATTATTCTTAAACAGAACATTCTGTGGTCAGTTTATGTGGACGGTTTTCTAAAATGAATGAATGGAGAAAAATTAGTAATGCTTTCCCTTGAGAAGTTTACATGCCTGTAGCATCTTGAACACCACCTGAGTCTTGATTCTGGGGAGAAGAGTTGGAGGTAGAGTAAGTAATGAGGGGCCACCATGGTTTCAGCGATGGACAAGGAATCTGGGAGATCAGTGTTCAAATCCCTGCTCAGCCATGAAGTCACCCTACCACCACCTCCCCAATGGGGACTCGGGGCGGCTTACATGAGGCCAAGCCCGACAACACAACAACAAGGCAAAATCAAACATAAGGCAATATAAACAATATAAACATGTGGGAGATCAGCTGGATTCTCCACCGCGGCATGTTTGCGCCCACTAACTACAACCATTTCTTTTCTTCCTGGAAACTTACATTACGCTGGCAGCCAACAGTGCACGGATTGACACCAGTCCATGGACCATTAGTAGCAGCAATGTAAGGAGTACATGAATGCAGGCATGCACACATGTGTTTTGAACCTCTGGAAATGTGAATGTCAAGACTCATGCTGGTAAAATCCGCAGTTGCCTCTCTGTTTCCAATTAGGGCCGGGTGTGGCTACTCCTCTGGAAGGCCTGTGGTGTGCAAGAGGCTCTTTACCCGCAGAGTTCATTTAAGGTTAGGGCGCCAAGGGCCGGACGTCCCCATGGCAGCTGGGCAGTACAAGGCGGGTGGATCCAGAGGAGATCAAAAAAGGGAGAAAACATGGAGCCAAGGGGTGGGAGGGATACTGCTCGTGCAAAGACGTTGCCAACGATGAAGCGTCACAAAACCTCTAAGTAAATAGACTGCAAAGACAGAGGCTTGGGAATGCAACTAAGGGGTGGGGGATGTGTGATTATTTAATTGTGTAATCCTGTAGAAAACATATTTTCTCGAACCGCTGGCCTTGTGCTTACATACCAGACTGGCTCCTTCACCCAATAAAATGTTCCTCGCTGAAGATGTATGGGATGTAATGAGACAGGGACATTAGCAGATCAAGACTAAGTCTCAGATCGGCTTCATACCATTACAAGACAGCAAGCTTGGGAGGTATATATTTTACAGGGAAATACAATAGAGTGCCTGGAGCCCCTGGTGGCGCAGTGTCTTAACCCTTGTGTTGGCAGGTCTGCTGACCGATAGGTTAGTGCAGTGTTTCCCAACCAGTGTGCCATGGCACACTAGTGTGCCGTGAGCGATCATCAGGTGTGCCGTGGGAAACTGGCACTCTCCCCCAGCAGCCCCCTCACAGGTTTCCAAGAAACAAATTGAACCTCTCCGCTTGATTTTTATTATTATTATTTTACTGATTTTCAAGAGTCCCCCCCAGGAACTGTTTATAAAAGCTTCATGACATCTATAGTTAACTGGAAGCAAGTTTCACTCAGAGTGAAATTTCACAAAGGTCTGGAGAACAAGCTCTATGAGGAGCGGCTTGAAGAGCTGGGTATGTTTAGCCTGAAGAAGAGAAGGCTGAGAGAAGACATGATAGCCATGTATAAATATGTGAGAGGAAGTCATATCTATGTTGTGTTCATTGAAACAGGCCCAGGTTTCACACTGTGTATAAATACATTTAAAAACATATTAACTATATGTATTACTGTGTTAGAGTGTCATTTTGTGTCATTTTGGTTGGTGGTGTGCCCCAGGATTTTGTAAATATAAAAAAGGTTGGAAAAACACTGGGTTAGTGGTTCGAATCCGGGAAGAGAGGTTTGAGCTCCCTCTGTCAGCTTCAGCTCCCCATGCTGGGACATGGGGGAATCCTCCCACAAGGATGGTAAAACATCACACATCTGGGCGTCCCCTGGGCAACGTCCTTGCAGATAGCCAATACCAGATCTCTCAATACCAGAAATTATTTGCAGTTTCTCAAGTCACTCCTGACACGAAAAAAATTAGCATGCCTGAATGGCGATAACAGCCCTTGGTACTATAGCTCCCAGAATCCCCCAGCTAGCACAGTCAGAGGGAGGTATAGGCTTTAATTTTTTTAAGGTTTCCAAAGAGACACGAGTATTGGAAAACATGCATTTGCCACATTCACGTTGTTAGGCGTATGTCTAAAAACACTATAAAATTGTCCCGCAGTACCATGTGAGCAAATTGGAGAAATTGATGCTTTTTTCCAGAGCCTTGCCAAAAAGTCATGGGATGGGGTGGAAGTGAATGAAAAAGACTAGAGCCAGGGCTCTTGGGACCTTAGCCAACAAGAAATGACAAATAAACTCAACTCTGTGCTAGCAGATCTTAAGGAGAAAAAGAGAGGGTCTACAGATCCCGAAGCTCCAAGTGGTACTAACACAAGACATTTGTCAATTAATATTAACTCTCCCCATTTTATTAATAGTTGCCGATCAAAGCAATAGTTGAATCATTCTCTGTAGGTCTTCCAATAAAGTCTGAAGACCAGTTTAGGAGATCAGGACAGGCTGCATGACACAGACTCCTTCTACACTGCCATACAATTCAGATTATCGAAGTAGATATTCCACATTATCTGTTTTAAACTGGATTATATGAGTCTACACCACCATATAATCCAGTGCAAAGTAGTCAATTTGGATTGTATATGGCAGTGTAGAAGGGGCCATAGACATATTCTCCCTCTGCTACTTAGTAGGCTTGGGCCATCATGGCTCTAAATGGTTCTAAAGTACTTACAAAACTAAAGTTCTGGTGGTGAAAACTAGGTGGCGCTGGTGCTTTGCTTCTACAGTGTTGCTAAAGTTCTGGTGGTGAACATTTCAGAACTCCAACAGAACTTACAAAATTTCTTTATAAATGGCAGTTCCTAATTGGTTCTGTCTTAAAAATCGCCAATAATGAAATAATAATGAAGTTTTGAAAGTTTTGTTAAAGTTCTTAAATGTTTACCACCAGAACTTTAGCAACACTGTAGAAGCAAGGCACCAGCGCCACCTAGTTTTCACCACCAGAACTTCAGTTTTTTTAAGTACTTTAGAAACATTTAGAGCCATGACTGCCCAGGCCTACTACTTAGCATTGGCTGCCTCACTCTGTCCAATGGTTGAGATGGCCCAATTCCTAAGCCCTGATTTTATAGGGAAATATTGAGTAAAACAATGTCCATAGACTCCCTACACCTCTTCCTTAATTACAGCAGTCAAACTCATGAGTTACAAATCGGGTGGTGTTTCTTGTCCAAATCTTCTCTCTATCAGGGAGGGCTGCTCAGAGTATCTGCAAAGTCCAACATAAGCATTGATGCTGGGGGTCCTAGTATAGTCCTTAACAAGGTCATTGATATGCACAGTTCTTGAGATCTGTGAGCTTGCTCTGTGAGGCCTGAAGAAATTGTCCTATAGCTCATTCACCCCACACATGACTGCATACACAAACAGCTACCATATCAGTCTCATCTCAACATCTGCGGTACAGGGATAATGCTACATTTGCGGGCTCAATTGCGGATGTTGTGAAACTTTCAACAAGATGCAACAAACCTCAAACACTTATTTATTTATTTATATCATTTATATTCCACCCTTCTCACCCCGCAGGAGACTCAGGGCGGATCACAATGAACATATACAGGCAAACATTCAATGCCATAGACATACAACATACAGACAGACACAGAGGCAATTTAACATTCCAGCTTCTGGCCACCAGGGGGAGCTGTCGCATTCCCTCACTGTTTTTCTGCGCACTTCCTGGAGATTATATCACTTCGTAAATCAGTTAAATTTAGCCTCCCCACAATGTGGTTCCTAAATTTCCTACTTGACAGATGCAACTGTCTTTTGGGTTGCAAAGGTCGACATTGAGGCAATTTAACATTCCAGCTTCTGGCCACCAGGAGGAGCTGTCGCATTCCTTCATTCTTTTGGTGTATTTCCTGGAAATGTATGGCCTCGTAAATTAGTTAAATTAGCCTCCCCACAACATGGTACCGAAATTTCCTACTTGACAGATGCAACTGTCTTTTGGGCTGCAAAGGTCGACAACGAGCTACACAATTGGTTGAGAGCTCACCCCGACCCAGGCAGGCTTCGAACTCATGACTTTCTGCTCAGTAGAAATCTTATGCAGCTGAGACCCAGCCAGCTGCGCCACATTCCCAGCACCTTGAAAACAATATAAAAAACTTCAATTCCCTGGGAAATTAGAAAACCCCTCTGTTGATCTTCAAGTTTCTACTTTCACCAAATAAGAACGACCCTAAAGCTCAACAGCTTTACAGAGTTGGGCATCCCATGTCTGTATTTCCAAAATCCAAAATCTCCAAAATTGTCCACATGGATGGCTGAAATAGCAACACCTTACCTTTCTGACAGTTCAATGTGCACCAACTTTGTTTCATGTGCAGCGTTTTATTAAAAACTAGCTGTACCCGGCACGCGTTGCTGTGCCCTTTTTAGGAGATGCGAGAAAGTTCAATCATCCACGGTGTGCCCTCCTCTAAACTGCAGTTGGATGGAGTGTGGGTCATGGGGGGCACGGTGTGCCAAGTTGGGTCTTTATTGGTCTTGGTTCTGGGCCACAGTGGTCTGTGGGGAATGATGGGTTTTGAAGTACTACAAATCCCATTTTCCATGGTGGTACTTCAAGTCCCATCATGCATGGTCGGGGCTCTGTGTGCCAAGGTAGGTTACTGTAAATTCAGGCCATACACAATGTCCCATGAGCTGAGGCCTAGTTAGGAACAGCAAGTTAATGAAGCCTTACTGTCAATTCAGGCCATACACAAAGTCCAATGAGCTGAGGCCTAGTCGGGAGAATCAAGTTAATGAAGTCTTACTGTCAATTTAGAGCGTAAACAGCTTCCCAGTAATTTTAAATAAATAAAATTTATTTATTTTAAATAAATAAATAATTGCCGCACCTTGAACCAGGAAGGAGGGGGAGGGGATATGGTGGCGGCCTGTCTGTCAGCAACTGTGCTTGGGCAAGGCGGGCCAGGCCTCAGCCAGGCACAGTCGCTACGACAGTAGCCATCGCTGCGCACCAGCAACACAGCAACACAGTGGAGACAGAGAATCAAGTTAATGAAGTCTTACTGTCAATTTAGAGCGTAAACAGCTTCCCAGTAAGTGAGGGCTAGTTAGGGAAATCTAGTTAATGAAGCCTTACTGTCAATTTTGGGCGTGGTCTGTGATTTTTTGGGGTGTAAATTTTAGGCTGGAAGTGATTTGGGTGTTTGTGTTGGGGATTGGCTCAGGCCTTTTCCTTATTCTGTTTTGGCAGTTTATTATGGATCGGAATTTTCATGTTGGCTGGCCAGTGCAGCAGTTATGCAAATCCGCCCTTATTGGCAGCCAATAATGTTGTTCAGAATGTAGAGGCTGGGCGAGTCTTTGGCTGCCCCGGAGGATGCTGGTAAATGTAGTTTTATTTTTATTCATTGTTTTGGGGGCCTTTTAGGTTTTGGGGGGGAAAGTTTCTTTGCTACAAACGTACCTTGCTTGAGGCCTATTTCTGTTAGCAAGTATTGTGTTTCTGCGTTGTATGGTTTCTTTGTTTGAGGTATACATCACATGACGTGAACCCATTTATATAATAGATATTGTATACAACACCTTCAGGCTCTGTGTATAAGTTGTATATGAAACATAAATGAGTGTCATATTTAGATCTAAGTCCTATCATATATGCCAATACATTCCAAAATGGGGAGGGGTATCCAAAACACTCCTGGCCCCAAAAATTCTGGATAAAGGATACTCAGCATGCATCTGTAGAAAATACTGGAAGAGATATCATGAGAGGAAAGTGGAGGTCCAGTAAACAGGTTCTCTGATACTTGGTGTCTCTCCAGAGAAGCAATGTTTAGTATTCCAAGCAGGTCCCTTGACTATGGTGCCACTTTTGTCTCCCCTAAGACATTCTTGATGTAAGCAAGTGAGCCAAGATCTGCTTTCTCACTCTGTTCGGAGTTTCTGAACTTACTAATGAGAGGTGATGGCTCAACAGTTAGCACCACACTTATGAAAAATGGGGTGCAGCAACTGTCGCTCCTGTAGCAAACAAACAACAGATCTCCAACGTTTAAGCTGTAACAGAGCAAAAAAAAATCGCCAAGTGTTTGGCAAAGGTCCTTCTTTAGATTACAGTTGCCAAGGATGGTGGGAGTAACATTAGCAAGCAATGAAAGTTTACCGAAAGAAAAGCATCTACTACATAATCCAGATAATCAAAGTAGATAATCAACATTATCTGCTTTGAACTGGATTATATCAGTCGACATTGTCATATAATCTAGTTCAGTGTTTCCCAACCTTTTTTGAGCCGCGGCACATTTTTTACATTTACAAAATCCTGGGGCACACCACCAACCAAAATGACACAAAATGACACTCTAACACAGTAATACATATAGTTAATATGTTTTAAAATGTATTTATACACTCAGTGTCAGGGCCGTAGCCAGGAGTTTGGTTCGGGGCTGAGGGTTCGGGGGGGCTGAGACTGGGTGGAAGAGGGTTTACCCTAGCAAACCTTTTGTATTGTTATCCCAATAACCCCATGAAGGTGGGATATAATGAGCATGGTGATCAGATCATGATATGAATAAACATAACAGTTTAAATAATGTACCAGTAAGGCCTTCTCGCTGGACCACACCTGAGAATTTCAGGGGGGCTGAAGCCCCTTAGCCCCCTGGCTACATGCCTGCTCAGTGTGAAACCTGGGCCTGTTTCGATGAACTCAATATAGATATCCTGGCAGGAATGGCAGAAAGACACACACAAAGGTCTTGCTCAACAGCTGGGATTTATAGTTCACCCGCAATCAAAGAGCATTCTGAACTCCACCAAGTTGAACTCACTGAGTTGGAGATCACTTGAGCATAAATAATATCAACAACAATTTTGGGGGGACTGGACTTCAATGTGCTGGTCTCTGAGAATTTGAGGCTTCGTTCTCCCTCCTCACATGCTGCCTTCCTTTTTGGGCCATTTTTGGTGCCGTGCGTGTCCCGCAGCCTGCAAGGAAGGCGGAGGGGTGGAGCAGCCCCAAGGCCTCTTTGTGACATATAAAAGTGGGTGACCACTTTTATAGACCGAGTTGAATGTGGTTTTAATGGCAATGTGGTTTTTATGTATTTTAATATGCTGTTATAATATGTTTTAAATTTGTATGGCATTGAATTTTGCTGTAAGCCGGTCTGAGTCCCTCCTTGGGGGTGAGAAGGTCGGGGGTACAAAATTTTAAATAAATAAATAATTGCCGCACCTTGAACCAGGAAGGAGGGGGAGGGGATATGGTGGCGGCCTGTCTGTCAGCAACTGTGCTTGGGCAAGGCGGGCCAGGCCACAGCCAGGCACAGTCGCTACGACAGTAGCCATCGCTGCGCACCAGCAACACAGCAACACAGTGGAGACAGAGAGGCTTCCTCCTCCTCCTCCCGCTCCCTGGCTCCAGGTGGCCTTGGGGCTGTTCTGTCAGGTCTTCAGAGACTGTTTAGGCTGGTACTCTTGAGATTAGGGATTTATAGTTCACCTTCAATTAATATGCATGCCGTACTCCACCACTGATAGAATTGAACAGAAGGGGAAAGTGAGGTAAGGTGGGCTAATCGGTGCTCCTAGCCTCCATGGCCTTCTGCCCTGATCCAGCAGTGAGGGAGGATGGCCGTTGGCACCTCTCATGCTGGCTTTCTCTCCTTTTCTTCTTCCCTCCCTCTTTCTCAGCAAGCGGTGGCAGCAATTCGCTTGCGGGAGCCAGCCAGGCACCACCGCGCATGCGCCGGCTGCCTTGGGCACGGGGCAAGCTGAGAAATGTAGTCTCCCAACTGTTTTGGGATTTGTGATAGTCTTTTCTTTCTTAAATTTTTCATAGTGTTGTTCACACCTAGTACTGTTTGGCATTTTGTGGCCAAATTTGATGTATTTTCGTTCAGCGTTTTTTTTTGTTCAGAGCAGGGGCGGGGAACCTACGGCCCGCGGGCCAGATGCAGCCCGGCAGCCGATTCTGTCCGGCCCGGGGAGAAGGGCGTTGGAGGCGGGGCCAAGAGGAAGGTGTGCCACTGCCGCCATCCCATCGCGGGATCTGTGAGGCCTGTGTCGGCAAACAGGCCGGAGGAGTGGTGGCTTTGGAGTGCCTGCCATCCCTGGAGGCGATCTGGGCCTGCAGCGGGAGCACTCGGCAACCTGCGAGGGCTTATCGCCCTGGCAACCCGGAAGACTTGATCGTCTTCCGGGTCATCAGGTTGATCAGCCACCTCAGATCGCCAACTGCTCCCACTGCAAGCCCAGATCGGCTCCAGGGATGGCAGGCACTCCATAGCAGGGCGATCAGCTGGGGAACGGCTGGGGGCAAGAGCGGGCAGAGGCCTGCAGTCTCCCATCGCCTGCTGCTCTGCTCTCCTCTGCTGCGGCGGCTGGGTCCGCTTTGCCATCCTCTGGCCTGGGGCCATTGGGCCATTCCATCTTGGGATCCTTTGAACTGGATCCCAGTTCTCTCTTGAGGATGTCAGCCTTCATCTTGGTTCGCACCTTATCTTCTTGAATTTAATTTAATTATATTATTGGTTGGTTTTTATTATTATTTTATAATAATTTTATTATAATAATATAATAAATAATATAATAATTGTTCACACCTTATCTTCTTGAATTTAATTTAATTTTATTATTGGGTGGCTTCTATTATTATTTTATAATAATTTTATAATAATGTTATATTATATTATAATTTTAATATATTATGTCTATATATGCTATAATATAATAATTATGATATTAATACTAATAATATATGAATATTTCTTGATATATTAATATGTTAATATTAATGATGTAATATATAGTAAATAAGTAAATATAGTAAATAAATAAATAAATAAATAATGTAGATTAGAATGTAGTTCAGCCTTTAGGTGCAGCCCTCCATAATATTTTTTGGCTCTCGTGTGGCCCCTTGGAAAAAATAATATCCCACCCCTAGTTTAGAGGGTACCAATTACGACACGAACATTTATATATATATAGATGGTGATCATGTCCCCTCTTAATCTTCTCCAGGCTAAACATACCTAGCTCATAAAGCTGGTCCTCACAGGGCTTGATTTCCAGACCTTTTGCCACTTTGATTGCCCAGCTTATCAATATCCTTCTTGATTAATACCCCAGTGGTTCATTAAAAAGGGAAAGCCTGTTTACAACCATAGATCCAAAAATGGCCCATCTGAGCTGAAATGCTGGCACTACTGCAAGCAACTGCCCACATATGCTGCTAGTGCAACATAGCAAATGTGTGTATGTGCAGGGTATGTAAGTTGTGGCAAGCAATTCATTCCGGATCCAAAATTTCAAGAGCAAGGGAGACAGAGGTCTCTTTATCTATCTGCCAATGCTGCAGCCCACGCAAGCAGAGGTAGTGGTACAGGTTAGACGGGGAAGATAGCTACCAAGGCAAATTCTACGCCTTAGGCCAAGGGATGGGAGAGGCCCAGGGATGTTTATTTCCTGCTCTTCTCAGCCACATGTCTAAGTTTGCCTTGCAATGCTAAATGAGGACTACTACAAACTGATGGGATAAACCAGAAAAGAAGAACCTTTCACTTAACTTAGAAAGGAAAACTCAAGGTGGGTTGGTCTTTAAGGCCCCTTCTACACCGCCATATAAAATTCCTATTATCCGCTTTGAACTGGATTATATGGCAATGTAGACTCATATAATCTACTTCAAAACAGATAATGTGGATTATCTGCTTTGATAATCTGGATTAAATAGCAGTGTGGAGGGGGCCTGAGACCACCATAGATGATTGAGTTCAGAAGCACTAATACCAATACAAATGTATGGTTAAACAAAAAAGAATGTCTCAAAACCCCTAAGGATGCGTGCCATAGATGTGGGTGAAATGTCAGGAGAGAATACTTCTGGAACACAGCCATACAGCCTGGAAAACTCACAGCAACCCAATGATTCTGGCCATGAAAGCCTCCGACAAAACAAATTTTTGTAGCAAAAATTAAGAAGTGGGCTCTACAGATCGGTTCAGGCACCAGATCCCACCTGACTTCAGAAGGTAAATGGGGCCAGGCTTGGTTAGGTTTTGGATGGAGGACAATCACTGAAGACTAGGTGCTGTAGGTTACATTTCAAAAGAAGGAACTGGGAAAACCACCTTTGAATATTCCTTGCCTAAAAATGTCTGTGAAATTCATGTCGACTCAGTAAGTTGACAGGTGATTTGAAGGCACACAAGCAAGAAACACACACATACGGAGGGAGGACCTACAGTATAAAATTAGTGCAGTCTGGTATCACTTTAGCTGCCATGGCTATATGGCTTTGTAAAGGGCAAGGACGTGGTTTTTCTCTTCCTGGGGGATTGCTTCTTGCCTTCCTTTAAAGCAGGGGTGCCCACATTGTTTCAGCATGCGAGCTACTTATAATAAAACCAAGTCAGAAAGATCTACCTTATGCGCGCGCGCCTCCCGCGTGCCTTCCGCCCGCGCGCCTCCCACGCTGCGCATTGTCCACATTTGCTTCCGGACAAGAGAGAAGCAGGGCAGAGCAGGGGGAGGGGCGGGGCTTGGAGTGGCCTGGCTTCGTCCCCCTCTGGCTTCAGCTCTACCAGCAGCTCCTGCAGGCTTGAGGATGGCAGTGCCAAGCCAGTGGTGGTATAGCTAGCACAAGGCTGGCTTGGCCCTGCCCCCTCAAGGCTGGAGCAGCTGCTGGGAGTGCCGAAGCCAGGGGAGGGGGCGGGGCTTGGCGCGGCCTGGCTCTGCCCCCCTCTCGCTTCAGCTCTAGCAGCAGCTTCTCCAGGCCTGAGGATGGCAGTGCCAAGCCAGTGGGGGTATAGCTAGCACAAGGCTGGCTTGGCCCTACCCTCCTCAAGGCTGGAGCTGCTGCTGGGAGTGCCAAAGCTGGGGAGGGGACGGGGCTTAGTGTGGCCTGGCTCCGCCCCCCTCTGGCTTCAGCTCTACCAGCAGCTTCTCCAGGCTTGAGGATGGCAGTGCCAAGCTAGTGGTGACATAGCTAGCACAAGGCTGGCTTGGCCCTACTCCCTCAAGGCTGGAGCTGCTGCTGGGAGTGCCGAAGCTGGGGAGGGGGCTGGGGCTTGGCGCGGCCTGGCTCCGCCCCCCTCTGGCTTCAGCTCTACTAGCAGCTTCTCCAGGCTTGAGGATGGCAGTGCCAAGCCAGTGGTGGTATAGCTAGCACAAGGCTGGCTTGGCCCTACCCTCAAGGCTGGAGCAGCTGCTGGGAGTGCCGAAGCTGGGGAGGGGGTGGGGCTTGGCGTGGCCTGGCTCCGCCCCCTTCTGGCTTCAGCTCTACTAGCAGCTTCTCCAGGCTTGAGGACGGCAGTGCCAAGCCAGTGGTGGCATAGCTAGCACAAGGCTAGCTGGGCCCTACCCTCCTCAAGGCTGGAGCAGCTGCTGGGAGTGCCAAAGTCGGGGAGGGGGCGGAGCTTGGTGCGGCCTGGCTCTGCTCCCCTCTGAGAAGCACCCCATCTGGCTGCGATCGATCTCCTTCGGTCCCTGGGCAGCCCTGCTTTAGAGGCTTTGGGGCTCCCAAGGACCAAACTGGACACTCTGCTTAACTCAAAGGGTTTATTTTTAAATACATGAGTTGTAAGCACTCAGGTTCTTCTCTTAGTTTCCCAAACAAAGTAGAAAAGCTTTACTTTACAGGGTTTTTTGTGCAGATGTGGTCCTGGAAGCTTCAGCCAGTTGGCTCTCCAAATTCTCTCCCTCTCTCTCTCTGACCTCGAGGCAAGGATGCTCGAAGTCCCAGTCAGATGGCCTATGATGGCAGGAAAAGAGACTGGGTGTACTTGGAAAACGTCAAGGAGTCAAAGGAGACGGGTATATAAGGTATATTTCAATGGTTTAATCTTCATATAGTCTTCATATGATAAAGTAAATGTTCATCCAAAAGTCAACTGAGAAGTGGAATGCAAATAGTTGTTGGTCACTATGTGTGCACTCTCTGGCCATGAAAAGTCCCAAAGGAAATCGTAGATAAATGTCACATCAATAATACATTCTTCATGGGACGGTCAGAGAGGGAAATGGGTCAACGGTCTGAGAAAGGCCTCGCCATCCATACCAGGATGATGACCATGTATATGCATTTATAATATTGGTATGTACTTTATAGTATTGAATGTACTGTTGGGTTTGTGCTTGGCGGGTTTTTCTTACTGTTCTTACTGTTGTACTGTGTTATTTACTTAGAAATGCACTAGTTACTTAAAATATGCATTATTGTATATCCTAGGATACCCGGATCAGTGGAATGGTCACATTATTTGTTTTCGCACACCTGGGTTCTGAAGAAGCCTCATTATAGGCGAAACGGCGAGGCCTTTCTCAGACCGTTGACCCATTTCCCTCTCTGACCGTCCCATGAAGAATGTATTATTGATGTGACATTTATCTACGATTTCCTTTGGGACTTTTCATGGCCAGAGAGTGCACACATAGTGACCAACAACTATTTGCATTCCACTTCTCAGTTGACTTTTGGATGAACATTTACTTTATCATATGAAGACTATATGAAGATTAAACCATTGAAATATACCTTATATACCCGTCTCCTTTGACTCCTATGATGGCAGTAAACCTTCCTCTTGGCTGCCAACTGACTGCTCAAGATTCCTCAGCGTCACCCAAACTTCCGATATGTTGGGTATACTGTGTGAATCTCAAGATGTGAAGAAGTAATACTGGAAGATAGCTTGACCAAGGCCTAGCTAGCAACCTTCCAACACGTCCACTCTGTAGAAGCTCTGGTGGTCTAATAAAAGAAAAAAATGGCATCCTTCTCCAAATCCCCGGGGAAAGGGGTGGAGCGAGCTTAATTGTAAACAATGATTGGCAAGTTCCAAGGACCAATGAATGCAGCCAAACCTCATGAAAGCTGCAAACACATTAAAACAAAGCGGAACCCCTTGCAAACCATGCAAACCAGGGCCGTAGCCCGGATTTTGGTTGGGGGGGGCTGAGTTTGGTTTCGGGGGGGGCTGAGACTGGGTGGAAGAGGGTTTACCCTAGCAAACCTTTTGTATTGTTATCCCAATAACCCCATGAAGGTGGGATGTAATGAGCATGGTGATCAGATCATGATATGAATAAACATAACAGTTTAAATAATGTACCAGTAAGGCCTTCTCGCGGACCACCCTGAGAATTTCGGGGGGCTGAAGCCCCTTAGCCCCCGGCTACATGCCTGATGCAAACTGTTACATTCCATCAGTGCAAACCTTAAAACTCAAAAGTCTTAAATGTAGGTGGCGCTCACCGCGCCGTCACAGAATCCTGGGGTTTGTCGTTTGGGAAGGCACCGGCACTCTTTAGGAAATAACATTAAAGACCTTGCAAAACTACAAAATGATGTCAAACTGCATCAATATAAATTTTCAGAGAGAGCCTGTTAGTCTCTGACCTCCAAAAGCACCAGCCACTGTAGACTGCTCATTCGGGACCTGAAAAGGTTGCAGGCTTTTGATGCGTTGATGCTGTCTTGTGTACAGAAGAGGGTCTTTTGCTTGGCAGAGATACAACAGATTAAACCAGGTTCTTTGGAAGGCAAAGCACGTGTCTGGCCGCCGAGCTGTGTGACATGACTTCCTAAAATGCACTGCTACAGATCGGAGCAAGACAGGAGAGCATCTGGTCTACGAAAGGTCAGACCACTGGTCCACCAACTCCACTCCTGTATAATGATTACAATGCAATCCAAATGGCACCGCGAAGCAAAGTCCTCCGCTGCAGCTGTGCCTCCCCTCGCTGCTTCTTAGGAGCGAGCCTTCCTCTGCGAGCAAATCTATGGCTCCTTTTGGGCAGCATATAAAAATAATCCTGGCTCAAAAAGAGTAATTGCAGCTTGCAAAATGATCCACGGCTGTCGTCACAGCAGACCTCGAGGGAACAGGGAGCTGCCACTGTGAGAAATATTTCAGTCCTTTTCCCTTGAATGATCATTTTTAATTTAAATATATATATAAACTCTCTAGTCCTCTTATATATGAAAACAGACCCAAAGACAAAGACTCGGCCCAATTGCTCAGTGAGCCTACCCCGCAGTGTAGATGACTAAAGCAATGATACTTGGGGGCTGACTGGTACGAGGGCGGGTCAATAAATCCGTGACTTTTTGAATTTCCCGTCTCTTAACTGAAAGGGCAACACTGCTCCTGTCAACAGGAATCTGTCAGTTGAACAAGCTGCGTCATTTAGTTTGTGTTTGACAGGCATTGATAGCAGACTACCACGTAATTGGAGGAGAAAATGGAAAAAAGTGAATTTTGGGTGCTCATTAAGCCTTTTTTTGCGGGAAAAAAACCATCACTCAAACCAAGGCTAAGCTTGATAAATACTATGGGGACTCTGCACAATCAATTTCAATGGTAAAAAAAGTGGTTTACTGAATTTCATTGTGGCCATACAAGCACAGAAGATGCCGAACCTTCTGGACGCCCAGTTGAGGTCTCTTCCCCCTAAACAATTGAAAAAAATCACGATATGGTGTTGGCCGATTGGAGATTGAAAGTGCGAGAGATAGGCATCTCACATGGCTCAGTGGTTTCGATTTTAAATGATCACTTGGGTATGAGAAAGCTTTCCGCAAGATGGGATCAGGACAATGCAAGGGTGCACACAATGCAAGGGTGCACACATGTGCAGTTTCCATGGCAACAATCCATGAATTGGGATACAAATTGCTCCCTCATCCGCCCTATTCTCCGGATTTAGCCCCGAGCGACTATTTTTTCTTTCCAAACCTGAAGAAATGGCTCGGCGGAAAGAGATTTGATTCCAATGACGAAATTATCTCACAAACAAATACCTATTTTGATGACCTCAACAAAACTTACTTTTTGGAAGGAATAAAAACATTGGAGAAATGTTGGACAAAGTGTGCAGAGCTCAAAGGAGACTATGTTGAAAAATAAAATGATTTTTTATCCAAAAACCTGTGTTTCATTCAAAAAGTCACTGACTTATTGACCCGCCCTCGTAATTACTGAAGAAAGGGGTTCTTTTTACAAAAAACACAGTGTTCTCAACATTATTTGCTGTACCTAATTGTATATAAGGTGATCTCATGTGTAAATGAAGAATAGGTTTTAGGACCACAATTACGGATTTTGATAGAACTCATAGATAAGTCTCCTTGTGGAGAGAAAAATAGGGTATAAATAAACATAATAATAATCTATATATATATAAATGGTCTTGTCGTCATGAGTACCTTAAAAACAAAAAAACTACGAGGCCAAATGACCTCAAATTTGGCAACAAAACTCCTCACAATCCAAGGAGTGACCATCACTGTAAAGAACCCTACAAAAACAACATGGCCTTTAAAATTAAAAAAGACACCATCAAAGCCCTCACAACAGATGGCCAACCAATTGGAAGGGAGCCCTAAAGTCCATCCACCCCAACCCCCTCCTTCCCTCCCTCCTTCTTTCCCTTCCTCCATTTCTCTACTTCCCTTCCTTATCCTTTCTTTAGTTCTTTCCCTCGCTCGTCTCCCTTCCTTCCTTCCTTTCCTCCATCACTCCTTTCTTTCCATCCTTTTTCTCCCCCGCTCGCCAGCTTCATCCTCCTTTATTAGATCTACAGTGCAGTTGAAAAGGGGAGGGAAGGAAGGAAAGAGAGAAGGAAGGATGGAACCAAAGAGCGAAGGAAGGAATGAAAGAAAGAGGTAGAGAAGGAAGAAAGGAGAGACAGGGGAAGGGGAAGAAAAAGGGGGGAAGGAATAGGTAGGTACCTCTCTTTCATAATAGTCCAGATAGCTAACTCTACTTCAAACATTTTTTACTATAAGCCACAGCAATGCGTGGCAGGGCACAGCTAATAATAATAATAATATCATAGTAATAATAATAATGTCAAGAATCATTCTGCAGAGACGGGACAGTACCAATGCAGTCCCAGGCGACCAGTTGTTTGTTATCACCACTTTCCCACCCAGGCATTCAAAAAGCCAAGAAAAGGCCCTACAGAGGAGACAGCAGGGGGGTCAGTGCTTCTTTTAGGGTTTTTTTTCCATGTCAGGGACTTGAGAAAGTGCAAGTTGCTTCTGGTGTGAGAGAAATGGCCGTCTGAAAGGACGTTGCCCAGGGGACGCCTGGATGTTTTGATGTTTTACCATCCTTGTGGGAGGCCTCTCTCATGTCCTTGCATGAGAAGCTGGAGCTGACAGACAGGAGCTCACCCTGCTCCCCAGGTTTGAACCACCGATCTTTCGGTCAGCAGTCCTGCCGGCACACGGGGTTCCCTGTTCTTTTAGGTTCTCCCAGGACTGACTAGGGCCCCTTCTAAACTGCCATATAAAATCCCGATTATCTGATTTGAACTCATTCTGGGGATGGAGGGTCGGCCCGACTCCATACCCGATAATTTCCATCGCCTTGAAGCCGTTACTGGATGGCTGCGAACTAGTAGGTTGAAGGTGAATCCGGCTCCCTACCTGTCCCATCACGACCTAGCCACAGTGGTCCAAGCCACGGTCATCTCAAGATTGGACTACTGTAATGCTCTCTATATTGGCCTTCCTTTGTTGGTGATCCGGAAGCTTAAGCTGGTGCAGAACGCTGCAGCTCGGCTGCTGGCAGGCTTACCATCTTGCTGCCACATTATGCTTGTTCTGCGTGAACTGCACTGGCTTCCAGTAGAGCACCGGATCACCTTCAAAGTGCTGGTTCTAACCTTCAAGGCCTTCAATGGTTTGGGGCCAGTGTACCTAAGGAACCGCCTCGCCCTATATTGTCCCGCAAGACCACTGCGTTCGGAGTCCCTTAACCTTCTTGTGGTGCCGAGTTGCAAAACCCTTCGCCTGACCTCAACGCGGAGGAGAGCCTTTAGTGCCATCGCTCCAATACTTTGGAATGCTCTTCCTCCCGAAATCCGTGTGTTGCCTAACTTACTAGCCTTCCGAAAGGCTTGTAAGGCCTTTTTGTTTGTACAGGCATTCGGCCAGTAAATAATTCCAGGTCTTCTGTCATTGCAACCGTCGGCCATGGGAGTATTTTATTGTGTGCTGCGCACTATTGTATAGTTTTAATAGCTGGTGTTGATCTTGAAGTTTTAGCTGTGTTTTTAGCATATGTAAGTCGCCCCGAGCCTGACGAGAGTGGCAACTAATAAGCCAAAATAAATAAATAAATAAATAAAAAATAAATAAATAATGTGACAGTATAGATCCACTGGGTTATAGGGTAATAAATTGCAGCTGGAGAGAATAAAAGATGACCTGAAGGGAAGTCATCCCACCATCATCCCTAGTTTTGTTTTGCTGTTTTAAGTTTGTTGTTTTGAAACCAATTTGAGTGGAAGCAACAGCATGCCTCCAAAATAAAATAAAATAATCAAATAAAGGTGTGTTTTGTCAAAGGCTTTCAGAACCGGAATCACTGGGGGGTTGTGTGGTTTCCGCACTGTAAGGACATGTTCTAGTAGCATTATCTCTTGATGCATCCTCTGAAGATGCAAGCCACAGATGCAGGTAAAACATCAGAAGAAAATGCTGGTAGAACATGGCCATACGGCCCGGAAACAATACCACACTCCAAAACAAATGTGCTTGAATCTCTATGGAAAAAGATGCCTCTCTCATGTGCTGCTCTCAACCCCTGCAAAATCACTCAGTGCCTCAGTGACCTGTTTTTAGATTTCCACGCTAGCTTACAATGCCCCGTCCCATGCAATATACGCATACGCCTGACCTTTGCAAGGTTCCTGGATACAGGCCTGCCTATTAATGGGATACTGTAGAGAATTCAGCAGCCCCAGCCGAGTGCGTCATGAGTTCTCTTGGGCATCGTCCAAGTGGGATCTCAGCTTCATTCACGACCGGCTGGGACGTCAAGGGCTCGCTCCCTTGCCTACATCAGGGGTCAGGCAGGAGCAAATGGGGACAGCTACCCTACAGCCTGTTCCCACATCTGCAGCTGGGCACCCGACCAGCCTCCAAGCCAGTTCCATATGCTTGGACTTAGAAAGGATCCTCAGACAACTCCAGGAAGATCACGGACAGTAAAGAAATCCAGGGAAACAAGAAGACGCATACGTACTCTGGCTCAGATGACCCAGCCAGCCTAAGAAAATGGGAGCGTCAAAGACTGGGACGCAAGCCTATTTCCCCAGGAACTTAAATATAGCTCCTCTTTCTCTGGTTTTTTGGTTGACATTTCTCTCTCCTGCCAGTCTAAGCAGGCAGTGTGCTAGTGACAACTCCCTTTGAATGGGCCAGTGACTGCCAAAGAAAACCACTGGAAATGGGGGAGGTGACAAGAGACCCCTTTAAGCAACTTAATCTAGAGTAGGATTCATTTTCCAAGGGGAAAATATTTGAGAGACTCCCCCAGTGTGTCATCAAGATTAGGAAAGTCCCCACTTTAGCAATTTTCAAGAAGGATCTGAAAACCTGGCTTTTCCAGTGTGCATTTGGAGATTAACCTTACTTCCCCCCAGTCCTTTCCCTATAGAATAAATCTCCCCCGCTATTAGAAGGCCTAACCCTGTGACTCCGTTCTACGAGTCTCTCCCTTACAGAAGTTCTCCTCCACTACTATCTCACCCTGGGTTTTTAACATTTTATCTTCTACATATGGCCCACCCATTGTTATTGTGTCTGAATGATTTTATCTTGCTGTGTTATTTTATATTGTTTAGTGCATTTTTATGATTTATGTATCTTATTGTGTTGCTGTTTTTGTATTTTGTTTTGTATTATTTTATGTCAGGGCTGCCCAGGAAGTCGATTGCGATTGACGAGTCGATCCCAAGTCCATTTGAGGTCGCTCGCAGCCGGATGGGGCGCTTCTGCGCGCGCGCACCCCGCGTGCGCTCCCGTTGCTGCCTTCCACCCGTGCGGGGCTTCTTTCGCCAATGAGGCTTTAGTGGGCGGGCCCTGGTGCTCATCTCTTGACATGGTGTGGTGACGTGAGCGCCCATTGGTTGCTCCTGGGGGGGGGGGAGCAAGGGAAAGGCATGCGCAGGGATAGGATGCGAGGCTGCGGGAGGGAGGGAGTGTGTGTTTGTGTGAGAGAGAGGGCGCCTCACTGGAGGAGGATGGTCCCCGCAGTGGGGCTGCAGCTGACGAGCGCGCCATCGATGTCGGTGAGTGAAGTCTGGATGGGGCCCTGCCTCGCTCTCCGCCCTGTCTCTCACTCGCCTCGGCGGCACTGGGGCCCCATCCAGGCTTCACTCACCGGTGTCGAGGGTGCGCTCTTCAGCTGCAGCCCCACCGTGGGAACCATCCTTTTCCGGCGAGGCCTTCTCACACACACACACACACACTCACTCTCTCCCTCCCGCAGCCTCGCATCCTATTCCTGCGTGCGCCCTCGTCTCCCCCCCCCCCCCGGAGCAACCAATGGGTGCTCACGTCACCACACCGTGTCAAGAGACGAGTGCCAGGGCCCGCTCACTAAAGCCTCATTGGCGAAAGAAGCCGTGCACGGGCGGAAAATGGCGGCGGGAGCGGTGAGAGTACTTCAACGGCCTAACTGCCCACTGCCGGCCATAGCAACACCTGCGCAGGGCCATAGTAACATCTCTTTGACCCTGCTGCCTTACAACTCCTGGGCAGGGTGCCTCCATGGCCACACAGCCTTGTGGAGAGAGTACTTCAACGGCCTAGCTGCCCGGCCATAGCAACACCTATTGAATGACACCTTGTGTCTTAATTGTATTACATCAAGACCATAATGGAGTCCAAAGAAAATAGCGCACAAATCTGAAACAATTATATCTTGTAAGCCACTGAGTCCCCTTCTAGGTGAGAAGGGCGGCATATAAATGTAGTAAATAAATAATTATTATTATTACAGCTCAATCCGAAGCGCATTTGCTCAAGACTAAAATCCTACGGAGTTTAAGAAAACGGACTCTTAAGTCAGCCTGTCTTTTAGGATTGTAGCCATACAGATGTTTTATTTGGTTTTCAGAGCAGGGTGGGTGGGTGGGTGAGGCAATAATATACTTCTGTACAATGCAAGAGCGAGAGAGCGAAGGAGGGAGAGAGGGAGAGAGAGAGAGGGAGAAGGAAAAGGAGAAGAAGAAGAAGGAAAGAAAGGTCATCAGTCTGTCACGACTCTGAATGGACAGTTTGTATAATGCCAACATGATACCTGATAAGACTTGGAAATAGCGACGCGCCCCGAAGAAGCGTCCACGGACGCGAAAACGGCATACCACTTTGGCGCCAGGAGATTATCCAGCCGTTCGGCTCTGTCCCGGCTCTCCTTCCTACCTGTGGGGTTTACTGAGCTCTTACCAGAGCCCCCACGGCACGACAGGTCGCTTTCACCTCATTTTGCTTGCTTTGCCACTCCTTTTCCGGCACCTCCGGCAGGCTCTCCCCTCAACGCGGTTGCTTCTACCCGGCTTGAGTTCCCTTGCCGCGCAACATTGCGGGGGGACCTTTCCGCATGTACCGCCTTCCTGAACTGTTTCAAAATTATCATTTACGGTGGAATCACCTCCCCTCCTTATGGACCCTCACTTTTTGTTGAATGTGTTGACCAATATAAAGCTATATACTGTATGCTGTGAACAAACTTGTAACCAGTCATAACTTTGTATGCAATCTTAAGGCGCACATGCTCTTGCTGTACATGTCATGTTATATTGTTATGTTTGTGTTAATTACAAGAATACTGACATATAATGTTTCATGCTTATTAGTTTCAACGAATTGTAGAGATCAACCTGATGGTGAGGACAAGGGAGAGAGAGCCCTTCTCAGTGGCTGCTCCCACCATCCACCCATCCACCCACCCCCAGAGGCTAGGATGGCTCTCTCTTTCCTGTGTTTCTGCCGTCAAGGAAAAACTTTTCTATTTGGCAGGCTTTTAAATACGGTATTGACTGCAATGGCTGTTGCCATATTGATTTTTATCTTCTTTCTTTTAAGAAAATTTAGACACTTTCTATATTTAATCCCACAGTATAATTGTATAGAATACTATATATATCGTACAGACATACACAGGCCTAACAAAGCATCCAATTCCAAGGTCAGTCCTGGTTAGTAATAGGAAATCGCCAATGAATAACGGGTGTCGTGGGCTGTATTTCGGAGGAATGTCCTGACAAAACCAGACCTGTGTATTCCTTGGCAAAGAAAACTCTATACAATCAGCAGACTGCTCTTGTGTTATGTTAAAATTTTAATATTTCACATTTGGCCCGCCCAGAATTGTTTTAAACTGTCTGTTATTGCTTGTGTGTAAGTATATTGATTGTATTGTTGTATTAGTTGCTGTTGTGTTGTTATTATGTGTCGTTGGGCTTGGCCTCATGTAAGCCGCCCCGAGTCCCCTTGGGAGGATGGTGGCGGAGTATAAATAAAGTATTATTATTATTGGGCAACATTGTTGCCCATTGTTGCCCATTAAGATGCAGCCCTGCAGCGCCTAACATCCTGCTTTGCAGCAGCTGCAGAGCTGTTTGGGCTGGAAGTCAGCCTGAAGAAAACGGAAGTCCTCTACCAGCCCGCACCACGGGAAGAACACCATCATCCCCATGTCAGCATAGGCAAATCCGTACTTAAGTCCGTTCAGCAGTTCACCTACCTGGGAAGCATCAGCTCTTCAGATGCCAAGATTGACAAAGAGATAGATCACAGAATAGCAAAGGCATATAGTGCATTTGGAATGTTTCACAAAAGAGTCTGGAGCAACAAGCACCTTAGGCAAAGCACCAAAATCAGTGTGTACAGAGCGATCGTACTGTCTATTATCCTCTATGGGTCTGAAACATGGGTCACCTATCGCCAACACCTGCGACTTCTCGAACGCTTTCATCAGCGCTGTCTTTGCACAATCCTAAATATACACTGGACTGACTATGTGACTAATGTTGCTGTCCTTGAGCAAGCAGGGATCACCAGCATTGAGGCCATGTGCTGGGCAGGGGACGTCTCTAGGATGGAGGACCACCGCCTCCCAAAGACACTACTCTATGTTGAACTCGCCATGGGTCAGCGCAAGAGAGGTGCCCCCAAAAAGAGATATAAGGACTGCCTGAAACAACATCTCAGACTCGTCCAGATTGATCACCAACAATGATCCACCCTGGCCTCACATCGGGAGGCATGGAGATGCACTATCCACAATGCTGCGGCCTCTTTCGAGAAGACACGCCGAATGGGTCTCGAAGAGAAACGACAACGCAGAAAGAACCGCAACTTGGAAACAACATCACCCAAGGAGACTTTCTGCTGTGTTTTCTGCAACCGAACTTGCCTATCTCAGATTGGCCTTTTTAGTCATCAACGAGCTTGTAAAAAGCATGGGATGAGTCCTTCCTAAGAATCTTCGTTCGTGAAGTAATGCCGAGAGGGGGGAATTATTATTATTGTGATAGATTTGTCTTAAGGTCGCTATAAGTCAGAAACAACAACAACAACATATATATTTACCGATCTTTTTAAAATATCTTTTAATCTCCATTGGTTTCAGTATTTTGTAATCCACCTTAAATCCCAGCATTGAGGGAAATGTAGGATATAAATACATAATCTAACAATAACATCTGGAAGGGCACTCATTCCTCATCAACATGGAGGGAAGCCTGTCTTTGAAAAAAAATGATAATCCACGCATAATGTGGGTGTTCCCATTCATACGTAAATCCTATAGCCAAAATGTCTGACACGTTTATTGATGTGTATTCCAGAAGGCAGACCCCTAATGCTGGTCATCTTCGGATGGAAAACTAAGGCCAAGCAAGGCTGGCTTGGTCACAGGGACCACCCAAAGCGCCCCTGGCTGTGGTGCAAGTCAAAATGTGGCTCTCTCCTCCACTGGACCACAATGAGGACTCGGCATTGCCACCACGACCTTCCCGGTCCTTTCACTCGGAGCGTGGCTTGTGGCGCTGCCTAGAAAAAGACAGCTGAAGCCACTCCACTCCTGTCCTTTGCCCTCGCCTGACCCCGACCATAAGGGCTGTTTATCATCATGCTTCTTATCATGCAGCAGCTCTTGTGAAAAAATCACATCAGCTACGATGCACTATTTTGAGGCCCCCAACCAAGGATGGAGAACAACAAAGGTAGCGAGTCTTTTCTGGTACAATATCCCAAATGCCATACGGAGAGGGAGGTAATAGGAACCACGCTGGCTGCCTCCAGGGCTGAGCAGATGCGATTTGGGAATGTGCCTCATGGCACTCAGAAGTGGGCAGATCTCAAGGAAGACGGTGCCAAGCAGACACCCCCCTTTTTTAAAAAAAATTGGCACTTGGCCTATAGATTTCCTGCCCGACACGCATGCAGGAAAAGGGTGGCGCCTCTCAGAGCAAGATCAAAACTAGAAACAGACGCAAGCACCGCCAGATGTCCCCCCCCCCCCTCCTTCTGCCACAAGGAAAGCACTCTTGCAGAGGAGCCCAGAATCACAAAAAGGGGCTTATTCCACAGAACACACACCCTGGGCGGGGAGCATGAAGAACCGTGTGGGGTGGCAACTCAAAAATATGTGTGTGTGGGTGTGGGGGGGGGGGGGGGCACAGAGCATGCAAAACTTCCAACTTCGGGCCATTTCACATGACACTACGATGCCACTTCATAAGCATCCTGAGGCTTGTAGTTTGCTTAGAGCAGTGTTTCCCAACCTGGGGGTCAGGACCCCTATGAGGGTCGCGAGGGAGTGTCAGAGGGGTTGCCAAAGACCATCAGAAAACACATTATTTTCCGTCACGGAGGTTCTGTATGGAAAGTTTGGCCCAATTCTATCCTCGGTGGGGTACAGATTTATAGGTGAACTATAAATCCCAGCAACTACAACTCCCAAATGTCAAGGTCTATTTTCCCCAAACTCCACGGGTGTTCACCTATGGGCATCTTGACTATTTGTGCCAAGTTTGGTCCAGATCCACCATTGTTTGAGTCCACAATGCTCTCTGGATGTAGGTGAACTACAACTCCAAAACTCAAGGTCAATGTCCACCAAACCATTCCAGTATTTTCTGTTGGTTATGGGAGTTATGTGTGCGAAGTTTGGTTCAATTCCATTGTTGATGGAGTTCAGAAAACTCTTTGGTTGTAGGTGAACTATAAATCCGAGCAACTACAATTCCTAAATGTCAAGGTCTATTTTCCCCAAACTCCACAGGTGTTCACCTATGGGCATCTTGACTATTTGTGCCAAGTTTGGTCCAGATCCACCATTGTTTGAGTCCACAGTGCTCTCTGGATGTAGGTGAACTACAACTCCCAAACTCAAGGTCAATGCCCACCAAACCCTTCCAGTATTTTCTGTTGGAAATGGGAGTTCTGTGTGCAAAGTTTGGTTCAATTCCATTGTTGTTGGAGTTCAGAATGCTCTTTGATTGTAGGTGAACTATATATCCCAGCAACTACACCTTCCAAATGACAACATCACCCCCCACAACCTCATCAGTATTCAAACTTGGGAGTATCGGGTATTTGTGCCAAATGTGGTCCGGTGAATGAAAATACATCCGATATTTTACGTGATGATTCATAACAGTTGCAAAATTACAGTTATGAAGTAGGAACGAAAATGATTTTATGGTTGGGGGTCACCACAACATGAGGAACTGTATTAAGGGGTCGTGGCATTGGGAAGGTTGAGAAACAGTGGTTTAGAGGCACTAGGATTCTAAGAGCCACCCTCCTCTTAAACTGCACATCCCGAAATTCTATAGTGTGTTGCTATGGTAAGTAAAGCGAAACAACAATGAGATAACTGTACAGCGTGAAAAGGCCCCAGGACGGAATGGATTGATTGCATTTAATTCAATGCCCTTGAAACACACTGCATTGACAGCTGACAACACACAATAAACAACCCACAGTTTGATATGAAGATGGTGATGACGATGATGATAATAATAATAGTAATAATAAACTTTATTTGTACCCCGTCACCATCTCCCCAAGGGGACTCAGGGTGGCTTACATGAGGCCACGCCCATCAATAAAAAAAAACCACAATATAACATAAGAGCACAACAGAAAATCAAAAAATAATATAACTTAAATACAAAATCAATGTAAATAAACAAGACAACAATATAAAATCAAAACATTAAGACACTGAAGACGATCACCATAGATTCAATCACTGATGATGCTTAGGGATATTATTAATGTTGCTGTTGTTATTATTGGTATTGTTGTTATTATTATTACTTGGTCCCCTGGTGGTGCAGTCATGCCGGCCACATGGCCTTGGAAGCGTCTACGGACAACGCCAGCTCTTCAGCTTAGAAATTGAAATGAGTACCATCTCTCATAGTCAGACTCGACTAGACTTAATGTCAAGGGAAACCTTGCCTTTACATTATTATTATTATTATTTCATATATATATATATATATATATATATATATATATATATATAAATGCTCTGTGCGTTTTGAGTGACTTCATAACTCAAAATCTGCTGGATGAATTGACACCAAATTTGGCCACAAGACACCTACTACCCCAAGGAGTGATCATCACTCAAAGTATCTGATTTTGTCATTTGGGAGTTGTAACTGCTGGGATGTATAGTTAACCTACAATCAAAGAGCATTCTGAACCCCACCAATCATGGAACTGAACCAAACTTGGCACATAGGAGTCCCGTGACCAACAGACAACACTAGAAGGGTTTGGTGGGCATTAACCTTGAGTTCTGGAGTTGTAGTTCACCTACATCCAGAGAGCACTGTGGATTCAAACAATGATGGATCTGGACCAAACTTGGCACAAATACTCCATATGCCCAAATATGAACACAGTTGGAGTTTGGGGAAAGCAGACCTTGACATTTGGGAGTTGCACTTACTGGGATTTATAGTTCATCTACAATCAAAGAGCATTCTGAACCCCAGCAATTATATAATTGGGCCAAATTTCCCACACAGAACCCCCATGAGCAACAGAAAATACTGTGTTTTCTGGTGGTCTTTGGCCACCCTTCTGGCACTCTCTTGCGACCCCCCCCCCCAGGGGTCCCGACCCCCAGGTTGAGAAATGCTGCCTTAAGGCCATCCAGTCCAACTGCCATCCAGCTATAGATAGACGTAGGATCCACACACGCGCGCGCATGCGCTCGCGTATTTTACAGATATAGTATCATAGATTTGAAAGAGATCTCTAAAGAAGGACAATTATGTTGCATGTTCCAGAGTAGACAAACCAGGCAATCTCTACATCAACATTGACAAAGAAACAAAAAGAAATACTGTTTACCCACAAGCATAAAGAAATTACACAGATTAGAAACCAACACTTTCTCGTTACTTTATTTTCCAGGTCACCAGACTGGGCCACAGCAACGTGTGGCAGGGGACAGTGAATCTATCTATCTATCTATCTATCTATATATATATATGTATATAATAAAAGTCAGTGTTTGCGGCGGTGTGGAGGACGGGAGGTGCAGAGGAATATGTGCCAGAATTTCGATTGGTTGCCACTGTGGGATTATTTGCATAAAGGACACTGATTGGCCAGCCTCAGATATCCGACACTCTAAGGCACCAGATTATTTGCATAAAGGACTCAGATTGGTCAGCCTCAGAACTCCAACACTCTAAGGCACCAGACAGAGGGCATTGGTTTCCACTGAGGAACTATTTGCATAAAGGACTCTGATTGGCCAGCAAAACAGAATGCAACTGAATGCTTGAGTTAGCCAAATGACAGTTTTTTTCTGTTGGAAATGGAATGTTTATTTTCTGGGAGGTGCGGAGGTGCCAAGGAATATGTAACAGCGTTTCGATAGGTTGCCACTATGGGATTATTTGCATAAAGGACTCTGATTGGCCAGCCTCAGAACTCCAACATTCCACGGCCCCAGACAGAGGGGATTGGTTGCCACTGAAATGGTATCTGCATAAAGGACTCCGATTGACCATCCACATTCCAACATTCTACGGTGACTCAGTGGAAAAAGGAAAGGCCTCAGGCAGTCAGACACTGCGGCCCACAGCAATGACGGATCAGGACCAAACTTGGCACACAGGGGCCCAATGGCCCACTTCACAACGCGGCCCTCACCCAATGACCACTACAGGCCAAAATTAGCACACAGAGCCCCCTTGACCCATTCTACACCCTGGTGCCGTTTCAAGGAGGATGGACCACAGATGATGGGCCTTGAAATACCTTCACTCACCTTCCGAGACCGCTGCAACCCTCATCCAAAGAATGATCAAGATCAAATGTGACACACAGAGCCCCCATGACCCACTCTACATCCTGGTGCTGTTTGGAGGGGGATGGACCATGGCCAATGGGACTTGCAGTACCTTCACTAACTTCCTGAGACCACTGCAAGCCACATAAACATCTAATAGGAACCAACCTTGACACACAATGCCTTCCTCAAATAACCTGGGCAATGGCGGGTCCCCAAGCTAGTTATTAATAAAAATAACAACAACCCCAGGCAAGGAGAATGGCTGCAGGAGAGTCACAAAGCATCACCTAGGCTCTAGAGCCATGGTATTACCCGAGAAGTGGAAGATGCTTCACAGGATCTGACAGGTTCACTCTTGGGATCTGTAACCAAGCCCACTGAGTCCCAGTGACCTCGGGGGAAATGGCAGGGGTTAGGGTTAGGGTTAACCTGCAGCCCCAGAGAGACACGCTCTGCCTATGCTCCATCCACAGCCATGTAGCTGGCTGCAGTGGTGTCCTGGCATCTCTTGAGAGAGGACCGCTTTGAGAGGACCGCTTTGGGAAACTCTTCGTGTGGGTTCCAAGAAGCAACATCTCCTCTCGAGAGGCCCATTCTGAGGACCTCTCTGGTTGGCCCTTTCATTAAGGATAACACGAAGTGCTCTTCCAGACAGGCCCAATATATCCCAAGATCTTATCCCAGGTGTTCTGCATTTAAACTGGATTATATGAGTCCGCACTGAGATAACCTTCCAAACAGCTGAATAAAATTCCACATTATCTGCTTTGAACTGGAATATATGGCAGTGTGAACTCAAAATGACCCAGTTCAAAGGAGATATTGTGGGATCTTCTGCCTTGATATTCGGGATTATATGGCTGTGTGGAAGGGCCCTGGGACAAACAGAAAATTTGGGATCAGATCCTGGGATATAGGACCTGTCTAGAAGAGCCCTAGGTCAGTGTTTCTCAACCTGGGGGTCGGGACCCCTGGGGGGTCGTGAGGGAGGGAGGAAGACGTGACCCGTGCGGGCACTACTGCGCAGACTCGCCCCACGAGGCTGGGAAGAAGGGAGCCCGAGTGGAGAAGAAAAAGGGGAAGGCAGGAAGGGGAAGAAAGGGCGTGAAGGGGAAGGGGGAGGGAGAGGTCTCTGTCGAAAGCTGGCATGGGCAAACTTGGACCTTCCAGGTGTTTTGGACTCCAACTCCCACCATTCCTAGCAGCCTCAGGCTCTTTTCCTTTTTTCCCCTCAGCCACTTAAGCAGAAAAGGGCCTCAGGCTGTTAGGAATGGTGGGAATTGAAGTCCAAAGCACCCAGAGGGCCGAAGTTTTCCCATGCCTGTTTTAGGGACCTTAAAGTGGTGAGCCTCCTTCCAACATTGTGATTCTGGATAGAAAAGAAACAACAACGTAACACAACATTGTTTGAGTCCACAGTGCTCTCTGGGTGTAGGTGAACTACAACTTCCAAACTCAAGGTCAATTCCCAAGCAAACCCTTTCAGTACTTTCTATTGGCAACGAGAGTTCAATATGCCAAGTTTGGGTCAATTCCATTGTTGCAAGACTTCAGGATGCTCTTTGATTGTGTGTTAACTATAAATCCCAGAAACTGTAACTCCCAAATGTCAAGGTCTATTTCCCCCAAACTCCATCTGTGTTCACATTTGGGCATATTGAGTATTCATGCCTAGTTTGGTCCTGATCCATCATTGTTTCAGTCCACAGTGCTCTCTGGATATAGGTGAACTACAGCTCCAAAACCCAAGGTCAATGCCCACCAAACTCTTATAGCATTTTCTCTTGGTTATGGGAGTTCTGTGTGGGAAGTTTGTGTCTTTCTGCCATTCCTGCCAGGATATCTATGTTGTGTTCATCGAAACAGGCCCAGGTTTCACACTGAGTGTATAAATACATTTAAAAACATATTAACTATATGTGCTACTGTGTTAGAGTGTCATTTTGTGTCATTTTGGTTGGTGGTGTGCCCCATTTATTTATTTTATTATTTATTTATTTACGGCATTTTACCCCGCTCTTCTCAACCCCTGAGGGGGGACTCAGAGCGGCTTCCAAAAGGCACAATTTGATGCCTACATCACAATTGCAGTATAAAAACACAATATAAAACCCTCCAGCATTCGACACTAAAATACATTAAAATACAATTATCCCTCGTCCCCACCAGCCGCACCTGGGAAGCCGGCGGGAGCGAGAGCAGGGCCTCCCCGGATGATCTTAAAGGATTTGGTAAACGTAAAAAATGTGCCGTGGCTCAAAAAAGGTTGAAAAACACTGGCCTAGAACATGGGCACCCAGCCTGAAAAAACCTACAACAACCCAGTGATTCTGCCCATGAAAGCCTTCAACAAGACATATGTAGAATGGCCATGTTTCAGAAGCATTCTCTTCTGACGTTTCGCCTGCATCTGTGATTGCGAGGATCTACATAGCTTGTGGCAGCCATAGAAACAATGTTTCCAGAGGGTGACAACTACTGTCAAAGTAAGAACTATACAATTAAACAGGAAATAACACTTTCAAACCAGGAACAGAATCCCATTCCCCCCAAAATATTGTTGCCTAGGGTAACTTGAGTTTGACCCAAAGGGTTGCTTACTTTGCGACCCAGTTGAGGAAGGGTGCCACAAATGGGAGAGAGGGATCTTCACCTGGTTGGGGTTCTGCTGCTCGTGGCCAAGCCCCTTCCTTCCCCCCACCACCCCAAAACCCGGCCGCCAGTATCACCCACCTGACCGTCTTGGCCAGCAGCCGGTGCCGCTTGATGTCCTCCTCGCTGAAGGAGAAATGCATGCTCCCCTCGGCGGCGGCAAGGAAGCGGGGCGCCGCGAAGGCCTGGGCGGGCATCAAAGAGGCCGGGTGGGGGTGGAAGAGCAGCAAGAGGAGGAGGAGGAAGGCAAAGGAGACCCCGCCGCGGGACGGGAGAAGATCCCACGAAGAAGCACTGCCCGCCCGAGCCTGCCTCGCCAAGCAGCCGGCGCTGGAGTCCCAACACCACGCCGCTGGAGGAGGAGGAGGGAGAGCAGCCAGAGGCAAAACCCGGCGCTGGACTTTTGGGAGCGGGTCGCCCAAGCAGCGGGAGGGAAGTCCCACAACAGAGGGCGCCTCCACCCATGCCTGAGCTGCCTGCCAGGGGTCAGGAGTTGGAGCTGAGAGCATAGACCAGGGGTGGGCAATGATTTTTTCCAAGGGGCCACACGAGAGCGAAACAATATTATGGAGGGCCGCACCTAAAAGGCTGAACTACATTCTAATCTACACTATTTGTTTATTTACTACTAGCTGTACCCGGCACGCGTTGCTGTGCCCTATTTAGGAGATGCGAGAAAGTCTGAGTAAGGGTTGGAATTGGTGTTAGTTATGGCAGTGTTTCCCAACCTTTTTCGAGCCGCGGCACACTTTTAACATTAAACAAATCCGGGGGCACACCACCAACCAAAATGACACAAAAAGACACTCTAACACAGTAAAGAACGGCTGGGGGTTGGTGGCCTGCTGGGAACAGCTGCTGGGAGTGCCGAAGCTGGGGAGGGGCGGAGCCAGGCTGCGCCATGCCCCACCCCCCCCCGGCTTCACCTCTCCCAGCTGCTCCAGCCTTGAGGGCAATGCCAAGCCAGCGGTGCCAGAGCCAGCACAATGCTGGCTTGGCACTGTACCCTCAAGGTTGGAGCAGCTGCTGGGAGTGCCGAAGGGGGAGGGGCAGAGCCAGGCCGCACCATGCCCCGCCCCTCCCCCAGCTTCAGCTCTCCTACAGGCGCGCCATGCCCCACCCCCCCAGCTTTAGCTCTCCTACAGAGGAGGAGCATGAGTGGTGGACGGGCTTCAGTGGGCGGGGCTCCTCCACGCGGCTTCTGGGTGAGAGTCATGGTGGGAGTCATGGCGGATTGGAGGTTGGCTGGGGAAACGGCCGAAGGAGGCGGCACCCCGGTCTCTTCTTCTTTTTCTTCACCACTGCCCGGCCCTTCCTCCTCCCCCAAGCAGCAGGAGTTTGGCAGGAGGGGGGGAGGAAGGGGGCAGAGAGCTTTTCTCGCGGCACAGCAGGAGGTCTGTCACGGCACACTAGTGTGCCACGGCACACTGGTTGAGAAAGACTGAGTTATGGTCTTGGTGGGGTCATGGCTGTGTCGTTGTGGGTTGTTCTGGTGGGTGGGATGTTGAAGTGCTGTGGAGTTGTTGTGTGGTGTTGCGGGCGTTCTGCAGAGCTTGTGGATATACAATTTTTTTGTCTTTCCGTCTGCTGTGTTGATGTAGAGGTTGATGCTTGTGTGGGTGGGGTACTTTGGAAGTGAGTGGAGGTACTTGAAATCCCATCATCCACGGTGTGCCCTCCTCTAAACTGCAGTTGGATGGAGTGTGGGTCATGGGGGCACTGTGTGCCAAGTTGGGTCTTTATCAGTCTTGGTTCTGGGCCACAGTGGTCTGTGGGGAATGATGGGTTTGAAAGTACTACAAATCCCATAATCCATGGAGGTACATCAAATCCCATCATCCATGGTCCACCCTCCTCCAAACTGTAGTAGAATGTAGCGTGGGTCATAGGGGCTCTGTGTGCCAAGGTAGGTTACTGTACATTCAGGCCATACACAATGTCCCATGAGCTGAGCCCTAGTCAGGAAAATCAAGTTAATGAAGCCTTACTGTCAATTCAGGCCATACACAATGTCCCATGAGCTGAGGCCTAGTCGGGAAAATCAAGTTAATGAAGCCTTACTGTCAATTCAGAGCTTAAACAGCATCCCATTAAGTGAGGCCTAGTCAGGGAAATCAAGTTAATGAAGCCTTACTGTCAATTTTGGGCGTGGTCTGTGATTTGTAGGGGTTTAAATTTTCTGTGGGAAGTGAATTGGGTGTTTGTGTTGGCGACTGCCTCAGGCCTTTGCCTTATCCTCCTCTGCCAGTTTACTATGGGTCGGAATGTTCATGTTGGCTGGCCAATAGAGGCGTTATGCAAATACTCCCTCATTGGCAACCAATCATGTTGTCAGAATGTAGAGGCCGGGAGATTCGTTGGCAGCCGCGGAGAACGCTGGGAAATGTAGGTTTTTTTGTATCGTTTTGGGGGCCTTCTATGTTTTGGTGGGGAAAGTTTTTTTGCTAAAAACCTACCTTTGCAGTACCTTCACCCAATTCATTCCCCACATAACATTGCAGCCCCTACAAATCAGAGACCAGGCCCAAACTTGGCACACAGAGTACCCATGATCCACTCTACACCCTGCTGCAGTTTTGAGTGGGACGGACCACGGATGATGGGAGTTGAAGTACCTTCACTCACTTTCTGAGACCGCTGCGACCCTCATCCAATGACTGATCAAGATCGCATTGGCACACAGAGCCCCCATGACCCACTCTACATCCTGGTGCAGTTTGGAGAACGGGGGACCATGGATGATGGGACTTCCACTTCCTTCCCTCACTTCCAGAGACCGCTGCAACCCTCATCCAGCAAATAATCAAGACCAAATGTGACACACACAGCCCCCATGACCCACTCTACATCCTGGTGCTGTTTGGAGGAGGATGATCCATGGCCAATGGGACTCGCAGTACCTTCACTAAGTTCCTGAGATCACTGCAAGCCACATAAACATCTAATAGGAACCAACCTTGGCACACAATGCCTTCCTCAAATAACCCGGTCACCGCCGGGTCCTCAGCTAGTCTTCTAAATACATTTTTTAAATGTAATGTTCATTTGTGGGATTGACATAACTCAAAAACTGGATGAATTTCCGCCAATTTTGGCCACAAAACGCCTACTAACCCAAGGAGTGACCACCACTCAAAATAAATTGATTTTGTGATTTGGGAGTTGTAGTTGCTGGGATTTATAGTTCACCTACAATCAAAGAGCATTCTCAGCTCCACTAACGATGGTATTGAGCCAAACATGGCACACAGGACTCTCATGACCAACAGAAAATACTGGAAGGCTTTTGCGGGCATTGATCTTGAGTTTGGTTTGGGAGTTGTAGTTCACCTATGTCCAGAGAGCACTGTGGACTCAAAACAGTGATGGATCTGGACCAAACTTGGCACAAATATTCCACATGCCTGAATATGAACACAGATGGAGTTTGGGGGAAACTCAACTCCACCAACGATGGCATTGAGCCAAACATGGCACATGGGACTCCCAAGACCAACAGAAAATACTGGAAGGGTTTGGTGGGCATTGACCTTAAGTTTGGGAGTTGTAGTACACCTACATCCAGAGAGCACTGTGGACTCAAAACAGTGATGGATCTGGACCAAACTTGGCACAAATATTCCATATGCCTGAATATGAACACAGATGGAATTTGGGGGAAAATAGACCTTGACATTTGGGAATTGTAGTTACTGGGATTTATAGTTCACCTACAATCAAAGAGCATTCTGAACTCCACCAACGATAGAATTGAACCAAACATGACACATGGGACTCTCACGACCAACAGAAAATACTGGGTTTGGCGGGCATTGACCTTGAGTTTGGGAGTTGTAGTTTACCTACATCCAGAGAGCACTGTGGACTCAAAACAGTGATGGATCTGGACCAAACTTGGCACGAATATTCCGTATGCCCAAATATGAGCACAGATGGAGTTTGGGGGAAATAGACCTTGAGATTTGAGAGCTGTAGTTACTGGGATTTATAGTTCACCTATAGACATCTGCCCTTGCGCTATGCTACTCTGCGGCTGAGTACGCATGCCCAGTGTAGAACACAACTCACCACGATAAAACAGTGGATGTGGCTCTTAATGAGACATGACACATTATCACGGGGTGTCTGCGCCCTACACTATGGGAGAAATTACACTGTTTAGCCGAGTCTCGAAGAGAAACGACAACACAGAAAGAACCGCAACTTGGAAACAACATCACCCAAGGAGACTTCCTGCTGTGCTTTCTGCAACTGGACTTGCCTATCTCGGATTGGCCTTCTTAGTCATCGAGATGCTTGTAGAAAGCGTGGGATGAGTCCTTCCTAAGAACCTTCTTTTGCGAAGAAAAGCCAAGAAGAAGAGACTACTATAATCCAATTCAAAGCAGATAATCTGGATTTTATATGGCTGTATAGATGGGGCCGATGTGTGGAGGAAGAATCTGATATTCGGAGCAAAACTTGGAAATGCTATTTTTTTGGATTACAGATTCTGGGAAACCTCAGCCACCAAGGCAATTAGGAGTCTCTCTAAAGGCAACACTTCCACTAGCGCTGGTATAGAAACTGCTCTCTCTGGTGAGCATATGTTTCAATCTTGAAACCTTTTCTGAACAAAGCAGAAGATAGAAATAATTCGCAGGACATCAAGCAAATGAGCAGGGATCATTGGGAGGGCAAAGGAGACAAAACAAGGCTGGGGGGGGAGAGACTACGCTCTTTGATCATCCCTCTGGAGTCCACATCCAAAATCTCCAGTTCAGGTTTTCAAAGAGACCTCTTTAAGGTCCAACCCACTTATTTACTAAAGAGTGAGGATAAGCCTTTTCCACCCCAGAGGGGAATCTAAACTCACAAGGCTGCCTGCCTCTGATTCTGTGAGCGGATGAATGGGAAATGCCCTTTGCATTCCCACTCTCATGTGAAACAAGCTCAGAAGACTCTTCATGCCACAAATACACGGCAATGCTCCCCAAAACTGAACCTTGCCATAGACATACTGAGGCCGAATCAGGAAGTCCCAGACCCAAAAACCAAGCTGCTGAGAGTCCCCAGTATCCCTTTTGGCCTTTGGCCCAAGCTGCACCCCCACAAAACTTTTTTTCCCCTTCTGCCCCACCTAGTTTCATCAACCATAGCACAGAATTCGCCCCTCCCATCCAGCCCAGCCACCCTTGCCCCTTTACAACACTTTACACAAATTAATAGCACATAAGAATAAACATCACATAACAATGCATCAGGACATTTCCCCCAGCATCCACCCAGCCCCACACGTGGCAACAACACATTTGACCCCATAAGAAAACCACATCAAGACAGAAGCAAATACATTCCTCCATGCCTCCAAGCCACAACCGCCAGGCGACCTCCCACAGGCCACACAGGCCAGAGGCCCCGCCTCGTGCTTCCTTCTTCCTGCAATGCCCCGCGGGCAAAAGAAGCACCACGAAAGCAGAAGCCACCAGCAGGAGTGCGCGTCCGCGCAGGGTGTGCGTGCGCATGGCAGGAGGGCCCCTTCCGGCTGGCGAGGCCCGAAGATCACCTGGAAGAGGGCCGAAGACCTACTAGTAGCTCATGAGTTACCTAATGAGCACCCCTGCCATAGACATACAACATATATAGACAGACACACAGAGGCAATTTAACATTCCAGCTTCTGGCCACCAGGGGGAGCTGTCTGACTCCTTCATTCTTTTTCATACTTCCTAGAGATTTTATGGCCTTGTAAATCAGTTAAATTAGCCTCCCCACAAGGCAGTACCTAAATTTTCTACTTAGGATTGCGAAAGTAAATCATATGCTGTTCGGTGTAGCAGTGCATATACATTATATTCGTATAGTAGTCCCCAAAATCCTACTCTCCGATAGCGCGTGTGCCGGCTGCGCTTGTTGCTGAATGGGACTTATGCGGTATTGTACCTTGTATATATTGCATTTAACCCGGATTTGTATCTTACATGTTCTACCCTACATGTTTGGTAATACAATTGTGTTTAAGATGATTGCTTGACTATATTTTGGGGACTACTATACGAATATAATGTATATGCACTGCTACACCGAACAGCATATGATTTACTTTCACATCGTTGTTTAGTTGTGTTGTTTGCCAGCCTGCTCATGTTTTTTGATCACTACTTAGGATTGCCACATGAATAAGTTTTTATGAAGTGTTCCTTATTTTTGTGAAAAATTCCCTATTTTTAGGTACCTGTCCCTTATTCTTATATCAAAGTGTGGCAACCCTATTCCTACTTGACAGATGCAGCTGTCTTTCGGGTTGCAAAGGTCGACAACAAGCTACACAATTTGAGGGGACAGTGCCGAGCCAGTATTGTGCTTGTTCTGCCACCGCTGGCTTGGCAGTGCCCCCTCAAGGCTGGAGAAGCTGTGGGACAGCTGAAGCTGGGGGGGAGGGGGGGCATGGCGCGACATGGCTCCGCCCCCCGGTTTCGGCACTCCCAGCAGCTGCTCCCAGCAGGCCACCATCCCCCAGCCGTTCTTTACTGTGTTAGAGTGTCATTTTGGTTGGTGGTGTGCCCCCGGATTTTTTTAATGTTAAAAGTGTGCCGCGGCTCAAAAAAGGTTGGGAAACACTGCTCTATTTGAATATTCTCTTGAAGGCTTTTCATGCTTCCTTGTGTTACTTTCTGTTTCTGCCTGCTGTGCTCTTAGCAGTCTCAAGATAGAAGTGGGGACAACACACGTAGATTTCTACAGAGGTGGCGAGTAAATACTGTACTGAAATAAAAGTTATAACCACTGTCCAATCCAAGAGCCCCTATAGTTGGCGGGGGGGGGGGGGGGTTGCTGCTCCGCTTGTTGAGGGGCTTGTTGAGGGTGGCCCTCTGCAACCTGAGCAAGGCAAGTGCCAGTGTTCGTGGGTTGTCGGTTCCCGAGTCTCCACCTCCCTCATCTGATTTGGCACCCACCCACGAAAGAGGCTCCTTGAGCTGCAGGAAGCCCCCTGTACATTGTCTCAGCACTTCTTGGAAGGTTGCTGACAGACTCTGGGGCCAATTATGCGCTAGGGAGGCTTACATTCTATGCCACTTGGAAGTTGCAAATTCTTTTTTAGACCCCGAAAGCTGGCCAAACACAATTTCCAAACAGTGTGAGCCAGAGTGACTGAAGGGAGGCCCCTCTTATAACTGATGACTTATATTCCAGATGTAAAAAATAGTATAAAGTAAGAAATGTGAAGGAAAAGGATGCCGTGACTTAAACCAGTTGGTCCCACATTTACTGGAAGGGATTTGGTGGGGGCAATTGGTGGTGACTATTTATTTATTTATTTATTTATTTCCTGCATTTATATCCCGTCACTTCTCAACCCCTGAAGGGGGACTCAGGACGGCATTATTTATTTATTTATTTGTCACGTTTCTATACCGCCCCTCTCAGCCCGAAGGCGACTCGGGACAGTTTACATAGGCAGTCTCTGCCCTCAATACAACACAGCAACAAGTCAACCCCCCCCCCCCAGAAAAAAACATATAATAACAATTTAACCATTAAAAACATACAATTGCAGCCTCAGCGTCATGTTGAAATCAGTTTCCATCACATCGTCGTCATTCCTTATATCCAATTAAGCCTTATATTTCATCAACAAATGCCTGCTCAAATAACCAGGTCTTGACTTTCTTGCGAAACGTCAGGAGGGAGGCGGCCGATCTGATGTCTTTAGGGAGAGTGTTCCAAAGCCGAGGAGCCACCACTGAAAAGGCCCTGTCTCTCGTCCCCGCCAGTCGTGCCTGCGAAGAAGGCGGGACCGAGAGCAGGGCCTCTCCAGATGATCTTAAACATCTCGATGGTTCATAGGGAGAGATGCGTTCGGACAGGTAAGTTGGACCCGAACCATTTAGGGCTTTGAAGGCTAAAGCCAGCACTTTGAATTGTGCCCGGTAGCAAACTGGCAGCCAGTGGAGGTGGCACAACAGAGGAGTTGTACGCTCTCTGAATGGCGCTCCTGTTATCAACCTGGCTGCTGTCCGTTGGACTAGTTGCAGCTTCCGAACAGTCTTCAAAGGCAACCCCACGTAGAGAGCATTGCAGTAATCTATACGGGATGTAACCAGAGCATGGACCACCGTGGCCAAGTCAGACTTCTCAGACTTACATTGAGCCCCGTTAAGAGGCTATTACAAAAAATTACAATAATAAAATCACAAATTAAACATCTCATAATTAAAACAATACATAATTAAAACCATACATAAGATTAAAACACTAAGAACCAGTCTCATTAGTCATAACACTATTGCAATTTGTCCCTTTAAAGTGCTGCTTACGAGGCCCATTTAGGTTCGTCGGATAGATCCGAAATTCGGATGTAATTCGGATGTTTCTGACCTATGAAGCGATTTCGAAGAGAGTTAAGGAAACAAGAAGTGGATTCGCCATTTTGAAGTCTCTATCGCCATATTTGGATAGGGCTCGTATGTCATTTTCGCCCTTCTCTAGCTGCCTCTCCTCATTGGCTGATGGCAAGCTGGTGGTTTAAAATGTTTAAAATGTGCTAAATGTGTTCACTATTTTAGTACCAGTATAGCTAGCTTTGTCAGTAGTAGCGGTCAAAAACAGAGGGAAAGGGAATCCTCCAAGTTTTGACTGTCCCTTCTGCAGGTTTCCGCGTATTGCGCAATCACGGACGTCATTTACGAAGCCATTCCGAACTTTGGAAGTACATCCGAATCAATTTAGAAAAACCACTGATCGGAAGTCTATCAGATACGAGGCACCAGCGCCCCCAACGTCCGAAGCGAGTTTTGAAGCAGTTTTTTCCGTGATATAAAACAGGCCTACTGCTTACATCTATTGTCCAAAAGCCTGGTCCCAGAACCACACCTTTAATGTCTTTCAAAAAGCCAGGAGGGAGGGGGCCGATCTTAGTTCAGTTGGGAGTGTGTTCCATAGGCGAGGAGCCACTGCCGAGAAGGCCCTGTCCCTCTTCCCCACCAGGCACATTTGTGTTGTTGACGGGAGCGAGAGCAGGGCCTCCCCGGATGATCTTAGATTTCAAGGTGGGACTAGCACCCATACTCATCTTGTTGCATAAATAATGAACCTTCCTAGATCTTAAGGGTATATTAGTGAAATCTTGGGGCACCCCTCCTCGCTCCTTCTCCCGGCAAAGTCTCTGCTCCATCTTGCTCTCTCTCTCATATGAGCTCTCTCTCTCGCTCTCTCGCGTGCACTCTCTCTCTTTCTCGTGCACTCTCTCTCATGTGCTCTCTCGCGCACTCTCTCTCTCTCTCTCATTCGCTCTCTGTCTCGTGCGCTCTCTCTTGTGCACTCTCGTTCTCTCGCATGCTCTCTCTCTCGTGCGCGCCTTTGGAGCGAGTTTGCACCCGCTGCGCTCTCCCCAAGCCTCCCGACTCTCGAGGAGACCTTCAGAGCACAGCGGAGCTTTCCAGCTGGTGGGAATGCATGGGGACCTTGGAGGTTGCAGGATGGTGCCTACTCACTTTTCTCTTCTGCTCCGGAGGCACAACGGCGAAAGCCAGCCAAGTGTGGGTCTGAGTGATGTGTGTGTGTGTGTGTGGGGGGGGGGGGGGGCGTAATTCCAAAGTGTGGCCTAGGGCGCAAAAAAGTGTTAATCCGGGCCTGATGGATGGTCAGGTTATTCCTTGTTTCTGAAAACAAACGTAGAAGGAAGAGAAGGGGTAGAGCTTGAAGGCTCAACTCCCAGACAAATTCCCCAGCTCTGCCACTGAGTCATGGGGTGAGCCTTAGAGAGTCACTTCCTTTCATTGTGCATCACTGTTTGGCCTTACAAAGCAAACACAACAGTTGCCCCTTCGGTCTCCTTAGCTCACCCCCACCCAGACCTCTTCCTGTGCTTTTATGAATGATTCTCTCGGCTCCCTAGTAGTCAGCAGTCAGAGTAGGACGACAAGGGAAAGTGCTAGGTAGCAGACCTGAAACATTCAGTTTCTTTGTTTTCTGGGCTATTCATCAAGGCAGATACCATCAGGCAAGTCTCGGGCTGTGAGTTCTGTCCAATTGCTCAACCTCCTCTGGAACTGCTGCTCCCGGACACCAGCCCCTTCCTGCGTCAGAGCAACGGGGTGATGCAGTGAGCGTACTCTTGCGTTTGGCTGGGAATGAACTCGTTGAAATGGCCCAACTGCACTTTCGTACCTCTAGCTAACCAAAGTCACTTGGTCTAAGTATAGTCTGTTAAAATTGATTTTTTTTAAAAAATGGAACAAGACAACAATTTGAAGAAGCAGAATAGAAAACCAAATGAAAGTAGCAGCATGATAAAAGTGCAAATGTGAATAGATTGGTTGTACTTCTGATTCTTAGGAAGGACTCATCCAACGCTTTTTACAAGCGCGTTGATGACTAAAAAGGCCAATCTGAGATAGGCAAGTTTGGTTGCAAAAAGCACAGCAGAAAGTCTCCTTGGGTGACGTTTCCAAGTTGCGGTTTTTTCTGCGTTGTCGTTTCTCTTCGAGACCCATTCGGCGTGACATCTCGAAAGAGGCCGCAGCATTGTGGATAGTGCATCTCCATGCCTCCCGATGTGAGGCCAGGGTGGACCATTGGTGGTGATCAATCTGGCCGAGCCTGAGATGTTGTTTCAGGGAGTCCTTATATCTCTTTTTGGGGGCACCTCTCTTGCGCTGACCCGTGGCGAGTTCACCGTAGAGTAGTATCTTTGGGAGGCGGTTTAACACATATGCTAAAGACATATCCATCAAGCCTCAAGCAGCTCAGAAATATCATCCCATGAGCATTACAGCATTTAGCAGTAACGGACGCCAGCATGTTTTTGAACATTAATCCACATTAGACATTTGTTTTGAATTTAAAGATAAAGGGAGTTTCTGAGAACACCATTTTCCGAGCAGACATGCAATCCTGCTCATGATCCCGTGCAGATAAAGGAACAGAGTGTAACTCAGTACACTATCCCTCTTAAACACCTCTTATTTCCACTGTCCTGGAAAAGGCAAAACGTAACACATACACACAGAGTTTGGCTGATTAGCTTAGATGGTGATCCAGCGGCACTCAGAAGTGAGACAAGGAAAAGCAATGTCAGAGTGGTTTGACATAGGACTTTACAGGGTCATTCAAGGAAAATGGAAGCAAGACTTCTGCTAAACTTTCTGTCCTGGTAAATTAACTGAAGGGAAGCTGGTTATCTCAGTGCAAGATCTGAGAAATGTGGTCATAGTTTACTTAGCATCTAAGTAGAGAAGCAAGGCATATGTGCCTGTTGACTTGTGGCGACCCCATGGGTTTTATAGGGTTGTGTTAGGACTTTATAACCCCATTTGTATTTGTAGGGAGAGAAGGGCCTAAAGACTAGGCCTGGGTATATTCGGTCGGATGCTTCGTAATTCGGAATAAATTCGGATCAAATTCCTTTTTGAAGCGATTTCGAAGCTCTCAGCTCTGCCTTGTCTCTGCTGCTCTCGCCTCTCTCCCATGCGCATGCTCTGTGGTGGCCTGACCTCATTGGCTGACCTGAGTGAAACCCGCCATAGGGCAGGGGGCAAGCCAGGAAGAAGGTGGATGCTGGCCTGGCAGCGCAGCAAGGCGCCACCTGTAGCCAGGCAGGTGCGCCGCTGCTGGGGCTGCTCTGCTGCCTGCCATGCCTGTGAGTGAGTGTGAGGCGAGCGAGCGCAAGCGTCGCGGAGAAGCTGCTGGCGGTACGGTCACTGCTGGCCCGGCCAAACTCCAAATCTCTGGATGACCTCTCCCAGCAGTTTCATGTAGATGTTAAAAAGCATGAGGAACAGAATGGAACCTTGCGGGACCCCACAGGTCAAAGGCCAGGGGTCCGAGCAGGTGTCCCCCAGCTTCACCATCTGAGAACAACCCACCAAGAAGGAGCGGAGCCATGACAGAGCCGTGCCCCCAAGACCCATCCCGGAGAGCCGTCCCAGAAGGATACCATGGTCGATGGTATTGAAAGCTTTGATTGTATTTTCCTGCCTGGCAGGGGATTCGACTGGATGCTTTTTAGGGTCTCTTTCAACTGCATGATTCTTTGATTAGAGCAAGTTGGCTTTGACTTATGGTGAACCTATCCTCAACAGCCCTGCTCAAATCTTACAGACTCAAGGCCACAGCTTTCTTGCTTGAGTCCATCAATCAGGAATGTGGTCTTCCTTTTTTCCTACTACCGTCTAAATCAGTGTTTTTCAACCTTTTTTGAGCCGCGGCACATTTTTTACATTTACAAAATCCTGGGGCACACCTAGGGTTGCCATATGTCCCTTATTCTAAGGGACGTCCCTTATTTTGGCCCTAAAATTTGTGTCCCTTATTTTCAGGCCCTGTCCCTTATTTTTGACTAGCAGGACTGGGCGGGGTTGACCAGAGGAAGGTGCGCGCTGTGGTTTCCACGGCAATGCCTGCCCGGGGATTCCAACTCGCAGGGCAGCCTGCGTCCCCGTTGGAAGGAAGAGGCGATACAGAACTTTTTCAAAGTACAGTAGACTAATTAACCGTTACCCAAGGGGAATGTTGGATCATGTTGGATAAAGATAGTTTTTGGTTGCTTGAGAGTTACTCTTAAAATAGGCCTAGCTGTTCATCCCAATACTATACAATGCTGTGTATCCCATACTATACTATACCATTAACTATTGACATAATAATCATGAAGATGTACTGTCTTATAAAATTTATTTTATTTTAATGTTTAGACAGTGCACTTTTAAAGTCAGCAAAGCCAAGCACTAAATACAGATGGAGAAAATAAGGTAGTTCTAATAATGTTTTTTTCTGCATGACAAAGCATGCAGAAACATACCATGTACTGTTAAGAGGGTGTAAGTCAGTTTCTTTTGTGAGTTTCAATCATTATCTTATTCTGTTAATAAAACTATTTCTACCTAATGTTTGAGTTTCAAGATTTTAATTAAGTGTCTCTTATTTTTGTGAAAAATCCCGTAAATGTCCCTTATTTCTTATATCAAAAAGTGGCAACCCTAGGCACACCACCAACCAAAATGACACAAAATGACACTCTAACACAGTCATACATATAGTTAATATGTTTTCTAATGTATTTATACACTCAGTGTGAAACCTGGGCCTGTTTTGATGCACACACCATAGATATCCTGGCAGGAATGGCAGAAAGACATAAACTTAACTAAACAAGGGCAGGTACCTGAAACACTAGTAGTAAACACAAGTTGGTATCTCTATTAAACAATATAAACATAGACACAGAGTCTGGTATAGTAAAATGCAAAAACCAGTAAAGTATAATTCAAGTCCCATCAATTGGGAAGTATGGTGCTTGATGCTCTAAACCAATGGTATATATACCCTAGTAGCAATAATGTAATACAGAAAATATCCTGAATTATACTTTACTGGTTTTTGCATTTTACTATACCAGACTCTGTGTCTATGTTTATATTGTTTAATAGAGATACCAACTTGTGTTTACTACTAGAAACACATAAACTTCCCACACATAACCAAGAGAAACTACTATAAGAGTTTGGTGGGCATTGACCTTGGGTTTTGGAGTTGTAGTTCACCTATATCCAGAGAGCACTGTGGACTGACACAATGTTGGATCAGGACCAAACTTGGCATGAATACTCAATATGCCCAAATGTGAACACAGATGGAGTTTGGGGAAAATAGACCTTGACATTTGGGAGTTACAGTTTCTGGGATTTATAGTTAATACACAATCAAAGAGCATCCTGAACTCTTGCAACAATGAAATTGAACCAAACTTGGCATATTGAACTCTCATTACCAACAGAAAGTACTGAAAGGGTTTGCTTGGGAATTGACCTTGAGTTTGGAAGTTGTAGTTCACCTACACCCAGAGAGCACTGTGGACTCAAACAATGTTATGTTATGTTGTTGTTTGTTTTCTATCCAAAATCACAATATTGGAAGGAGGCTCACCACTTTAAGGTCCCTAAAACAGGCATGGGAAAACTTCGGCCCTCTGGGTGCTTTGGACTTCAACGCCCACCATTCCTAACAGCCTGAGGCCCTTTCCTGCTTAAGTGGCTGAGAGGGAAAAAGCAAAAGAGCCTGAGGCTGCTAGGAATGGTGGGAGTTGGTGTCCAAAACACCTGGAAGGTCCAAGTTTGCCCATGCCAGCTTTCGACAGAGACCTCTTCCTCCCCCTTCCCCATCGCGCCCTTTCTTCCCCCTCCTGCCGAACACTTACTTTTTCTTCTACACTGCCGCTTCTGCCGCCATTTTGATGTGAGGGGGCAGCGTGAGCGTGTTCAGGAGGGGAGGGGGGAGGGAGGAAGACATGACCTTTGCGGGAGCTACTGCGCAGACTCGCCCCAGCAAAGCGAGGCAAAGTGAAAGCGAGGCAAAGTGAGCAGAGCGAGGCTGGGAAGAAGGGAGCCCGAGTGGAGAAGAAAAAGTGTTTGGCAGGAGGGGGAAGAAAGGGTATTGGAGGTTCCAATTTCCCACGGCACACCTGATGTTGTGAATGAGCCTTCAGCTACTACAGCTAGTAGCATTGGGGAAGATACTGAGTTGGATTGGTTGGATGCAAATGCAATTTAAACCAAACAAAAACAAAACAAACAAACCAAAAACCACAGGCCCTAGAATAAAATAACATCAAAATACAAATTAATCCCCTACTTCTCCCTTCCCATAACTTCCAGCATTCACAGCCATAGATAAGAAATGGGAAATATGATGGCATGGAGAATACTAATGCACCCCTCTTTCCTTCGGAAAGTTAAAAACAACCCTGGGAAATGTGGAAACTGGACCAAAGCCAAGGAACTATGGGAGGGTGTTTGGTTTCTTTAAGAAAAAAAATATTTCCTGCTCATTGAAATCTGCTCCCTGCTCCTAAGTGTGTTGTTGTATATTTCATCAGTGGGACAAATCGTGTGACAAATCAAATGTGGAGGTTGTGAGGCATAAATTAGACGTCCCCCAACCCCGCTTTCCAGCAACAGTGCAGCCTACCTCCGCTTCCTTTCAACTGAAATCCGGTTACTGTGGAAGACGGAATCACATCTCCTTCTATTTCGTTTGGCTGCTCCCTTGTTTGCACAAGCACAAATTCCGCAGGGCAGCCACGTCACACTTGGACAACCGGCCGTCTTCTGGCCACTGCTAAATCTCACATCACAGCTGACCTCACCACAGTTAACGTGAACCAACTTTCAATTTTTACCCAGAAATTTGTCAGGAGTCTCACAGTAATTTTACATGCTGGCGAAAAGCTAATCACTGTAGTTAAGATCAGTGCCAATGCAATCCTTTAACTTTGAGAGGATACTTTTTTTTTTGATAGTATAATTTCCACTATCTGTCACAGCCCTGGAGTGATTTTAGGAATCGCAGGGAGCTTGGAAATGCAGTCTTTCCCAGGCCCGGATTACCCATAAGGCCACCCGAGGCCATGGCCTCAGGCGGCACATTTGGGGGGGGGGCAGCGGATCCGGACCCCCCATTTAAAAAAAAATCCCCCAAAAACTCCGCCCCTCCCCACCCCGGCTCCGCCCCTCCCCGCTAGATTGAAGGAAAGAGGGCGGGGCGAGGAGGAGAAAGAGGCGCCCTCCCGCCACGCGTCTTGCGTGCCGTCCACCCCTTTTCGGCCGGGCTGGCACGACACAAGGGAGGAGGGGCGGCGGCGGGACTCCTCTCTGCCTCCTCCCTGGCGTGGCGTGGCGTTGCCAGGCAGGGAGGAGGAGGTGAAGCCGCACCGCCACCCCTCCTCCCTTGCGTGGCGACACAAGGGAGGAGCGGCAGCGGTGCGGCTTCTCTCTGCCTCCCTGGCTTGGCGTCGCCAAGCAGGGAGAAGGAGGCGGAGAGAAGTCGTGCTGCCGGCCCTCCTCCCTTGCGTCGTCCCGCCACGCAAGGGAGGAGGGGCGGCGGCGTGGCTTCGCCTCCTCCTCCCTGCCTGGTGACGCCACGCCACGCCAGGGAGGAGGCAGGGAGGAGTCGCGCCAGCCCCGCCGAAAAAGGGTGGGCAGCGCGCAGGATGCGCAGCGGGAGGGTGCCTCTTTCTCCTCCTCGCTCCTTCCTTCAATCCGGCGAGGAGGGGCGGAGCCGGGGGGCGGGGAGGGGTGGAGGCAGACCCTTTGGCCTAGGGCAGCAAAAGGGCCTGATCCGGGCCTGGTCTTTCCCTTTCATCTGAATCAGGAAAATGAAATGCCCATCACCCTGAAATAACTCCAGAACCGGGAATAAAGTTACCAAACCAACCCATGCCGCAGAGTGACAAAGTTGTTTGCCTTACAAGTTTTTGCCCTCCAAAGAGCCCGAGTCTACTTATACTGTGATGGATGAGCAATATAAATGTCTTCCCTCTGATAAGCCAAAGTAATCAGAAATGGTCCTGACTGAGGCCACTTCTATATTGCCATATAATCCGGATTATCAAATCAGATAATCCACATATATTACACCAAAAAAACTGGGTACGATGTATGCTAAGCATGATAACAAATGCTGGAAATGCAGTGATTCAGTGGGATCGTTTTTCCACATGTGATGGAGCTGTAAAAAAGCAATCACCTTTTTGGGAAATGATTTATCGAGAAAATCAGAGAATTCTTAAAATAAAACTAACAAGAAAGTCAGAATATTATTTGTTAGGGTTGTATGTGAAAGAGCTAATGCCAGATACCAACACGGACAAACCTCTTTTTTTTTCTCACTACGGTGGCAAGAATTATTTACGCAAGGTATTTGCAGAGCTGTTTGGGCTGGAAGTCAGCCTGAAGAAAATGGAAGTCCTCTACCAGCCTGCACCACAGGAAGAACACCACCATCCCCACATCAGCATAGGCACATCTGTGTTTAAGTCCGTTCAGCAGTTCACCTACTTGGGAAACATCATCTCTTCAGATGCCAAGATTGATAAAGATATAGATCAGATTAGCAAAGGAATATAGTGCATTTGGAAGGCTTCACAAAAGAGTCTGGAGCAAAAAGCACCTGAGGCAAAGCACAAAAATCAGTGTGTACAGAGCTATTGTGCTGTCTATTCTCCTCTATGGGTCTGAAACATGGGTCACCTATCGCCAACACCTACGACTCCTTGAACACTTTCATCAGCGCTGTCTTCGCACAATCCTAAATATACACTGGAGTAACTATTTGACAAATGTTGCTGTCCTTGAGCAAGCAGCGATCACCAGCATTGAGGCCATGCTATTGAGAAGTCAGCTGCGCTGGGCAGGGCACATCTCTAGGATGGAGGACCACGCCTCCTACTATATGGTGAACTCGCCACGAGTCAGCGCAAGAGAGGCGCCCCAAAAAAGAGATATAAGGACTCCCTGAAACAGTATCTCAGGCTCGGCCAGATTGATCACCACCAATGGTTCACCCTGGCCTCACATCGGGAGGCATGGAGATGCACTATCCACAATGCTGCAGCCTCTTTCAAGAAGACACGCCGAATGGGTCTCGAAGAGAAATGACAACGTAGAAAGAACCGCAACTTGGAAACAACATCACCCAAGGAGTCTTTCTGCTGTGCTTTCTGCAACCGGACTTGCCTATCTCGGATTGGCCTTTTTAGTCATCAACGCACTTGTAGAAAGCGTGGGATGAGTCCTTCCTGAATCTTCATCTTTAAAGAAAAGCCAAGAGAAGAGACAATGCCCTATAATTCAGATCAATGTAGTTAATCCATATCCTGAAACTGGATTATAGGGCAGTGTAGATCCAGCCTGAGAGGAAAATGAGGAGAATGTGTATATTAAGTCATGATTTTGTTTTCTCCTGCAACCGCTGTCCTGTGCGTCTGCTTTTTCAGCCTGGATCTGGTTATTCCTTCTGCATGTCCAGGCAACTGGGCCAAATCCAAAACCCACACTCTTTGCCTTCCCTCTCCAACTCAGGCTGGCTCTAACTAGGCCAACCCTGTTTCCCAGAATGTCTTGCAGGGAGTGGTCCTCTGGCATAGATTTACTTTATGAAACACACACAGGTGAAACTTTGAGATGGACCATGAAGCAGATCGCTCCCTTCCCCACCTTCCAAAAGCAACCTGTTAACACAATGTAACAAAATTCAATAAAAATTATGTTCCTGGTTTAAAAGTTTTATTCCTGTTTAATTGTGTGGTGCTTACTTTGAAAATACATCAGAAACTTTTGTTTTTGTGGCTGCCGCAAACTATGTTGAATTGGTTGAGACTCTATAACTCTACGACTCTATAGCACCGGGACTGTGGCGCAGCTGGCTGGGAGTCAGCTGCATAAGATCTCTACTGACCAGAAGGTCATGAGTTCGAAGCCTGCCCGGGTCGGGGTGAGCTCTCGACCAATTTGTGTAGCTCGTTGTCGACCTGTGCAGCCCGAAAGACAGTTGCATCTGTCAAGTAGGAAATTTAGGCACCACTTTGCAGGGAGGCTAATTTAACTGATTTATGAGGCCATGGAATCTCCAGGAAGTATGCAAGGAATGAGGAATGTGACAGCTCCCCCTGGTGGCTAGAAGCTGGAATGTTAAATAGCCTCTGAATGTTTGTCTATATGTGTTGTGTGTCTATGGCAGTGTTTCCCAACCTTTTTTGAGCCGCGGCAAACTTTTTACATTTACAAAATCCTGGGGCACACCACCAACCAAAATGACACAAAATGACACTCTAACACAGTAATATATATAGTTAATATGTTTTTAAATGTATTTATACACTCAGTGTGAAACCTGGGCCTGTTTCGATGAACACAACATAGATGAACCAATGTAGATAAGTAATTTGAGCATTGGAGTTATGGGTGCATCTACACCAGGCATGGGCAAATTTGGGCCCTCCAGGTGCTGTGGACATCAACTCCCACCACTCCTAACAGCCTCAGAACTGAGGCTGTTAGGAATGGTGGAAGTTGGGAGTCCAAATCATTTTGAGGGCCCAACTTGGCCCAGACCTGGTCTAGATTGATCCATGCACACACAGGAGACTTTTGAACCTCAGTATGGGAAGCAGGCTCTCTCTATGTCGTGACTCTCCTTCACGCACAGTCCTGCCCTCCTCAGGAAACAAGGCAGAAGGAGAGGAGGCCTCTGTCCAAAGTAATAGGCTCCTTCCAGTCCTCACCCGCTCTCCGTCCCGGGTTCCGTCGTCGTTGTCGGGTCGTGAGCGGGGAGGAGGAGGAGGCAGGCCGTGTCCCCTTCGGCGGGGCCCTTGCAAGCTGGCTCGGGCAGCCCATCCAGCTCCACGCTCCGCACTTTGCGCAGCTGCTTCCGCTGCCAGTCCGAGGCGCGCAACTCCCTGGCCAGCATGACTTTTCCACCGCTTTTGCCGCCGCCTCCGCTCCTCGCCAGCTTTGGGCTCCGAGCAGCAGCGGCAGGGGCATCAGCGAGGTCTTCGTTCCCCACCAAAGAGGCGGAGAGGCAGTTCGAAGCCATCCCTGGTCCTCCTCCCGCTGCTGCTGCCATTTTCTCTGGCCGCGGGTCACATCACATCCCACCCCATGAATGTGTCCCGAGAGCGCTGACGGCAGATAGCGAGCAGTGTAGGACGAATGGCACTGAATGGTGTGGCGAAGGGCAGACCCAACAGAGGCAGGGAAGGAGGAGGAGAGGGGAGGGGGGCCGAGGGCCAAGCCAGGGGGCGGGGGCAGGGAAGAGAGGTTTTCCGCGGCCCACCAGGTGATCGCTCACGGAACACTAGTGTGCCGCGGAACAGCGGTTGGGAAACACTGGTCTATGGCATTGAATGTTTGCCTGTATATGTACATTGTAATCCGCCCTGAGTCCCCTGCGGGGTGAGAAGGGTGGAATATAAATGATGTAAATAAATAAATAAATAAAATAATCATTGAAAAACTATAGGAAAATGTGCTGCAGGATGTCCCGCAAAAACAAAGTTTTTGCAGTTCAATAAAAAATTTTATTTTTATGAAAGAACCAATTAGGAAATGGCCTTCATAACCCAGTAACAAAAATCCTGTTAAATAGTGTAATAAATTTTGGGGGGTAAGATTCGATCAGCGGGAATTTACCATTCCTCTGAGATTGAAAGAGAGTGACTTGTCCACAGTTGCCCAGTGGCTGAGTGAGGATTTGAAGCCTAAGATCCCTGTTTAGTCTAGGATTCAAACTGTAGTAACACTTGCGTCCTTTCCACGCAATGTAAACTATGTGCATTTAGCACCGTTCTTTATTTATTACTCTCATGAGCCACATTTTCCCCGCTTTTGATAAGTTACTCGGAGGAGAGATGACTGGAAAGGCAGGAATGAGAGAAGAAACAACAAAACGGAGGATAATTTCCTGCTATCATTCCACTCTACGTCTTAGTATGGATTGACACTGCCATATCATCCAGATTGTAATCCAAATTATCTGCTTTAAACTTGATTATATGAGTCTACACTGCCATATAATCCAGTTCAAATCAGATTATCTGGATTTTATATGACAGAGTAGTTCAGAGGAACAGAAACTTGTAGATTCTGAGATCTTGGGACGATCTTATTGCTACCAAGTACCCAACCAATAGAGCATTTCTGCTTGTTACACCAAAGAGCCCTTCCGAACAGCCATATTACGCAGAATATCAAGGCAGATAATCCAGAATATCTGCTTTGTACTGGGTTATCTGAGTCCACACTGCCATATAATCCAGTTCAGTGTGGATTTCATACAGCTGTGTGGAAGGGGCCAAAGATGCATCTATGCCAGTGTTTCCCAACCGCTGGGACGCGTCACAGTAGTGTGCTGTGACGGACCTCCTGCTGTGCCGCGAGATAAGCTCTCTGCCCTCCTTCCTTCCCCCCTCCTCCTGCCGAACTCCTGCTGCTTGGGGGGGGGGGGGAAGGAAGGGCCGGGCGGCGGCGAAGAAAAAGAAGGGGCCGGGGCGCCGCCTCCTTCGGCCGTTTCCCCAGCTAGCCTCCAATCCGCCATGATTTCTGCCATGACTCTTGCTCCTCGCTCGCTGAAGCCGCGTGGAGGAGCCCCGCCCACTGAAGCCCGTCCACCGCTCATGCTTCTCCTCCTCTGCGCAACTTCAGCGAGTGAGGGGCGGGAGTCATGGCGGAGAGCGGCGCCGGGGACGGGGGCCATGACTCCCACCCCTCGCTCGCACTGCCCTCTCAAGGCTGGAGAAGCTGTGGGAGAGCTGAAGCCGGGGGGAGGGGCGGGGCATGGTGCAGCCTGGCTCCGCCCCCTCCCCCAGCTTAAGCTCTCCCACAGCTTCTCCAGCCTTGAAGGGGAAGTGCCAAGCCAGCATTGTGCTGGCTCTGCCACCGTTGGCTTGGCACTGCCCCCTCAAGGCTGGAGAAGCTGTGGGAGAGCTGAAGCTAGGGGAGGGGGGCGGGGCATGGCGGGGCCTGGCTCCGCCCCTCTCCCAGCTTCGGCTCTCCCAGCAGCTGCTCCCAGTAGGCCACCATCTCCCAGCCGTTCTTTACTGTGTTAGAGTGTCATTTTGGTTGGTGGTGTGCCCCCAGATTTTTTTTAATGTTAAAAGTGTGCCGTGGCTCAAAAAAGGTTGGGAAACACTGATTTATGCTGTAGAAATAATTGCTCTGTGCTTTGGAATTATGGGAGCTGTAGTTTTACAAGGCCTTTGGCCTTCCTGGCCAAAGACTGCTGGTGCCTCACCAAATTACAACTCCCAGGATTCTATAGCACTGAGCCATGGCAGTTAAAGTGGTGTTAAACGGCAATCATTATAAAGTGCGGCTGCACCCTTGTGTCAACCTTAGTTTTTGTTTCTTACCAACACTAGTTGAAACACTATCCAACTTCATTTTGGGGTGAAGCTTTCACAGGCTATACTACATTACATTGGACTTTGTGAAAATTGCTTTTTAAAAATAGATATTGTACTTCCCTCTAGTGGCCATTCCCGTTACTACACCAATGTTAATTAAGTTCCAGGGAATCCTGAAATTAATCAGAAACTCCACAGGGTTCCTTAATGAGAAGATCTGTAATGGTTGCAGAAGCTTCCCTGGAAAAACAACGGGCACATCGGTGCCAATCTTCCCCAGAATGTGCAGGCTCAAGAGGATTTCTTGAAACTTTGTAGATCTTTACTTAACTTAAAGGCAAAGGTTTCCCTTGACATTAAGTCTAGTTGTGTCCAACTCTTGGGGGGTGGGGTGTGCTCATCTCCATTTCTAAGACGAAGAACTGGAGTTGTCCGTAGATGCCTCCAAGATCATGTGGCTGCCCGACTGCATGGAGTGCCGTTACATTCCTACAGAATCAGTGCCTATTGGTCTACTCACATTTGCATGTTTTCTAACTGCTAGATTGGCAGAAGCTGGGTTTTAACAGCGGGAGCTCACCCACTGATTTGAACCAGTGCCCTTTTGGTCAGCAAGTTCAGCAGCTCAGTGGTTTAATCTGCTATGCCACATAACTTAAAGGGTCTAAAATAGTTACCTGGTAGTAAGTCTCACCCCAAAAGTTGAAATCAAAACTAGAAGAGACATGACATTGTTGCCGAGGGCAACAGGTCTCAAGCCGCAGGTCGTTCCGCGAGTGAACAAGTCCCAACTTCAGCACGCACGCCTGTTCCCGGGTGAAAACCCACACATCCCTTCCCTAAACCCCGTTGGAGTCTGTCCAGAAGGGTTCTTTCTCTTTCTGACCTTCCCCCTATTTCTTCTGAATTTTTATATTTTTTTTCTCTCCTCCCGCTTCCCGGGCGCCTTAAGACTGCGAGGAGAGCTGTCCCCAAGGGAAAGGTGCGGTAGCTCAAGCGGCAGGGCCAAGGTCGCTTGGGATGGGAATCCCGAGTTCGGGACCCCCAAAGGGAGGAAAGGAACTTATTTTTGCTTTTATACTTTTATCTTTATTCTCCTCTTTCCCCTCTCCCCTCACTCTTGGGACACCTCTGAGCTCAGAAAGAAAAGTTTTGAGAAAGGAATTGGCCTATGAAGCAGGGGGCCATATCTGTTTGTGTTTGGGCTGACATCAGGAAAGCAGAAATCATAATAAAGGTTCATCCCTGTATCTGTGCATCTGTACTATATTGTTCCCATGTCTCCCTTGACCCCTTGTAACCTTTTCCCTTCCCCTCCTTGCCCTTGGTTAAGAAAGATTGCCTTGAGGGTGTTTTACTATGTTTTGTCAAGAGGAAATGCGACTGCGCCCTGCTCCCGAAATCTTCATGGATCGCCATTATTCATATTGCATGCGCTTTCTGATGGAAATCTTGTTATGGATAAGCTAAGCTCTTGACTTAAGCCCCACGTTTCATCAGTCCGGAGACGGGTTTAACGGTCGGATTTCCAATCTAACTAAACTCATCTTTGGAACTTGGACAATAAAAGTTTGCTCTTCACAGCGGGTGTCGCAACTGGCTTCGAACCCAGGTGTGCCCCAAAAAATAGGCCCTTTTGTCACCCAAAAGGTTTGAGTGAATTACTATCATCAGGCCTCTTCCCCTTTTCCTCTTTCATTCTCAAGAATGACATACCATCCCATTAATCCCATCACTCCCAGGTGTCACTTCAGGTCGTTTACCTGGCCAGGATTCTTTTGTTTTATTCATATGCCATATTGACAGCGATTTCCGTCTGAGCTCCCCTTCCCGGACATTCCATATATGGCCGTAGACTCCTCATTGGCTGGGATGGCGAATGGGAGTAAGCGCCGATAGGCTCCCCAGAGCCGGTCAACATCCCGCCCATCAGCTGATCTCAACGTTCCGACCAATCACCAACGGAGCCGGCCCAGAAGGGGCAGGCGGGAAATTCAATTGTTTTGACAGTTCTGTAACCTTTAAAAACCAATGTTTTGATTGTACATGTATGCGTTCTTTGCGGGAATCAGGGAATTGCGGTTCGCATCCTCTCAGCTGAGCAGAATAAACAATTTCGTGGCTTCTACCTTGCAGTATTGGTGAGCATAATTGGATCTACGGGAGGCGGGTAGGCTACGAGGACCTAGTCGCTCCGGGCTCGCCAGGTTAACTGAACCCTCGCGGTCTCTGCCCCGTAGTCGGTCCACGGGGCTTGCCCAGTTGTCAGACAGCCGACCTGGGGAATTGGCAGCTGTTCGATAACAACATCCCTTCTATTTGCACTGGGTGTAAATGGAAATCCAGCCCCATTGCAGATGCCATATACCAGGGGTAGGGAACCTATGGCTTGGGAGCCAGATGTGGCTCTTTTCATGATTGGATCTGGCTCTCCAGAGCAGCTCGGGCCTCGGTTTCCCAGCATGCAGCAGGAATTCTTCCATTCTTTCCTTCTCTCCTTCCTTTTCCCTCCCTCTCTCCCTCCTTCTTTCCTCCATTCTCCCTCTTCCTTCCTTTCTTTCTCCCCTTCACTCTTTCCTTCTCATTTTCTCCTTCCTTTTCCCTCCCTCTCTCCCTTTCCTTCTTTCCTCCATTCTCCCTCTTCCTTCCTTCCTCTTCCTTCCTTCCTTTCTCCCCTTTCACCTTTTCCTTCTCCTTCTCTCCTTCCTTTTCCCTTCCTCTCTCCCCTTCCTTCTTTCCTCCATTCTCCCTCTTCCTTCCTTCCTTTCTCCCCTTTCACCTTTTCCTTCTCCTTCTCTCCTTCCTTTTCCCTCCCTCTCTCCCCTTCCTTCTTTCCTCCATTCTCCCTCTTCCTTCCTTCCTGTTCCTTCCTTCCTTTCTCCCCTTCACCTGTTCCTTCTCCTTCTCTCCTTCCTTTCCCCCCTCTCTCCCCTTCCTTCTTTCCTCCATTCTCCCTCTTCCTTACTTCCTTCCTCTTCCTTCCTTTCTCCCCTTTCACCTTTTCCTTCTCCTTCTCTCCTTCCTTTTCCCTCCCTCTCTCCCCTTCCTTCTTTCCTCCATTCTCCCTCTTCCTTCCTTCCTTCCTCTTCCTTCCTTCCTTTCTCCCCTTTCACCTTTTCCTTCTCCTTCTCTCCTTCCTTTTCCCTCCCTCTCTCCCCTTCCTTTCCTCCATTCTCCCTCCCTCTCTCCCTTCTATTCTTTCCCCCAAGTCTTCCTTTCCTTCTCCAGCCTTTCTTTTCACTTCCTTCTCTCCCCCTTCTTTTCTTCTTTTCCCTTCATTATTTTACTTTTTCCTCACTCCCTTTCCTTTCTTTCTCCCCACCCTTTCCTTTCCTCCCCATTTCCTTCTTTCTTTTCCCCTCCTTGTCTCTCTCCTGCTTTTTTTCTTCCTTTTCCATAGTTTGTTCCTCTTTTCTTTCTTCATCTCCCCCTCCCTCCTTTATTTCCTCCGTCTATCTTTCTTTCTTCCCCCTTTCCTTCCGTCTTCTCTTCCTTCCCAGAGTCCTGAGCATGCCTTTTGCAGAGCCAGGTCTGAAGTGTCCCGTCATTCTGCCGGGGGAATACCTTTCTCATAGTATGTACGTATATACTCACATTTAGTTGAATTCAGTCTTAAAATATATATTATATGGCTCTCACTGAAATAAATCTCCAAATATTTTGCTTTCATGGCTCTCTGAGTCAAAAAGGTTCCCGACCCCTGCCATATACCATATCTATTGTATCTACCCAAGAACTTGGAAGGGAAGGAACTGCTGCCACCTAGTGGTCGCGATGCATAACGGCCAGCTGAGATCTTGAGAGCTGCATTTGTTTGCACAGCAGGTGAGTTTTAGGCAAGGTAGTCAGAAGGATGCTCCAGCCCCTACTATTTCATGATTTCAGGGGAGAAATTATTATTGCATGTGCTGAACCCAAGCAAGAGTGGCTGCCATCAGCTGGCAAGGATATACTCTACCGCTTCAATGGTCAGGAAGATGTCCATGGGATTCACAGACTCTTTGGGAATGCCAGAGCACATTCCAACTCAACATCTTCCAACACCCTGCAATGATGGGAACAGGCCTGGTTCCAATATCCCACGCTGCAGGAAATACAACTCTTTCCCAGGCTGTCAGGAAAGACTGAAAGAAAATCCACAAGCAAAGAAACACTGGGGGGGAAGGAGAGTTAGGCAGAGGATCCTGCACGCTCCCAACCTGGAAGGGGAAATGGTTGGGCTCATGGTGTGGGAAGGCAGGATAGAAAACCTACTCCCTCCTAGGGTAGTTCTTAAATGATGCTCTCTCTTCTGCTCCCATGCAGAATCATAGAAGCAGAGGACTAGAAGGACGCAAGATCCACCCAGTCGAAAACAATTCCGCAATATAGGAACACACCATCAAAGCACTCCTGACAAATGGCCATCTATACTCATCTTTAAAACCTCCATACTCCTGGGCAGGTCCTTCCTGGGCAAAATATGAGTCAGCTGAGGCTAGGAGGGGATTTACAAGACTATGTATTGTTGAAGGCTTTCATGACCGGAATCACTGGGTTGTTGTAGGTTTTTCGGGCTATATGGCCATGTTCTAGAAGCATTCTCTCCTGACGTTTCACCTGCATCTATGGCAAGCATCCTCAGAGGTTGTGAGTTCGTGACCTCACAACCTCTAAGGATGGCTGTCATAGATGCAGGCGAAACGTCAGGAGAGAATGCTTCTAGAACAGGGGTGGGCAATTATATTTTCTAAGGGGCCACACGAGAGACTAAAGGCTGAACTACATTCTAATCTACATTATTTATTTATTTATTTATTTACTATATTTACTATATATTACGCATCAGTAATATTAACATATTAATATATCAAGAAATATTCATATATTATTAGTATTAATATCATAATTATTATAGTATATATTTAGACATTATAATATACTGAAATTATAATATAATATAACATTATTATATTATATTATTTATTATACTATTACAATAAAATTATTATAAAATAATAATAAAAACCACTAAAATAAAATGAAATTCAAGAAGACAAGGTGCGAACCAAGATGAAGGCTGACATCCTCAAGAGAGGAAGGATCCCAAGATGGAATGGCCCAATGGCCCCAGCCCAGAGGATGGCAAAGCATATATGACATAGATTAGAAAACAAAACTTTCTCCTGACTTTATTTTCCAGATCACCAGACTGGGCCACAGCAACGCGTGGCAGGGGAAGGCTAGTCAAAATGAAATCAATAATTGTACTCGCAATTGGCCCCTTTGTCGTAGTGCCCGCCCCTCACCATTCACTTGCCCAGTTAACCTCCCTCGCGGCTGCCTTCTTGATTGGACGGGACGCTCTGTGACACGGCCCAATAGACGCCGACAGCCTGGTTCCCCCAGCTTGCGATTGGCCCGCTCCGGCATCAAACACCGAAAGGGAGCCAGGACGGAGTGAGAGAGGGAGAGAGAGCCGGGTGTCAATGTTGAGGTGACATTAGAGGCGGCGGGGGCGGCGCCATGTAACCTGCGCATTGTCCTGGGCGTAAGTGTGGTTGGTGCATTGTGTGGAGAGCACGGCACAGGCGGCAGAGGCGCCGCCGAGAGGGAGAAGCCCCGCCGCAGAGCAGAAGGTGATCGGGGGCTGCAGGCCTCCGCCTGCTCTCGCCCCCAGGCGTTTCCCAGCTGATCGTCCTGCTATGGAATGCCTGCCATCCCCAGGCCTGCAGGGGGAGCAGTCGGCGATCTGAGGTGACTTATTCGACCTGGCGACCCGGAAGACTATCAAGTCTTCCGGGTCGCCAGGGCGATCAGCCCCGCAGGTCACCAAGTGCTCCCACTGCCAGGCACTCCAAAACTGCCACTCCTCCGGCCTGTCTGCCAACACAGGCCCCACAGAGCCCACGATGGGATGGCGGCAGCAGCACCACTTCTTCTTGGCCCCGCCCCCAATGCCCTTCTCCCCAGGCCGGACAGAATCAGCTGCCGGGCCAGATCCGGCCTGCGGGCCGTAGGTTGCCCACCCCTGTTCTAGAACATGGCCATACAGTCCTTTAAAAGACAAGTCAGGCACTTTACTCTCTGCAGCTATTTATGATGGGATGTCCAAAGAGGAAGCCTCAGGTGGCATCGGGAATGAAGTTCAAGGGACCACCAGCCTTACAAAACTCCTGTGTGGGTTTGTCTTTCTGAACCATACATTTACTCAAGCACATATTGTGAGGAAACCTCCCCTTGCCTTTCCCTTCCCTCCTCTCCTTCCTTGGCTGTAGGGCTTTCAGGTGCAATTTCATGAGGCACTAGCATTCTTTGGCGGAGAAAGTTTAAAGACCTCAAAAAACATAAACTCTCAGGATTCCATAACATTGAGTCATTGTAGTTAAAGTAGGACCAAACTGCATTCATTCTACAGTGTAGATGCACCCTGAGCCTTCCTACATGGCTAAAAGTACTTTAAGCCAATAAACATAATTGTTGTTTAACAGATGATTTGCCTGTTAAATGCTTTGTTTGCCTTTTTGGGGGAAATTTTCAGGGTATGTTGTGATGGCTGGTACTCGGTTAGGGTGGTTACACGTGCACTGCCAGATATCCCCTGCAGGAAAAGAGAACATAAATCTATCCATGCTCATTTACGTATATGCAAAAGATGCTCACTGAGAAATAATTTCTCCAATTCAGACTTTGCAAAAGGCAAGCCAACTCCCTTTTCATCCAAATTGCCCCAGACAATTACTTCAAATACTAATTTGCACCCACTCCAAATTACTCCAAATGTTCTTCAGTTAACTTCCCACCAATTGATTTCAAATGAATTATTCCACTGCCTCCGCGTGTTGTAAAAGCTCTGAGCATGTTTGAGGGTTCATAAGGGTTTCCCAAGCTCCATTTCAACCCTGAAGACTATGTCAAATGTTCCCATTGCTCCTCCTGAAACAATTGATTTTAGGCACCATACAACTCAACGCCTCAGGCATCATAAAATCTTGGCCCAACCCTTCCTCCAGTGGAGTAAACCCTGCCCTTAACAAACAAACCCTGCAAGCCACATGTTCCTTCAGGCGGTCATTGTGCCTAGAAAGAAACCTCTCTCATGTGGCAATCGGGGCTTTGTATTTCTCTGACGGGAGTAAGCTCTCTCGTCTTTCTTCTGCAAAATCTGCTACTTCAGGACTGCAACCTCAGCGTAAAGAGTAAATAGGGAAACATCGGCAGAAGGGAAAGATCCGGATTTCCAACACCTTGGTGGCTCAAGACCTATCCCTCAATCAGAGAGACAAAGCAGAGTATGGCTGTTTGTTTAACTATGAAATATGGCGGTTGTAGTTGTGTGTGTATGGGTGATACACCTCCCCCCATATTCAAGAAGACACCGACACAAGTATTTGGAGTAAAATATCCCTAACAGGAAGAAGGGTTGCCACATGGGTCCTGGATACGGACAACAGGTTACTTACATCCCTGGGTGCCACCGGCATACCGCAGGTTCCCGCAAGCTCGGCACCCCAGGGGGGCGGGCGTTATCCCCCCTTCCAACACCACTCCGATCCAGGGTCCATGCCACACGCCAAACAGAGTTGTGACAAGATAAACACACAACCACAGCAAGATCAGCTAACAAAATACAGAGCAAGATGAACACCAAACAACAGCAAGATAGGCTAACAAATGCGAAGCAATTCTACATGCAAGGAGTGTGGGTGGAAAAGCTGATGCAGGCCCAGTGCCTGCTGGTAGGCCTCGGGCAGCCTTAAGTAGGCTGCCTGGGTGGAAGAGAGGGCTGGCCCCAACTACGAGCTTGGCCAGGGCGGCTGGCTCTGGTGGCGGGAAAATCTCCCGCCACCCAGGGGGCTTCTGGGAGGAAGAAGCCCCCCTCCCGATCCATAATGGCGACGAGGACACCCAGCGCCGCAATCTGCTCGGCCCGGTAAGTCGGGCCAAGCCATTTAGGAGTACAGCTGACTCTCTGTATTCACAGGTTCCGTATCCACAGATTTAACCATCTAAAACTTGACAATATTTTTTAAAATGCCAAAAAGCAAACATTGAAATTGCCATTTTATATAAGGATCACCATTTTACTGTGCCATTTTGTATCATAGGACTGGACCATCTATAGGAGCGACTTGAAGAGCTGGGCATGTTTAGCCTGAAGAAGAGAAGGCTGAGAGAAGAAGTCATATCTATGTTGTGTTCATCGAAACAGGCCCAGGTTTCACACTGAGTGTATAAATACATTTAAAAACATATTAACTATATGTATTACTGTGTTAAGAGTGTCATTTTGTGTCATTTTGGTTGGTGGTGTGCTCCAGGATTTTGTAAATGTAAAAAATGTGCCGTGGCTAAAAAAAGGTTGAAAAACACTGGGTTAGGCATCTTCCCCAAATGAGGAAGCCGGACAGCACCTTAAAACAGGATTGACTGTGGATGAAGATATCATCTATCTACTTCACTCATGGTTTAAGTGGCAAAGCCTCTCCTGATGTGCTCTTAATATACTGGTGGCCGCCCTTTTAGATTTACCAGTTATAATATTGGGGCAGATCTGAGCAAGGCAAACACCAGTGCTGATAGGCTCTGTTGATATTCTTATAGCAGAAGCTGTAGGAAGGTGTTGGGCACAGATTGTTGGGTTGTTTCATTCCCTGGACTGCACAACACAACTATTCTAGTCTCAGTAAACTCAATAGCCCATTTTATTACTATCTGAAAATGCTCACACACACAAAGGGAGTGCATTAATCTAAATAAAACTGTAATCGTGGCAACTGAGCTCCTATTTATAGCAACGGATCGTAAGCCAGGATGTACAGTGGTATCACATCAAAGATTACATCAGTTGCAACGTCCGAGGAAATGGAAGCACATTTGATTAGAAGCATACATGAGCAAATAAAACCTCTGACAAAGAAGCTGTTTTGAACATGTCTTTTGTGCCTGTCCATCCCTTTTTCTTTCTTGTCTTCTATTCAGCTGGACGATTTTGGCACCATTGCCACTGAGAGGATGGTGGAGGAAAGCTAGGGAAATAAACACTTTCCATGTCAAGTTGCAGCAATTTACCTGAAGTAGTAAGCAGCGCAATAAAGCTTAAGGTGGGAAAGCATGGGATTCTGCCGTCTTTGATCCTACCGTGTGCCTGGCTAAAACAGGCAAGGTAAACAGCGGCTGCCTTCCCAAATCTCATAGTGATCCTTTGTGAATGATAAAACAGGAGAATGGACGAGGCCACAGGAAACATATTATTATGGGTGATTATGTTACCTTCAATATGTTTTTTCCACTGATAATGTTACTTATTCATATCCTTACTTTTAGTAAAGCACTACAATAACTAACAACACTGGAGTGCTGTGGTTTCATTACATGATGTGGCCTAAGGGTTAATCAATCAATCAATCAATTTTTATTACTTGCTTAGTCGCCCTCCACCAGCGGTGCTCTGGGTGACTTACAACATAAAAACAATAAAACACTTTAAAAGAATTACAATTAAAACAACGAATCAAATGCTCTGCCAAAGAGCCAAGTCTTCAGTGCGACAGTGAAGCATCTCAGTTCGCACATGGCTCAGATGTCGGGTGGCAGAGAGTTCCACAGTTTGGGGGCGGAGGCTGAGAAAGTTCTCAGCCTAGTGGCCTCCAGGCGGATTTCTCTGAGGCCCGGTATATGGAGGAGATTCTCTTGGGAAGATCAAGGTGACCACTGGGGTTGATAGGGGGCGAGGCGGTCCCTAAGGTACATCAGCCCCTGGCCGTACAAGGCCTTAAAGGTCAATACCAGCACCTTGAAGGAGATCCGGAAATCGATTGGTAACCAATGCAGCTGACACAGGATAGGTGTTATATGACATCCCACAAGGGTTCCTGTAAGGAGCCTGGCAGCTGCATTTTGAACTATACGAAGTTTCCGGGTCACTGACAAAGGAAGGCTAACGTATAGAGCATTACAGTAGTCCAGTCTTGAGGTGACCGTGGCATGGATCACTGTGGCTAAGGCCTCCCCGGAAAGATAGGGCACCACGTGGACCGTATGGATCTTCCCCTCTTAGGGCACTTGTGCCCGCTTTGTGCTGGTCAGTGACCGTAATAAAGTTTTGATTGATTGATTGATAGGGCACCAGCCGCCTAGCCTGGTGAAGATGGAAAAACACCTGTTTGCTGACAGCGGAGACCTGGGCCTCCATCGTCAGCAAGGGGTCCAAAATGACACCTAGGCTTTCCACGGTGGCAGATGGAATAAGAGGCTCAAGGGTAGGCAACGGTCACTCCACTCCCACAGGGTGGCCAGGCCACAGGATCTCCGTCTTCGCTGGATTCACCCTCAGCCTGCTAGCACGCAGCCATCCAGTCATGGCTTCAAAGCACAGAGTGAAATTATTGGGTACCGAAACTCCAAACGCAGAAGGAGCTGGGTGTCATCAGCATACTGATAACACTCCAGTCCAAAACTCCGTAGCAGCAGAGCGAGCGGTCGAACATAGATGTTAAATAAAAGAGGGGAAGGATAGCCCCTTGAGGTACCCCACAATAGAGGGGGTACCTCTCGGAGACTTGTCCCATCCACTCCTCTCGCTGTCCCCGATCCTGGAGAAATGAGCAGAACCAATTAAGGGCCAGCCCATGGACTCCGGATGCGGCGAGGCGGTGTATCAATACAATTCATTTATTATGTGCCATCAAGGCAGCTTTGGCTTATGGTCACTCTATGAATGAAAGACAAATGATGACCTTTCTATTCCAACAGGCTTTGGGGAAACTGAATGTTTTACAGGCTTTTTGTTTCGTTTACTTGTTTGCTATGCTTTCAAATTACCATTCTTTATAGGTTTTACTTCTTGGGCACTTTAATCATTTTTGTGTATATTTCTAGTGACATATTTTTGTATGTCTTTTTTTAAATTTTGCAATCTGCCTGCCTGTGCAGAAGTGTTTATTTTTTATTATAGGATTGAGGATTGAATATGTATTGAGATGTTTAGATGTTTAGGGAAGGTGCACTTCTTCAGTGAAGGCCCACCTTGGGGAAGAGTTGTCATAGCAACATGGCTGTAAGGCAGAGGTGGGAGGAGTCAAAAGCTTTCTGCCACAGCCAAGAATAGAATTCTGGGGAAGTTTGAATTTTGAGAGTTTAACTAGGAGAGAGCAGGTTCTGAGGGCAGTCTGGTTTTGGAGCTGTAGAGAGACAGTTCTAGTAGGCTGAGCTTGCGAGCCAGTCTGTTTGTATAGAGCCTGAGGGCTATAGATAGGCAAGGTGCCTATAGGAGGAAAGAAGGTCTGTGTGTGAGATAGTTACATACTGATTTAACTGAGTAATAGTAACAGTCAAACATTTTACACTTTGTATCTTCTACAATACCAATGTAACCATGATGAATTGAGCCTCTAAGAAGTTATAACGTATCCATCACGCTTTTGTGCCAAGCTATAAATAAACTGTTATTGTTCTTTTCATCAACAATCTCTCTCTGTTCCGTATTTTAAAAGTCAAGTCTCAGAGTAAAGCAAGACAGGAAAGTGTTTTTAACCTGTCTTGTTACACAGTTTGAAGTCCCACAATAATTGGTGACAGACCCTCCTAGATAACAGATAACAACAACAGTCCTCACAATCTGGTGGCTAATCTCTTCATGTTTAAGGGATCCTTAAATTAAAGTTATACAACACCCTTTTACATTAGGTCAGATACGTAGTGACCTCATCGTTACAAATTTGTGGCAGAGGTGGGATCAGTAAAAGAGGGTCCACCCTGTCCAGCCGGTTCATTTGAATAGCCTCTTTACACTGCCTAATTTTGGGAACAAGGGACGGTCTGCCTTGGTTAGTACTTGGATGGGAGACCACCAATGACTACCAGGTGCTGTAAGCTATATTTCATAGGAAGGAACTGGCCAAACCATATCCGAGTACGTACCTATGAAACTGGTATCTGCACTTTCATTTATCCACAATCCCCAAGTTACAAACATCTGACTTACACATGAATAGGGATGAGACAACAGGAAGTGAGAGAAATCCACCTGTAGGAAGGAAAATCCACTCCTGAAAGAGTTTTCATGGGGGAAAGGGGTTTCCACCGAAGCTTCATCACCAATCCTTGTTTCCACAACAAGCCATTTTTTTTCAGAATCCAATAATCACAGGGACAGAAAGCAGGCCCGGATTACCCATAAGGCCACCCTAGGCCATGGCCTAGGGACGCAAGCTGAAGGGGGTGCAGATCACGGCCTCCCTCCCAAAAAATGTTGTCTCAGCCTGCCCCTGAGGGTGAAACGTCAGGAGAGCATGCTTCTGGGAGGAAATGGGGAGAGCGTGCTTCTGGGAGGAAACCTCCAGCAAGGTCTCCCTCCCTCCCAAACGGGCGCCGGCGGAGGGAGAGAGGAGCCCGGCAGAGGGAGGCCTCCTCCACTTGGGCGGGGGAGAGGGCCCGGTGGCGGCCTGGGGCAGGAGAGAGAGAGAGATCTCTCTCCACTGAGGAGGCAGCAAAAGGTGGGAAAGGAGGCCACTCCCCCAGGACGCTGCCCTTTCAGCGGAGGCAGGAGAAGAGACGGGGCTGCTTGCCCGCTGCAAAGGCTGTCGGCGGAGGATGCTGGCGGGGCGGCCAAAGCGGACTGGAGGAAAAGGCGCCCGCTATGGCTGCACCGCCAGCATCCTTCGCTGACAGCCTTTGCAGTGGGCAAGGAAGGAAAGGTCTGTGACCGGAGCGGAGACAGCCCTGGGCAAGGAAGATCCCCAGCCTCACTGCCCTGCAGATCCCCAGCCTTCCTCCTCGGGCTTCGGTGCAACAGGATGAAGAGTGGCGGCTCGGAGGCCGGGCGCGTGCCAGCAGCCCCGTCTCTTCTCCTGCCTCCACCGAAAGGGCAGCGTCCTGGGTGAGTGGCCTCTTTTCCCGCCTTTTGCTGCCTCCTCAATGGAGAGAAAGAGAGAGAGATCCAGGGCCAGGTTTGCAGAGTGGAAAGAAAGCCCCTGCCCTAAGCTCCATTCCTGCTCCCCACGGCAAGCCTTCCCCCGCTCCCCAGGGCCCGCAGCAGCATCAGCTCAGGCCCACCGGGATGGAGAAGATAAGGTTTTATTTTTAGTGTGGGTCTGAGTGATGGGGGGGGGGGGGGTGCGGTAGGGGGCGTAATTCCAAAGTGTGGCCTAGGATGCAAAAATTTGTTAATCCGGGCCTGACAGAAAGTGAGGTGAAACTGTCTGAACAGACAGCAAAACAATCACCACAAAGGTGTTAACACTGCCCTATCTATCTATCTATCCATCTATCTATCTATGAGAGAGAGAGAGAGACTGGAGATACATTTAAAAATGTACTTGTTCTGAAGGAGACTAATTGAGTTACAGAAGAAACGTCAGGAGAGAATGCTACCCAGGCATAGAGATAGAGAAGAAGGCAGAGTTAGCAATAATCTGCCCAGAGACAGCAGAACAGAGAAGGGAGTCAAACTGAGCATGTGCAGGAATGCAAGAGATAAAGAAACACTGTATCTCCAACAATGAAGCATGGACAGTCCGTGTTACATTATGATAGGCTGCAATTCTAGCTGCGACATAACTTTTAACCAATAATAAGATTTTGGGCAACCATAAGTTGAACCCTGATGCTTGTATAAATATGTGCCTTACAAGAGGGGAGGGGCCGCCCCCTTGAAGCACCATGTTGTACTGAGGGACGGACTCACAGTTGTGAAAACAAAGTAAACTGAGCTTTCTGAGAAATCCTGTTGTCTGTCTTCCCTTCTACTGCATCTGCACGAGCAGCCTGCCTTGTGGGAGTATGGTTATCTGCTACATTTCCAATTTAAATACAAATTCAACTTAAACACAAACCTACAGAACCTATTTTGTTTGTAACTTGGGGGCTGCCTGTATGCCTTCTCTAGTTATTTCCTAGGTCATTCAGTAGGACTCGGTGGTATTCTTGGACCAGAAGTCTTTTAGGGTTCACTATTGTAAGTGTCCACTATTATCCACAGTTTTGTGTATCCACACAAACTTCAGGAACTTATTCCCTATGAATATAGGGGTTTTATAATATTTTGTGTGTTAAAAAAAACAACCTATGAAATCCTTGGTTTTCTATAAGTTGGCAGGCAACTTGAAAGAGCACACACAAACAAGCCACCTTGAATCTGAATCCTGGTGAAAAACTAGGGTATAAATAAAGTGAATTATTTGTAATTGCTATTTTCTGCTAAAGAGCTGTCATCAGTCTTGCTATAGTTTTGATAAGTAGTTGGCTAATGAAGATCCAGTTTGTACACAGAATGCAACTCAAACTTCGACTCAAATGTAGAAAACACAGGTAAATACTGGGGGACAGATACAGCCCTTCAATCCAGGACTAAATCATGTCATCCATGTATCACCCTACATGCTCAATAAATTCCCACATTCTGTGGAAATGTCCAGAAAACAATGCACCCATCTCCAAAGGCTGCTAAGGTTTCTCCCCACTGCATGACATTGAACTGGAAAAGAAATGTCTTGGAGAAATACAACAAATTATTTGACTGTCAGAAGGTTTCTGCCGTCTTTTGAATTTTTAACTTAAATCTGGCAATGGAAATGTTTTTATCTGATGAAAATAAAATTGCACATAACCTAAAGCACTAACTGCTATAAAGTGTATAGCTTTGAAGGCATAACTTGACTTCCCCAAACTTCCTCCCCAACGCAACAGGGCTATATGCATATCTGATGCATTTATTATCCCTCTATTGGTTTCTCCCAAGGGTGACATTGACAGTGTCAATAAAAGTGTGAAGGTGGAAGGAAACAGAAAGTAGGGGGAATGCAGGTAAAGGAAGTGCTATGTGCACACACATTAGCGTTTAAAGACCATAAAGGCACCAGCTGCTTTGAGTCTCATTTGTGGAGAGAAAAAGCGGGGTATAAATATATATAATAAACACAACAACAACAACAACAATAAAAATCCTGTCTGATATTGGAAGCTAAGCAGTTGGCCTGGGCAATCATGGTTCTAAATGGTTCTAAAGTACTTACAAAACTAAAGTTCTAGTGGTAAACACTAGGTGGCGCTGGTGCTTTGCTTCTACAGTGTTGCTAAAGTTCTGGGGGTGAACATTTCAGAACTCGAACAAAACTTTCAAAATTTCGTTATAAATGGCAGTTCCTAATTGGTTCTGTCTTTAAAATCACCAATAATGAAATAATAATGAATTGGTCATTTTGGAGAGGCTACAGCTGACTGCTGACAATAGCCTCCGCTTCTTCTTCTCAATTCTGAAACTTTCAGCCTTGACGCACATCTTTAAGGTACAGGCCTGTACCTTAAATAGCAATCTTATGTTCAGAAACTAGTCACTGTGGCATCTTAAAGCAAAAGGTATGTATGTGTGATTTCAAGTTGCCAGTCGACTTATGGCAGACTCGTGCATTTTATTGAATTTTCTTAGAAACAAATCTTCAGAGGTGTTTTCTTCCCCAAAGGTTTCCCCTTGACATTAAGTCTAGTCGTGTCCGACTCGGGGTGTGTGTGTGTGACTTTTTTCTAAGCCAAAAAGTCGGTGTTGTCCACAGACGCCTCCAAGTTCATGTGGCCAGTATAATTGCATGGAGTGCTGTTACCTTCCTGCCGAAGTGCTATATATTGATCTACTCACATTTGCAGGTTTTTGAACTGGTAGGTTGGCAGAAGTTGGGCCTAACAGCGGGAGCTCATCCTGCTCCCCAGAGTCGAACCACCGACCTTTCAGTCAGCAAGTTCAGCAGCTCAGCGGTTTAACCAGTGTGCCACCAAGAGGGCCTGTATATGCAGTTATTTTTTGTTGATCTCCATATGGGAAGCTTCTTTAAAAGCGTAGCTATACAGCCATTTTCTGTTTGACCAAAGTCAACAGAAGCATTTGAGAGGGGCTGGACCAAGACATTCTGCTGCCTAAAGCACAGTAACAAATGGAGCATATTCCTACCAGTTTCCACAAGTCAATGGTGCCCAGGTCTCAATGCCAATCTAGTTATTTTGGTGCCTGTGACAGAAAATCTCACCTTCTCTTACTTTCCCAGGCAGGCAGGATGCAATCGTAACAAATTAAAGAGCTTAACAATTGACATCGAAATCCAGCTCCCCGAGGTGGCTGCCTCACCCTTGCCAAAAGGTAGGGCCACTTGTGATCAGAAGAAAAAAAAAAGCCCTTTTATTGTAGTATTTTTCACCCTGGAGAGAGTGGGTGGGGGAACGAATGCTATTGATTTTGATATCGAGCAAACAAATCTGTAAGCAGCAAAGTTCACTAGATGAAGATGAAAGATAAGGCACATGCAACACAATCGCCACACTGGAATATTACATTGCTGGCATAATAATGCTCAGCTCAAAGTTTTGGTAGTGAGGGTTGTTCTGAGAAGAGCCCTTTAATTTTAAATTGGTTTATTTTGAATTATAATGATGATGATGATAAAAACAACAACAACTTTATTTGCACCTCATCACCATCTCCCAGAAGGGCTTGGGGTGGCTCACAAGCACTCAAGGTGCAAATATGCAAAAAACAAAAAGTAGAAAAACACTAGCACAAAGCAGTAACAACTAACATAAACATCATAAAACACCCCTGTTTCTACATCCTTGTGCTTCAAGAGAAGGGTCTCCAACTTGGAATGGTCCTTCTATTTGGCCTAGTGAGGCAATTGCCTCAGGTGTCGAAACCTAAGAAGCAGGTAGATGGCAACGGACTGCTGAAGAATGAAGCCATCTCTGCCTTGCACCCCGCAAACTAAGGCTGGATCTACACTGCCCTATATCTAAGGATCCAATTCCAGATTATCTGCTTATCCCAGATTATCTGGCAGTGTAGACTCATAATCTTGTTCAAAATACAAAATACAAAACAAAATACATCAGAAATAATAATAATTAAAAAGAAAAAATACACTTACAATAACAAATGAAATAATACAGGAAATTCACACAGAAGAACCAAATAGGATGGGCAGGCCAAGTGGGCACGATAAAATGATAAAATTGTAAGGCTGGTCTAAGGCATAACTAAGCACTGTCATTGACCGGGAAGTGGAGAAACCCTGTAATGCTGTGTTTCCCAACCTTTTTTGAGCCGCGGCACACTTTTAACATTAAAAAAATCCGGGGGCACACCACCAACCAAAATGACACAAAATGACACTCTAACACAGTAAAGAATGGCTGGGGGTTGGTGGCCTGCTGGGAGTAGCTGCTGGGAGTATCGAAGCCGGGGAGGGGGCGGAGCCAGGCTGCGCCATGCCCCGCCCCTACCCCCGCCTTCACCTCTCCCAGTAACTGCTCCAGCCTTGAAGGGGCAGTGCCAAGTCAGCGGTGCCAGAGCCAGGACAATGGTGGCTTCGTACTGTCCCCTCAAGGCTGGAGCAGCTGCAGGGAGTGCCAAAGCCAGGGGAGGGGGCGGAGCCAGGCCGCACCATGCCCCACCCCCTCCCCCCAGCTTCAGCTCTCCCACGGAGGAGCATGAGCGGTGGATGGGCTTCAGTGGGCGGGGATCCTCCACGCGGCTTCAGCGAGCGAGGGGCGAGAGTCATGGCGGATTGGAGGCTGGCTGGAAAAACGGCCGAAGGAGGCGACTCCCTGGCCCCTTTTTTTTCTTCGCCACCGCCTGGCCCTTCCTCCTCCTCCCCCAAGCAGCAGGAGTTCGGCAGGAGGGGGGGAAGGAAGGGGGGCAGAGAGCTTTTCTCGCGGCACAGCAGGAGGTCCGTCACGGCACACTAGTGTGCCACGGCACACTGGTTGAGAAACACTGGTCTAAGGCATAACTAAGCACTGTCATTGACCGGGAAGTGGAGAAACCCTTTAATGTACGATTATACGTTATGGATATTCGTATCATGTACATTCAGAGCTTGGAAAAGTTATTTGGGTTATTTTGATATTTGGGTGAATGGACTGTGTCTGCCAGAATCTCTCTATGGAAGCACCAGTTCAGTTCCTTCAAGCCCTACATGGGAAACAATACATGGTTTCAGAAAGCCATGAACTGTTAGGGGATTCTGGATTCGGCAGCCGGCAACACCCAAAAGCAGACCTCAAAACCTCTGAGGATGCCTGCCACAGATGTGAGCGAAAAGTCAGGAGAGAATGCTTCTGCAACATGGCCATTCAGCCTGAAAAACTCACAGCAACATGACACCCAAAACTCTGTATATCCACCCATATTTTAGGGTTTCTAGAAGTCCATTCATTGTTGTAAGCAGACCACCCTAAAGAGACATTATTCGATAGATTTGTATTAGTGTAAAACTCTGTCATTTCCTCCCAACGGCTCTGTTCCTTGGTCCTAATCTGGCGTTCTTGTCCTCTAAGGAATACTGTGTTAGGCCATGTGATTGCTCAAGGATATTTTTCAGGACACTCTGACCCAGAGGAGAAAAATAATCTGTGTACAGATCTCTGGCTCTTTTCTGAAAGAGGTCCTTCTGAATTTCCACTCAAATCCTTTCTCTTTAGTAGGATGTTTCAAAGGAAATTCCTAACCCTTGGAGATTTTCTAATGTACTTAAGGGCTCACGGGAAGATGAGGAAAAATATACTACAAATTGAGGGCACAATTTTGTATTAAAAAACCGTTACTGTTGTAAGTTTGCTGGGTTAGCAAATACAGAATGTCCTTTTTTTACCACTTCCCCAGCACCCGATCGGTCTCCCTGCTGTTTCCGGGTCTTCAAGGAATGAGTACATTCCTCAGGTCAACCACATCGCTGCTCAAATGCAACATCAGATACGCTCAACAGGCTGCAGAATTTAAAAATTTTGCTTTTATCTTTCAGACATAAAATGTTCCCAGTATCCATGGCTAGAAAAATATTGGGTTACAACCGAAAAGTTTTCTGATGGTCAGGAATGGGCATGCCAAAGGTCTACACAATGTCCCTCTGGTCACTAACCAAGGTGGGGCAGAGGTTAACATATTGGGCTAAAACTTGGGTGGTGTGGGTTTAAGTCCCACAGAAACTAACTGGGTGGCCTTGAATGTGTCATTTCTTTCTCAATTAGAATTCACTTCTCCAGGATCCTAGCCAAGGCAGGCCAGGCCAGTAGTACTAAATTAATGTTCTAGCCATGGATGACAGAACCCAGATGTATCTTTTGCAATGTCACAGAAAATGAGGGGACGTTGCAGATCACATACACATGTGCATGATCAGACATATGTTCCTTGTATCCTTGGTGGCATTGCAAAGAACACTGAAAGCACTTTCTGATCATGGAGTGTAGTTACTTAGGGCAGTGTTTCCCAAGCAGTGTGCCGTGAGCGATCACCTGCTGTGCCGTGGGATATTGGAACCTCCTTTCTTCCCCCTCCTGCCGAACACTTTTTCTTCTCCACTCGGGCTCCCTTCTTCCCAGCCTCGCTCTGCTTGCTTTGCCTCGCTTTGCTCACACTGCCGCTTCTGCGGGAGGGGGGGAGGGAGGAAGACGTGACCCATGTGGGCGCTACTGCGCAGTCTCACCCCACATCTTCCTCCCTCCCCTCCACAGTGCTCTCTGGATATAGGTGATCAACAACTCCAAAACTCAAGGTCAATGCCCACCAAACTCTTATAGTATTTTCTCTTGGTTATGGTAGTTCTGTGTGGGAAGTTTGATTCCATTCTATCACTGGTGGAGTTCAGAATGCTCTTTGCGGGGACAAGAGACAGGGCCTTCTCATCTGTAACCCCCCGTCTGTGGAACTCGCTTCCCAATGAGGTAAGATCGGCTTCATCCTTCCTGTCTTTTAGGAAGAAATTGAAGTCGTGGTTCTGGAACCAGGCTTTTGGACAGCAGGCATAAATAGCAGTTGATATGGAATTTGACTGGAATGGTGATACGGCGGTTAATACTGTTTTAATTGTTTTAATTAATGTTCTATTTATTGTTTCAATTGTTGTTGTATTGCTTTGTTACCGTATATTCAGAGGCGGCCCTAGGTAATTTTAAGTGGTAGGCGAACATTAGGCGCGCCCCATCTCATTCCCCCAATAATTATAAAACCACTAATAATTTATAATATGATAGATAATAACCTAATAAATATAAATAATTTATAATGAAAATAATAACCTAATAAACAGTAATAATAAGTGAATATAAATACAGTTCCTCTCCCCAGAGCAGCCCCCTCCCTCTCTCACTCCCTGCCTCCTTACATAGAGGGTCTCCATGCGGGAGCCGTAGAAGTGGAGGGGGGCGCGGAGGTCCAGGGGCATGGAGGCGTCATCGTCCCTGGGCTCCAGTTCTGCGTCGCCGTGCTCCGAGCCGAAGGGGAAGAGCCTGGACCCCCGGCCCCCGGCAGCGCCAGCAGCAGCCCACCACACGCACAACAGCCACGGATCCATCATGCCTTGCTTCCATTCCAGGCAGCAGCGGCAGCAGCACACTCCCAGCGAGGCGGCAGAGCCTGGTAGGAGGACCAAGTTGGAAACCCTGCGGCCACCGGGGAAAGGGAGAGGAGGGGAGCCAGGCAATGGGCGGAGTGCGCTCTGCACTCTCGGCCAATCCCAAGCCGAGGAAGGGCTTTGCTCACCTGCCCTGCATCTCCAGCCTCCCCAACTCCTTTCCACTACTATTGGCTGCCTACTTTCAGTGGCCTCATGGTTTTCAGCGCTTTGGGCTCCCGTGCGCCCAAATGCGCAGGTGTGGAGGCGGAGTTTCTGGCCGGCAGCGGTGCGCCCCTCTGGATCTGGCGCTCTCGACGGCTGCCCACACCGCCGAGTGCGTTGAGCCGCCTCTGGTTATATTTAATGGCATCAAATTGTGCCAAATGTAAGCCGTCCTGAGCCCCCCTTCAGGGGTTGAGAAGGACGGGGTAGAAATACTGGAAATAAATAATAAACACACACACACACACACACAGAGGCCCGGATTAACACTTTTTTGCGCCCTAGGCCACAGTTTGGAATTACGCCCCCTTTAAGGCAACCTCCCGCCACCTTCAAGGTCCCCATTCCCACCGGCTGGAAAGCTCCGCTGTGTTCTGAAGGTCTCCTCGGGAGGTTTGGGGAGAGCGCAGCGGGTGCAAATTCGCTCCAAAGGCCCGCACGCGAGAGAGAGAGAGAGAGAGAGAGAGAGAGAGAGACTTTTTCGCTCCCCCTTCGCCCCCTCTGAAGCCGGAGAAGGTGCGGGGCGAGCGAAAAAGGCCCCTGGATGGCCTCCCTTTTGTGTTTCGGGCTTGGCAGGGCCCGCCATGTGCCGTTTTCCACGGCCCGAAGATCGACTTTTTTTGGAATTTTTTTGGGGGGTGCGTGATTTGTGCCCCACTCGGTCTGCACCCCTAGGCCATGGCCTAGGTTAGCCTTACCGGTAATCTGGGCCTGCACACACACACACAAACACAAACTTGTAGACATACACCTCTATTCAAACCTGTCCACTGCCTCTTCTGAAACCACAATCCCTCCAGTCTTTTGTAGATGAAAACAAAGACACGTATGGCCATGATAGCAAAAGTTTAGAAAGTACACATGAGGAAGGACGCGCAAGATAGAAGAGACTGCAGCAGTCTGCTTTTGCCTGAGACTACTGGGAAGGAAGAGATTCTGCCTCTCTTCTGTGCTGAGTTGATTGAGTGCAAACTACACTTGCAGTTTGAACTCAGTTTCAATAACTCAAGTAAGCTGAGGAGAGAGAAACCGGAACATTTTAAAAACAGCTGAAAAAGTGGGAAGATGGAGGATTAATCAATATTGTTCCTGCCAAATCCAGACCATTGTCAGGCCCGGATTAACTCTTTTTGGCACCCTAGGCCACACATGGGAAGCCACGCCCCTGGGAGGATGATGAGCATGCACGTCAGAGGCCTTAGGGGCGGGGCTTCCCTCTGCGTCTTCTTCCTCGCGCTGGGCGCCCCTCCTTTCTTGAGTGAAGGAAGGGGGGGGGGCGACGCAAGCGAAGAAGAAGTGGAGCCTAGGGAAGCCACGTCAGAGGCCCTAGGGGCGGGGCTTCCCTCCGCGTCTTCCTCGCTCGTGCCGGCCCCTCCTTCCTTCACTCAAGGAAGGAGGGGCACCCAGCGCAAGCGAGGAGGCGGAGGCAAGCCCCGCCCCTAGGGCCTCTGACGCGGCTTCCCTCCGCCTCTTCCTCGCTCGCGCCGGCCCCTTCTTCCTTCACTCCAGGAAGGAGGGGCGCCCAGCGCGAGTGAGGAAGACACGGAGGGAAGCCGCGTCAGAGGCCCTAGGGGCGGGGCTTTGCTCTGTGTATTCCTCGCTTGCGCCGGGCGCCCCTCCTTCCTTGAGTGAAGGAAGGAGGGGCCGACACAAGCAAATATAAGGTGGAGCCTAGGGAAGCCGCGTCAGAGGCCCTAGGGGTGGGGCTTCCCTCTGCTTCTTCCTCGCTCGCGCCGGCCCCTCCTTCCTTCACTCAAGGAAGGAGGGGCGCCCGCGCAAGCGAGGAAAAACAGAGGCAAGCCCACCACTAGGGCCTCTGGCGCAGCTTCCCTCCGCCTCTTCCTCGCTCGCGCCAGGCACCCCTCCTTCCTGAGTGAAGGAAGAAGGGGCCGGCGCGAGCGAGGAAGAGGCGGAGGGAAGCCGCGCCAGAGGCCCTAGGGGTCTTTGGCATTCCGCGCGCAGGTGCAAAAGCGCCCGAAGATTTACTTTTTTTTAAAAAAAATGGGGGATCCGGATCTGGTGCCCCCCCCCATGGCTACGCCCCTAGGCCATGGCCTAGTGTGGCCTTATGGATAATCCGGGCCTGACCATTGTAAAGCATGAAATGATGTCTTCCCATTGAAAAAAAAATCTGCAGAAGAATTTAACACAAAGCAGCAAGTCTTTTTAAATACAGAGCCATACAGGCCTGAGACAGGGAGGGGTTAGAAATGTGTTCAAGGGTTCAAATGAGCTTCTGCCATGCTAATTCGCCCCACTGTTGAAACACAGGCCTACCTGGGAATGTCTAAGTCCCCACTGAGATTTAAAATGACTTCTTACCCCGAAACGCCTCTTTTTCTCTGTGAGAAATCCTGGAGGCGCCTGTTCATCCTTAGTTTCATGATGTAGGTGGGGGAACGGGCAGTGAAGTAGAGCGGAGACTTAGGAGACTTTGCGGGGGCATCTTGGACAGCTGGGACTTGAGAGGTACTGGCATCATCGGGCAGGAAGGCATCATCATCTGAACTGTTTGGCGGGGTTGTCTCGGGAATGCTAGGGAGTTTGGGTTGCCCGTCTGCACACATGGCAGGACCCGCCTGCATTTTGCAAGGTTTCTGTGGGAAACGGATAGGGCAACAGAAAAGGGCCAGTCCTTCAAACAGGCCGACAGCAGTAAGAGCTCCAAAATCAGCACATAATGTATGCAGGCAGGAGGGAGGTTTTTAAGGGATTCAAACAGAATCAACACAAGGGTGAGAAGAGGGTCCCCGCCTGCCTCTCTTATTCAGTCTTATTTTCCTGGAGGCAAGGGTCAGACTCCCAGTCTGCCACAACTGCAACAGCAGGAAGCGGCATTTTTGACACGCTGATGCCTCTGATGTAGAGGGCAGGGATGTCTTTTTCTTCTTCCTCAGGGAAGGAGAGGTGGAAAATTGTTGTAGAGGATGGGAGACCTAGGGTGCCAAGGGCAGCCCTGGCTTCTCTCTTGCGTCTCGTCTCCTCTTTTTGCTGACTCCTTTCTTTGCCTTGTCCCCGATCCAGACTGCCCGCAGCCCAGCACCTCCTGCTTCTTCCTGCTCAAGTGTCCACAACACCACGGCCCTGCCCAGTTCTTTATGGCAATCCCACCGTGTCCATCTGCGCTCTTCCAAAAGGGAGTGAAAGGGGCCTCCCTCTGTAAGCAGAGAGCCCGTCCACACTCAAACGAACTCTACCAGACAAGTGTCTCACCGGTGGTGGCAACGATGGGCAGCGACAACAGCAGGAGCCTAGAAAAATCAGGGACAGAAAGAGCCAGTCGTGTAGGTTTTGTGCCAGACTTCCTCTTGCAGCTATGTTGCTTACTGCTAATTGTAAATGCTTATCTCGATCTCTTGGCCCTCCCAGCCAGAAGAGCCAGTCAGGCAATTTGTGGGCAGGAACAGGCCAGGTGGAGAGTCTTCCCCTTCCTGCAAGCAGGCACTCGGGCCAAAGGGGACCACAGAGGAGAGGAACCACAACCAAATCAATGAGTTTTGACTGAGAGTTGGGGAGGGCTGTATTTCTGGGTTTTTTTTTATAGAACAGGCAGATTGGGGCCAAAGCACACAGGAAGGAAGAAAATTGTGTTTTCTTTCTTTCTTTCTTCCATGTCAGATTCGACTAGAGCAGTGTTTCCCAACCAGTGTGCCATGGCACACTAGTGTGCCGTGAGCGATCTTCAGGTGTGTCGTGGGAAATTGGCACTCTCCCCACTCCTAGCAGCCCCCTCACAGGTTTTCAAGAATCAAACTGAGCCTCTCCTCTTGGAAATGTTTTTTTAAACTATTTTACTGGATTTTTTCGAGAGTTGCCTCCCCCAAAGGAACTGTTTATAACAGCTTCATGACATCCATAGTTAACTGGAAGCAAGTTTCACTCAGGGTGAAATTTCACAAAGGTCTGGAGAACAAGCTCTATGAGGAGCGGCTTGTAGAGCTGGGCATGTTTAGCCTGAAGAAGAGAAGGCTGAGAGAAGATATGATAAATATGTGAGAGGAAGTCATATATATGTTTTGTTCATTGAAACAGGCCCAGGTTTCACATTGAGTATATAAATACATTTAAAAACATATTAACTATATGTATTACTGTGTTAGAGTGTACTTTTGTGTCATTTTGGTTGGTGGTGTGCCCCAGAATTTTGTAAATGTAAAAAACGTGCCACGGCTCAAAAAAGGTTGAAAAACACTGGACTAGAGAAACTGCGAGAAACTCTGGAATGGGGTGAAGAGTATCGGTGTAATAACAAGGCTCAGGGACAGAAGTACAACAAAGTAAACAAACCCAAGGTGGGTCACAGAGCACAAAAGGATCAAAATGTATTCAATAATTGACTTTAGTAATATAAATGATAATTATCAGTGTATACAATTAAACATAGAAGTCTGGGAATGAAACTCACCCATGTGAGTGTGAAATTACAAAGGCCCCCGCGTAGGGGATATGAACTCGCCAATGCAAGTATATGTAGGGTTCCAAACAATCCCCTAATGGGGAGTGGGACTCACCAATGTGAGTATTTGTAAATGTTCCAAGCCGTCCCCCGATGGGGAGTAAGACTCGCCAATACGTGTATTTGTAAATTCCCGGAAGTCCGCAAATGCGAGACAAGGTGGTATCCACAGGATCAGAAAGTAGATGGAAATCCGCAGCGGATCCTTGGACTGAGTGACGGGAAGTAAAGGACGCTGAGGAATGCAATATAATCCTCAGAGGATAAGTGGCTCCAGAAAAAAGCCGACGGTTTGCAAAAGAGAATTTTTTTTAAAATTTAAAACCTTTGTACCCCGGCCTTCTCACCTCTATCGAGGGACTCAGACCGACATAACAGCAAAAATTCAATGCTATACAGATTAAAAACAACTACAACAACATATTAAAATACATTAAAACCCAGCATAAAACACATCGCCATTAAAACAATTCCGCTCAATCTGTAAACGTGGTCATACATTCAGACAATAGCTAATCTCAGCCTTTTCTGGGAAGGCTTGGTTCCACATCCAGGTCTTCACCAGCCTCCTGAAGGACAACAGAGAGGGGGCAGATCTAGAATCACTTGGGAGAGAGTTCCACAGTCGAGGGGCGACCACAGAGAAGGCCCTGTCTCTCGTCCCCACCAGCCGCGCTTGTGAAGCCGGTGGGACCGAGAGCAGGGCCTCTCCAGAGGATCTTAGTGTTCTTGATGGTTCGTAGGGGAGAATCCGTTTGGACAGGTAAACTGGGCCAGAACCGTATAGGTTAAGACCAGCACTTTGAATTGTGCCTGGAAGCTAATTGGCAGCCAGTGGAGCTGGCGCAGCAAGGGAGTTGTATGCTCCCTGTGCCCCGCTCCTGTTAGTAACCTGGCTGCCGAATGTTGGACTAATTGCAGCTTCCGAGCAGTCTTCAGAGGCAACTCCACGTAGAGAGCATTGCAGTAGTCTATTCGCGTTGGCGGTGAAACGGATTATCGTAGGCCTGTTTATTTATGTATTTGCAAACCATCGGCGGATCCTCAGCCTGAGGATCCGCTGCGGATTTACATCTACCTTCTGATCCTGTGGATACCACCTTGTCTCGCATTTGCGGGCTTCCGGGAATTTACAAATACTCGCATTGGCGAGTCTTACTCCCCATCGGGGGACGGCTTGGAACATTTACAAATACTCACAATGGTGAGTCCCACTCCCCATTAGGGGATTGTTTGGAACCCTACAAATACTTGCATTGGTGAGTTCATATCCCCTACGCGGGGCCCTTTGTAATTTCACACTCACATGGTTCCGCCCCTCCCCCCGGCTTCAGCTCTCCCACAGCTTCTCCAGCCTTGAGGGGACAGTGCCAAGCCAGCATTGTGCTGGCTCTGCCACTGCTGGCTTGGCACTGCCCCCTCAAGGCTGGAGAAGCTGTGGGAGAGCTGAAGCCGGGGGGAGGGGGCGGGGCATGGCATGGCCTGGCTCCTCCCCCGGCTTTGGCACTCCCAGCAGCTGCTCCCAGCAAGCCACCATCCCCCAACCGTTCTTTACTATGTTAAGAGTGTCATTTTGTGTCATTTTGGTTGGTTGTGTGCCCCCGGATTTTTTTAATGTTAAAAGTGTGCCGCGGCTCAGAAAAGGTTGGGAAACACTGCCCTAGTCCACTCACCTGGATCTATTCCCCTCCCCAAGGTTCTGGTGTTAAGTCATCCTCGCAAGTGGTTCCCCGCCACCACGATTACGAGAGCCCCTCATCACTTCCAGAATGGAACACATAACATTTATGCCATGATGTTGGCCTGCCCTCCCATTCCTTGTGACATCACACTTTGTCATTGTGAGTCCATGAAGAAGCTACTGAGAAGCAGGCAGCTGTCCAAACAATCTCAGTGGAAAATGGAGCCTGGGAAAGGGAAACAGAAAGATCCATGGATCAAGGCCAGATATGTGTTGGGTCTATGTCAGAATAAAACTATCCCATGCTCTCTAGACTCTGCTTCTTCACAAATAAGAGGAAATACACATTACAACTGAACCCAGGTAAGATGGCTGGGCTTGGGCTGGCCGGATCCTATAGGCCAGTGTTTCCCAACCAGTGCGCCGTGAGCGATCATCAGGTGTGCCGTGGAAAATTGGAACCTCCAATACCCTTTCTTCCCCCTCCTGCCGAACACTTTTTCTTCTCCACGCGGGCTCCCTTCTTCCCAGCCTCGCTCTGCTCGCTTTGCTCACGCTACTGCGCAGACCCGCCCCACGTCTTCCTCCCTCCCCCCTCCCCTCCTGAACACGCTCACGCTGCCCCCTTGGATCAAAATGGTAGCAGAAGCAGCAAGAAAAAGTAAGTGTTCGGCAGGAGGGAGAAGAAAGGGCGCGAAGGGGAAGGAAGAGGTCTCTGTCGAAAGCTGGCATGGGCAAACTTGGACCTTCCAGGTGTTTTGGACTCCAATTCCCACCATTCCTAGCAGCCTCAGGCCCCTTTCCTTTTCCCCCCTCAGCCACTTAAGCAGGAAAGGGCCTCAGGCTGTTAGGAATGGTGGGAGTTGAAGTCCAAAGCACCCAGAGGGCCGAAGTTTTCCCATGCCTGTTTTAGGGACCTTAAAGTGGTGAGCCTCCTTCCAACATTGTGATTCTGGATAGAAAACAAACAACAACATAACATAACATTGTTTGAGTCCACAGTGCTCTCTGGGTGTAGGTGAACTACAACTTCCAAACTCAAGTTACTGAAATGAACTAGGCAAATTTTCCCCGGTAAACTCAAGATCCCTGTGTACAACAATTCAGAATGCTGGACTAAACAAATGGCTCTTCTTATGTTCTTATGTACCCTTTCTTTCTGTTAGTAATGAGAGTTCAATATGCCAAGTTTGGTTCAATTCCATTGTTGCAAGAGTTCAGGATGCTCTTTGATTGTGTGTTAACTATAAATCCCAGAAACTGTAACTCCCAAATGTCATGGTCTATTTTCCCCAAACTCCATCTGTGTTCACATTTGGGCATATTGTGTATTCATGCCAAGTTTGGTCCTGATCCAACATTGTTTGAGTCCACAGTGCTCTCTGGATATAGGTGAACTACAACTCCAAAACTCAAGGTCAATGCCCACCAAACTCTTTTAGCATTTTCTCTTGGTTATGGGAGTTCTGTGTGGGAAGTTTGTGTCTTTCTGCTATTCCTGCCAGGATATCTATGTTGTGTTCATCGAAACAGGTCCAGGTTTCACACTGAGTGCATAAACACATTTAAAAACATACTAATTATATGTATTACTGTGTTAGAGTGTCATTTTGTGTCATTTTGGTTGGTGGTGTGCCCCAGGATTTTGTAAATGTAAAAAGTGTGCCGCGGCTCAAAGAAGGTTGAAAAACACTGCTATAGACAACCCTAACTTCTGCCAACTCTATGCATGTTTCTGGGCTACACATGGATCTTCAGCTGGCCCTATAAAGAGTTTTGAGCGCCTCTGAAGTCTATACATTCTTAATTCATTTGGGAGTTTCACCTAATAATTTCCCACCTGCTTACGAATTTAATAACCCGTCATTTCTGAGACTAGCATAACAACGGCTGCTTCCTTTGGGGGTTGCATAAAGTCATGTGTAGGAAGAATGGCGAAGTACTGGCTGCAGATCTTGCTGATCGCAGTTCTATTATTTGTCTGAAGGTTGATAAGCAAAGAGAGATACAAAGGAAGTGTGTAGGCTTAGCAACCAACCCCATTTTCTTTCTACAAAAAGTTTAAATCTCCCCTTTGTTGCCCCTTGTCTTCCGAATCATAACTTATTTTTTTACTACATGGACTGTTTATATAAAAACCAAATAACATCTTCAAATACAGAGATAGTGGCTATCTGTTACAAGATAATGCATAACTCAACACAACCAAGCATGAATTCACAACTAAGATCCCCCCCCCCCCAAATGGTGCGTGAATGAAGGCAAGAAACTAGCAGTGGGAATTGCTGTGTTCAGTTTCCAGCCCAAAAACTTGGGTTGCCACCTTTTTAGTGACAGAAACTTGTCTGATAGTCAGAAATCCAGCAAGTGAAGCATTCTAAGGAATGAAGGAGTGCGACAGCTCCCCCTGGTGGCCAGATATTAAATTGCCTCTGTCTGTCTTGTGTGTTTGTGTGTCTAAATGTAATGTATACATTGTAGCCCTCAACTGGCTGTCCTCCTTCCTCAAAACAGCCTGCACGAGTGAAGTGGGGGAGGGTGGCACTGGCTTCCTGCGACCATTGAAGTTTTGGGCGGTGATGACACCCAGCTCATTCTTCAATCTGGTGTTGGAGTTCTAACTTTCAAGGCCTTACATGGTTTAAGAGCCTTGGGGGCTGGCCAGTGTACCTGAGGGAGCGCTGCGACCTTGACCCGGTCATATAAACCCATTGGCCTAAGAGCTGGTCACTGCGCTCAGAGGGGCTTAATCTACTAGAGGTTCCCAGTATTAAGATCTGTAGGCTGTCAAGCACCCGGCAGAGAGCATTCATAGTGCTCCGACCCTCTGGAATTCTCTACCAGAGGAGATACGAGCACTACGGGGCTTGCTGGCCTTTCGCAAGTCTGTGAAGACTTGGTTATATAGGCAGGCATTTGGTTCCAACTGATGCCTCCTATTCGCCAGCTGCCAACACACTGCTCTGCCATGTATTGCCTCTGCATATTATTGCTTGCCGGGGTTACTGTGGGTTATTGTGGGGAGTGGGGCTTTTGGGTTTACGTGTTTTATCTGTTTTGATGTTTTTATTGATTTTATGCTGTAAACCGCTCTGGGCTCCAGAGAGAGCGGTCTACCAAGTCGAATTTATAAATAAATAAATAAATAAATAATCCGCCCTGAGTCCCCTGTGGGGTGAGAAGAGCGGAATAGAAATGAAGTAAATAAATAAATAAATAAATAAATTCTGCCGGTCCATCTCCGAGCCCAATTCAAAGTGCTGGTTTTGACCTATAAAGCTCTATACGGTTCTGGCCCAGCTTACTTGTCCAAACGCATCTGCCGCTATGTCCCACCTCATAATTTAAGATCATCCGGGGAGGCCCTGCTCTCACTCACGTCAACATCACAAATGTGTCTGGTGGAGACGAGAGACAGGGCCTTCTCGGCTGTTGCCCCACCACCTATAAAACACACTCCCAACTGAAATAAGATCGGCTTCTTCGCTCCTGGCTTTTAGGAAGAAATTAAAACCGTGGTTTTGGGACCAGGCTTTCAGATAGTAAACGTAAATAGCACTTTAGATGGACATTGACTGGAACGGTGACATGGCTAATGAGACTGTTACTGCTTTTTTACTGTTTTAATTATGGCTTATGTACTGTTTAATTGTGGTTGTATTTTGTGATTGTTTGTATCGGCTTCCAACCAATTGTGTAGCTTGTCGTCGACCTTTGCAACCCGAAAGACAGTTGCATCTGTCAAGTAGGAAAATTAGGTACCACCTATGTGTGGGGAGGCTAATTCAACTAATTTACGAGGCCATAAAAAAATCTCCAGCAAAGCATGCGGGGAATGCGGAAGTACTTCATCAGTGTCGCAGATGGACGGTGAAGCGACAGCTCCCCTGGTGGCCAGAAAAGTGGAATGTTAAATAGCCTCTGACTGTCTGTCTATATGTGTTGTATGTCTATGGCACTGAATGTTTGCCATGTACAGTATGTGTACATTGTAATCCGCCCTGAGTCCCCTGCGGGATGAGAAAGGTGGAATATAAATACTGTAAATAAATAAATAAATAAATTGGTGCCTATTGTAAGCCGTCCTGAGTCCCCCTTCGGGGGTTGAGAAGTGACAGGGTACAAATACTGGAAATAAAAAATAAAAAATAAATTCTGACTCCGTATATCATGGCAATCTTCCCCTGCAAAATTTCTGACTGGGGTTACAACTTCCTCTTGGGTTATTCTGGGGATAGAGTTGATTAATGTTAGAGAGGATATGACCCTTGTCTTCAGCTTGGCTATTGTGAAGGCATCAAATTCACAGCAAAGAAAATATGCATGGAAGGATGTAATTTTTAGCATTTCAGAGTGGCTGTTTAAATAGAGAATAATATAATTGCGGGACAAAGCTGCCCCCTGGTGAAAGGCACAAAGCATTACATGAGAAGAACAAACTAAAACAGTGCTTCCCAACCTTTTTTTGATCGGGGACCTCATGGCCAGACCAGGAACCACTCTCCAACACTAGTACCAAAATTATTATGAATTGGTTTTTGGTCAACTTTAGATTTGGTTTGGTTATTGAGGTGCTGATCCAGTATGGGAAACGTATCACCTAGTCAAGGCTTTAGCATGCTTTCTGTTTCAAAAAATGATCAAACAGCTCTTTGTCTAGCTAGCAGAAAACATTATTTGCATTTTATTTATTTATTTACTATATTTCTATATGCCCTTCTCAGCCCAAAGGTGACTCAGGGCGGTTTCCAAAACAGCACAATTTCAATGCCACGTTAATATAAAAACAGTTAAAAGCATATAACATATATAAAATCCCATAAGCAATAAAATCAATAAAAGCATAAATCCTCCGCATCTCATTCCAAAAATCATTATCCGATCACAATTGTCCAGTCGTTCCGAGGTCAAGAAGTTATTTGCTACACTGCATTTTAGAAAGCCTGCTCACAAAGCCAAGTTTTGACTTTTTAACGAAACGTTAAGAGAGTGAGGGCCGATCTAATGTCCCTAGGAAGGGCATTCCACAGCCAAAGGACCACCACTGACAAGGCCCTATCTCTCGTCACTGCCAACCGAACCTGTGAAGAAGGCGGGATCGAGAGCAGGGCCTCCCAGATGATCTTAAATTCCTGGAGAGATATGTTCGGACAGATAAGCAGGGCCAGAACCATTTAGGGCAGGGCTGCCCAGGAAGTCAATCACGATCGACCAGTCGATCCCAGGACCGAAGGAGGTTGATCCCAGCCGGATGGGGCGCTTCTCAGAGGAGGGTGAAGCCAGGCCGCGCCAAGCCCCACCCCTCCCCCGGCTTCGGCACTCCCAGCAGCTTCTCCTGGCTTGAGGATGGCAGTGCCAAGCCAGCCTTGTGCTAGCTATGTCACCACTGGCTTGGCATTGCCATCCTCAAGCCTGGAGAAGCTGCTGGGAGCTCCAAAGCCAGAGGGAGGGGGCAGGGCTTGGCTCGGCCTGGCTCCGCCCCACTGGCTCCCACTCTACCAGCAGCTTCTCCAGGCTTGAGGATGGCAATGCCAAGCCAGTGGTGGCATAGCTAGCACAAGGCTGGCTTGGCATTGCCATCCTCAAGCCTGGAGAAGCTGCTGGGAGCGCCAAAGCCAGAGGGGAGGGGGCGGGGCTTGGCGCAGCCTGGCTCCGCCCCCTCTGGCTTCCGCTCTACCAGCAGCTTCTCCAGGCTTGACAATGGCAGTGCCAAGCCAGCCTTGTGCTAGCTATGCCACCACTGGCTTGGCATTGCCATCCTCAAGCCTGGAAAAGCTGCTGGTAGAGCGAAAGCCAGAGAGGGGCGGAGCCAGGCCATGCCAAGCCCCGCCCCTCCCCTCTCCAGCCTTGAGGAGGTAGGTAGATCTTTCTGACTTGGTTTTATTATAAGTAGCTCGCATGCTGAAAAAGTGTGGGCACCCCTGATTTAGGGCTTTAAAGGCTAAAGCCAGCACTTTGAATTGTGCCCGGAAGCAAACTGGCAGCCAGTGGAGCTGGTGCAACTGGGGAGTTGTATGCTCCGTGAGCGCCGCTCCTGTTAACAACCTGGCTGCCGCTCGTTTGACCATTTAAAGCTTCCGAACAATGTTCAAAGGCAGACCCACATAGAGTGTTGCAGTTGTCTATACGGGATGTAACAAGAGTGTGGACTACTGTGGCCATGTCAGGCTTCCCAAGGTATGGGCGCAGCTGGCGCATAAGTTTTAATTGTGCGAATGCTCTCCTGGTCACCGCCGAGACCTGGGGTTCCAGGGTCACTGATGATTCCAGGATCACACCCAAGCTGCGAATCTGCGCCTTCAGGGGGAGTGTAACCCCATCCAGCACTTGTTTGGCCTTACAAACCTTTCCTCACTTTCGGTGGGATTCTGTGCCTCTTAACACCTGTGAAAGTGGAAGGCCTAGTGTATTTTGTTTCAACTCAAATTTGTGAGAGGACTTGAATCCTACATTGATGATGATAATAATAATAATACTTTTATACTGAGAGAAAATTGAAAGCCAAATGATGACTAGGTCTAACAACCACCCTCATTTTCTTCCTAAAGATATTTTAGCATCAACTCCCCCTTCTGTTTCTCTTGACATCCCAAAGTTTAACTTATTTTTACACTGTGAGCTGTCAGGGGAAGAAAAGGAATGAATGATTCACCTTGTCTAAAACTCCTAAACCTTTAACACACATAAAAAAGAGCTGAAACAAATTTACCCTATTAGGAACGACTGCAAATATATGGAGCTGTTTGGCTCGCAGAAAAAAAGCTGGAGAGGAGCATTACAGGGAAATACAAAATTACGCATGCTGAGGAAGGAACTGGCAGGGAGAAGGACCCTATTTCCACTTCCTTCTTGCAATACTACAATTCAACATCATTCACATGAAGCTGAATAGTGCAGAATTCAAAACAGATTAAAAGAAGCACTTCCTCACGCATCATAAGCTGTGGAACTCACTGCCATAGGATGTAGCAATGGCCACCCATTTGGGTGCTTTTAAAAGGAGATTAGACTGATTCATGGAAGAAAAGGTACACAGTCAGTCTCCTATCCACAAGGAATACATTACTGACTTGTCTTGGAATATGACCAAACACTATTAAATTATCTCACTTTTGTTTCCAGCCAGGCATGTAGTGGGGGTGGGGTGGTAGAGGGGCTTCACCCCCCCCCCAAATTCTGGTGGTCCATTTGAAAAGGACAATCATTCCCCAATTCCTGCCTGTATGCACTGTTGGGCACATTGGCTCTATGTGCAAAGTTTGGTCCAGATCCAGCATTGGCTTGGTTCAATGCCATGTATTATTATTATTAAATGGTTATTCTACGTTAAAATGAAGTTAGCTATGCTACTAATATACTGACTCCAAAGGCAGAAAATGTAATTTATAAGCTGTATCTTTAAGAGTAGGGGAGGGATAAGGAGCCCTAGCTTTATAACTCTGGGATTTGGTTGTTTGGGGATTTCTGTTCAGTTTAAGATTAGGCTTGAAAGGAAGCAGAGGGTTAGGTTTGAAAGGAAGACAGAACAACTAAAATGAAACGAAGCCAAAAGAGCATAACGTCATTCTTTAAAAAGCCCAGAGAGGAAGAAATTTCATCTAAAGTTAAAGGTAAGTTAAGTTTTATTCGGAATAACACTAAATTAACTATTTATAATACATTGCTTGCTTAATCCCTTTTCTTTTAAAACTTTCACGTATCCTGATTTTTATCCATCTTTTTAAATATTATAATAGCATTTAGATCTATTTTAGCCTAGCAGGCCTCAAATTTTCTCTTGGCTATTGAAGTTCATTGTTTTGCCACAAGAGCAGCACTGACTGGACCGTTAGTGCTGCCATCTGTGGTGTATTCAAGGAACAACTTGCATGATATGATTAGACACAGTATGTTTCACTATCAAACCAGAAAAGGTAATTGACAACATGGCTGGGGAGAAGAAAAGAAAACTGTTGCTGTAAAGTAAAAAAAAAAGTTGAATTGAGCCATCATGATGGGAATTGTAGTTCATTCACAATCAAAGAACACTGTGAACCCAAGGATAATGGATCTGGACCAAACTTTGCACACATATCCAACATGGCCAACTTTAAATACTGAGGGGATTTGGGGAGGAATTGTTCCAAGATTTTGGGAATAGTAGTTCATCCGCAAAGAACACTGTGAACTCTACTGGCAATGGATCAGTACAACACTTGACACACATACTCATCATTGCCAAAGGTCTGACGATGCCAACCTCCTGGAAATACCATCAGCAAAGTCGGCACACCGGACATCCACCCGCCGGAGGGCGTTCTCCGTCATAGCCCCTATGCTGTGGAACGCCCTCCCGGCCGAAACCAGGGCCCTGAGGGATTTACTCCCATTTAGGCGGGCCTGCAAAACCCATCTGTACAGGCAGGCCTTTGGAGAGTAGGCCCGCGTGCTCTGGGTACTGTGCTGCGGCACCTGTTGCTGCTTCGTTTGTTGTACTGCCTATTCTGCTATTGTTTTAATTGTTCAATTGCTTTGTGTTTTTAATTCTGTTTTATGCCTCTGGCTCTTGTGAGCCGCCGCGAGCCCCCGGGAGTCGGCGGCATAGAAGCCTCAATAATAAATAAATAAATAAATAAATAAAAGGCAGGGGGTCACTAATACATCTCTAATATACATCCCAATACATCCTAAAACACCTCTAATGCACCACTGATATACCTCTAATACACCCCTAATACATTCCTAATACACTACTAATAATAACACTAAACCACTACAAATACACCTCAAATACACTAATACACATTAATACACCACTGATACACCTCAAATATACCCCCAATATACCCCTTTACCCATCTAATACACCACTAACACACAAATATACCCCTAGTAAACTGCTAATATAACATTAATACACCCTAATACATGAATACACCATTAATATACATCTAACATACCACCAATACACCACTAATACACAAATGCACCATTAATCCAGCACCCTAATACACCTCTAATACACTCATTCACCACTAATTCAGCACCCCTTATTCACCACTAATTCACACCTAATTCAAAACCTTACAAGGACCAATTCTTATTCTTAGCCTTACAAAATCCCTAACTTAGACATCACTGGGTATCTAGGTTAGTAGGCCAAAAAGGAGCTCTCTCAAGATTTATATAAAATTTGCAGGCATTAAATAAAGATCACAGTCCCTCCCAACCTGGCACATTGGAATAAAATTCCTATCAACTCCTGGCAAAAACACTTCTCTTGGAATTTTTAGATCCTTCAGGATGACTCTATGGTAGTGTCTGGTGAAATTGCTTATTTCAACAGGGTTCTGTGTTACCCAAAATCTCTTGATTCCACGTTAAGTTTAGGAACATATCACCCATAGATACAGAGGCTCTACTGTATCCTTTATTTCCACTTATAGATAGCCGACCATATCTATCCCCTTATCTTTTTTTTTTTTAGTAAAAAAAATCTTTTGAGAAAACCAAATTCCTAACGAGTACTTAGAGCAGTGTTTCCCAACCTTTTTTGAGCCGCGGCACACTTTTTACATTTGCGAAATTGTGGGGCACACCACCAACCAAAATGACACAAAATGACACTCTAACACAGTAATACATATAGTTAATATGTTTTTAAAATGTATTTATACACTCAGTGTGAAACCTGGGCCTGTTTCAATGAACTCAACATAGATATCCTGGCAGGAATGGCAGAAAGACACAAACTTCCCACACAGAACTCCCATAACCAAGAGAAAATGCTATAAGAGTTTGGTGGGCATTGACCTTGAGTTTTGGAGTTGTAGTTCACCTATAATCCAGAGAGCACTGTGGACTGAATGTTGGATCAGGATCAAACTTGACATGAATACTCAATATGCCCAAATATGAACGCAGATGGAGTTCAGGGGAAATAGACCTTGACATTTGGGAGTTGTAGTTGCTGGGATTTATAGTTCCCCTACAATCAAAGAGCATTCTGAACCCCACCAATGATAGATCTGGGCCAAACTTCCCACACAGAACCCCCAGGAGTCAAGAGGAGGTCTCTACTTGGGGAAAGGGAGGCGGGCCTTCCCAATGCATGGAGAGGGAGAGACCAAGTAGACAATGGGTGGGGAGGGGTATGTGTTTGTAATTTTGTGCCTTTATCGAGGTAGGTTTCTTAGGGTTTTTATACTTCAACACACTCGACTCCCCCCGGGAGGTTCTAATTTCCCACAGCACATCTGATGATCACTCACGGCACACTGGTTGGGAAACACTGACTTAGAGAGCAAAGACTGTCAAGTGAAAATGCCTGTCGGAGGGCAAATAAAGATCTCAGTGCCCACAATACTCTTACAGCATACTCCCAAGAGGATCAGGAGTAATTCATCCTTTGAGAAAGGAGTTTTCAAAGGAGGAAAGAAACCACTGACCTCAGAGCCTCACATGTAGTCAAATCATCTGTGACTAATCTTGCTCATTAGGGGTGTCTCTATGAGTTACTGTCACAGAACGCTGCTCGTGTGAGAGCGGATGGAAACGCTAGGTAATATCCATGTCTTTAATGTTCATGGAGATGTAAAATAAAACAAGGCTAAACCTAGCCACTAAGTCAACAGTATGATCCTTCAATCCCTCCAGGAATAGCTAGACTACAACACCCAGTGGCCTTAGCATAGCCAATGGCCAGGAATACTGGGAGTTGCTGTACAGCTTATTTATTTATTTCTCACATTTATATCCCGTCACTTCTCAACCCCTGAAGGAGGACTCAGGACGACATTACAATTAAGCCCCATTAGAGGCTATTACAAAATTACAATAATAAAATCATATATTAAAACATCACATCATAAAAACAATACATAGTTAAAAACCATACAAAAATTGAACAATGAAAACCAGTCTCGACAGTCATATCACCACTGCAATTTGTCCCTTAAAGTGCTGCTACACCTATTGCCCAAAAGCCTGGTCCCAAAACCTTTAACTTCTTTCAGAAAACCAGTAGGGAGGGGACCGATCTCAATTCAGTTGGAAGAGTATTCCATAGTCGGGGAGCCGCCACCGAGAAGGCCCCGTCCCTTGTTCCCGCCAGGCGCATTTGAGCTGTTGGCGGAAGCAAGAGCAGGGCCTCCCCGGATGACCTGATATTTCGAGGCAGGACGTAGGGGTGGATGCGTTCAGACAAGTAAGCTGGGCCAGAACCATTTAGAGCTTTATAGCACTTTGAATTGGGCTCAGAGATGAACCAGCAGCCAGTGGAGCTGACATAACAGGGGGATGGTATGTTCCCTGTATGTTGTCCCAGTTAGTAATCTGGCTGCTGACCGTTGTACTACCTGAAGCTTCCAAACCATCTTTAAAGGCAGCCCCACGTACAGCGCGTTGCAATAATCTATTTGGGATGTAACAAAAGTGTGGACTACCGTGGCTAAGTCAGACTTCCCAAGGTACAGGCGCAGCTGGCGCACAAGTCTTAGTTGTGCAAAAACTCCTCCGGCCACCACCGAAACCTGGGGTTCCAGGATCAGCGATGAATCCAGGATCACTCCCAGACTGCGAACCTGCGTCTTCAGGGGGAGTGTAACCCCATCCAATGCAGGCTGTAACCCTATGCCCTGTACGGCCTGGTGACTGACCAGGAGAACTTCTGTCTTGTCTGGATTCAATTTCAATTTGATAGCCCTCATCCAGTCCGACACAGCAGCCAAGCACCGGTTTAAGGTTTGAACAGCCTCCTTAGTGACAGGTGGGAAGGAGTGACAGATCTGGACGTCATCTGCATACAGATATCACCGTACTCTGAAACTCTGGATGATCTCCCCCAATGGCTTCATGTACATGTTAAATAACATCGGGGACAGTACTGAACCCTATGGGATTCCACAAAACAATGGTGTGGAGTCAAACAGGTGTCACCCAGTAACACCTTCTGAGACCGACCCTCGAGGAAGGACTGGGGCCACTGTAGAGCAGTACCTCCAAGTCCCATTTCTGTGAGGTGTTCCAGAAGGATACCGTGGTCAACAGCTGAGAGGTCTAGCAGAACTAACAGGGACACAGTTCCCCTGTCTAGCTCCCGGCGTAGATCATCTACTAAGGCGACCAAGGCTGTTTTAGTGCCATGTCCCGGCCTAAAGCCAGACTGAGCCGGATCTAGATAATCAGTGTCTACCAAGAACCCCTGGAGTTGTGAAGCCCCCACACGTTCCATTACTTTGCCCAAATAGGGAAGATTGGAAACTGGCCGATAGTTGACGAATTGTGTGGGGTCCAGTGATGGTTTTTTCAACAGCAGTTTAATAACAGCCTGTTTTAGGCTGGCTGGAATCTTGCCCTCCTGTAAGGTCAAGAATCCCTATCCTGTCCCGGTCACCAACCTTCAGGCCGACACATTCAAACTTCCAGGAAGTAGTACAGTTCCCATTACTGTTTGACAGTAATCAACTTCTTTCCCTTTGCCCATGCATCAAGCAACGCAAAGGTTTCCCAACTCCAGGGGCGGTCCTACAGGTAGGCCAAGGAAGCGGCCGCATGGGGCGCCATCTGGGAAGGGGCGAATTCCCCTGCCCCCCCGCCGCCAGACAGCGTCCTGGCCCTGCCGATGTTCCTCAGGCAGCACCGCGATTGCCTGCTTTTGGGCCCCGGCCTTGTGCGCTCTGACGCCGCTTCTGGGCATGCGCGGAGGTTTTCGCGCAGGTGCAGTTGCTCCGGAGCTGAAGTTGAGCACAGGAGCAACTGTGCATGCACGAAAACCTTCGCGCATGCCCAGTAGCTCCTGTGCGCAGAAGCCTGTAAGCAAAGCACTCCCTATCGGGCAGGCAGGGAGTGCTTCCCCTCTCCTTTGTCTCCGCCCTGCGCCGAACACGGTGACCCAATTGGGCAGGCAGGGGGCGGAGACAAAGGGAGAGGGAGTGGAGCCAAGGGGTATTGGCGACGTATCGCCTCCTGACAGCCGCCACCGGAAGTAGCCGCCGTGCGCTGAGGCGAACTCCCTCGCCAGGTCCAATCACGTGTGAACCCTACCACACCCACCCACCTCACCATGCGCATGTGTGCACCGGCCGGGAGCATCAAGGAGAGACAGGCGCAACTGCGCAGGCAAATAGTAATATATAATATTTTATTTTACTTTATTTTGGGTTATTTTAGTTTTATAGGAGTAATGAAAATATTTAGTAGAGGATAATTTTATTTAAATAAATAATTTTATTTATTCTTTTATAATAATAATATAATAGAATGTTATATTATATTATAATGTCAATATACTATATTATAATTATATTGTAATGTAGTATATATAATTATGATATAATATAGTATGAGTATGTACTATAATATATTGTATATACATTGATACAATATAATACTACTAAAGTTATTGTGATATTATAATTGTATATTTGTTTTACATGGGGGGGGGGCGCCAAAATAATGTTCGCTTACCATATAAAATTACCTTAGACCGCCCTTGCCCAACTCTCTATCTATTTCAGTTTCTACTTGACCATATTTAGCTAGGCTGATTTTTTTTAAAAAACAGACAAAACAATACTTCCATGTTGAGAAAGGGAACACTGCTGACATTTAAATTTTCACAGTCTTGATTGTGCTGAGTTACACCGAATCTCAGTGGTATTTCCCCCTGTCCTTGCTTCATATCATAGTGCATTATGTGTTTTCTTCCATCACAGAAAGTTGTGCAAAGTCTTCCTCCACATTTTGCTTTTCACAAATTTGTTTGTATGTTTTAAGCCATCTTAGGCATATTTTCCTCTTTTGACTAGAGCATTTTTCTATATATTATTTTTTTAAGGACAAGTGTGATGAATTCCCTACCTGGGAGGCTTGGTAAAGCCTGAAAAAGTAGGCCCAAGAAATTGGCAGCCATTTTAGATAGTGGCCAGGGGGCATCCATCTTGGACCTCATTTCCTGAAGGGGGCGAGCCTAGGAATAAGCTTGGAGGAAAATGAGAGGAGTTAGGATTGGTTGGTAGAGAGAGGGCGGAGCCTAACTGAGAAAAAGGAAAAATGACTTGAAAGGGGGCGTTTTAAAAACCTGGCTGTCAGGGACAGAGTCTGGGTGTTCGGTGAAGGAGTCTGTTGGAGGGAGTGTTGGAGAGCAGTTGTGGGAGTTAGTGTTGGAGAGAAGAAGCCTGAAAATTGGTCAGGTAGCTACCGTGTTTCCCCGAAAGTAAGACAGCGTCTTACTTTCTTTTGGTCCCCACACGGTAGCTTATATTACGGCGAAAGTAAGACGAAAGTAAGACTTACTGCGGGCGGCATGGCGTGGCTTCCTGGCTGGGCGACGAGATGCTCCCAGAGGCCGACCCCTCTGACACCCCCGATACGTCTTACAATCGGGGGTGTCATACTTTCGGGGAAACACGGTAGCAGAGTAAGCTAGCTACCTGACTTCTACAGCTTCTACAGCTATCAGGGAGATAGTTGGTAGAGGAGTGGAGAGATAGATCCAGGGAAGGTCTATCTGTAGTGGAGTTAAGGTTTGCTAGGCAGAGGAAATCCTGTCAGTAAATTCTTGTAGGGAGAAAGGAGTGATATTTTGTAACAAAGATTTGAACTGTTTAAAGGAACCATACGCTTTTTTGGCCATTAATTCTGAACCACTAAGCTTAATGCCTATTTTGTAAGTTCTCTTAAATAAACTTCATTGTGTTATTGTCTCTAGTAAAGAGCTTGGGGGTCCAGTTGGACCCACTGCTGACGATGGAGACTCAGGTCTCCACTGTCAGCAGATCTGCCTTTTACCAGCTGCGGCAAGCGAGGCGGCTGGTGCCCTACCTCTCCGGTAATGACCTAGCCATGGTAATCCAGGCAATGGTCATCTTGAGGCTAGACTACTGTAACGCCCTTTACATTGGTCTTCCTTTGTCGGTTATCCGGAAGCTCAAGGTGGTGCAGAACGCTGCAGCGAGACTCCTGGCCGGCCAGGGCTCATATCACTCCAACCTTGCAGTGTCTGCACTGGTTATCAATTGAGCACCGGGTCATCTTCAAAGTGTTGGAAGACCTTTAAGGCCTTGCATGGTCTGGCGCCGGTGTACCTAAGGGACCGTCTACTCCCATATGTTCACATATGTTCCCCAGAGATCCCTCCGTTCAGAGGACCTCAAACTCTTACAGATTCTGCCCTTACAGACTATCCGTCTGTCGTCAACTAGACAGAGAACCTTCTCTGTGGCTGCACCATGTTTGTGGAATAGCCTACCACCGGAAGTATGTTCAATCAGTGAGCTGTCGGCTTTCTGGAGAGCATGTAAAACGGCTTTGTTCTGGCAAGCATTTAGTCTATAAATATCCTGGGGAGGTGGAATTGTCCTACATAGAATTGTTTCTCAATTCATCTGTATCTATGCTCTTATATGGTATCGTTTTAAATTTTATGTTTTATGCCTTTTGGTTGGTAGTTTAATGTACTGTAAACTGTCCTGAGCCAGCTGGAAAGGACGGTATACAAATCAAAATAATAAATAAATAATAAATAAATATATAAAAACACATCTGCCTCATGTGTGCCTCTGTCAAAGAAGTTTTAAATCAGTTCCCTGCAGTAATCAAAAGTCTAATGGTGGTAGCGTACATCTTAAAGAAGTAATATCTTCTTTAAGTAATATCTCCCTCTCGTTAGTAATATCTCTCTCTCGTTATAACAAGCATTCTAAAAACCCATATATTCCATAAGATTGTTTGGTGTACCCTTTATTTTTCAGAAACAGCTTCCACATATACAAGTGTCTGAGGCAAGGAGAGCATTTTCCACAAACGGAAGTGAAAAATAATGCTACTTTTCTTGAGACTGTCATGTACAGTGAAATTACTTTCTATCCCAAGAGGCAACCAAGCTGTTCCAAGACATGTTGCTACAAGCCTTAAATGGGCAAACAAATGATAATCTTGACTCATGGCAGTTGGGGCGTTCTTCCCCATGTCATCCCCTAGAATTGCTGTCCCTATTTAATCAAGAGTTGATACTGCTGACATCCCCCTCCTTACTTGGGAGTATCTACAGTTTGAAAGCAAAGGCTAAAGATCTGGTAAAACTACAACTTCCATGATCCCATAGCATTGACCAATGGCAGTTGAAGTAATGCCAAATTGCATTAATTTCATAGTGTAGATGCATTCTTAGTCTCTGCGATCGCAGCCACTGGCTAGCATTGTAAAAAAATAGATATAATGAACATTAAAATAGAAAGAAGTCCTAGTATAGCTTTATTATCACTATATAATAATAAACAATCGGAAAAAGAAGATAAAGATGTGATGACAAACTTATTAAGAATAGCAAGACTGCTTATAGCAGGGCTGTCCAACTGCCGGCCCTGCAGGTGTTTTGGACTTCAACTCCCAGAAATCCTAGCCAGTTTACCAGCTATTAGGATTTCTGGAATTTGAAGTCCAAAACACCTGCAGGGCCGGCAGGTGGACAGCCCTGGCTTATAGCAAGGAACTGGAAAAGAGAAATAAATATACAAATAGAGGACTGGTACAAGGAAGTATGGAAATTGGCAATAAATGATAAGCTGACATATATATTAAAAGTTAAAAGAGGTATATGGAAACAAAGTGATTTTGAGGCCTTTCCCTTCTCCCTGACTCGCCCTGCGCCCTGCGCGCATCTCATCCTTCGCCCTGCGCATGCCTTTCCCCCGCCCCCTCCGAGGATGTCTTGCGCAGGGCGAGAGAGAAGGGGGCAGAGGCGCCCGCCTTTCCTGTCTCCCTTGCCACCCGGGCGTCTCCTCCCTGCTGTCGGTGCATGTAGTGGGTGAGGGAGGAGGCCACGTGGGCACCCTTACCTGGGGGCCGGGAGCAGGACTGAGCGGACAGATGAGCCTACCAGCCAGAGGGAACCTAGCCCAACCCCCGGGCCCTTGCCTAGACCTGATACACACATATATCACATATAGAGAATAGGAAGAGGGGAGGGAAAAGGGTGAGAAGGGAGGAAGGGGAAGGTAAGAAGGGGAAAGAGAATAGGAAGGGGGCAAAGAAAAGGGTGAGGAGGAAGGATGGAGAATGTACAGACCCACACAAAGAAGAGGGGAGGGAAAAAGGTTAGGGCCCTTCCACACAGCCCTATATCCCACAATATCTGCTTTGAATATCTGAGTCCACACTCAGATAATGTGGGATTTTCTGCTTTGATATTCTGGGGCAGGGCTGTCCAACTGGCGGCCCGGGGGCCGTATAAGGCCCCCCAGCCCCTTCCCTGCGGCCCTCTAAGCTTTTTAATAAAAAAAATAATAATAAATAAATTAAATAATATTTTTAAAAATTACCCACTTCCGGGTTCCGGAGCAAGTATCGCGAGACTATGGAAGCCACACGGGATTTCGCTCTCAATGCGAGATCACGCCTGCGTTGAGAGCGAAATCCCGTGTGGTTTCCGTAGTCTCGCGATACTCCTGTTGCCGAAATCTCGGCTACTTAATCCCTGCGGCCCACGCAGACGCGATTTGGACCTTCTCGGCTATTGCCTCGGTCGGTCGTCGCCTCTGCTCGTGGTCCGGCTACTCCTGGATCCTGCGCGTTTGGGAAGGTAGGCTAACCTTTATGTTATTATTATGTAATTGTGTATGGATGCCCCTTATGTATTCCCTCCCTGCATTTCCCCTTAGTAAAATATTATATTTGATTGTATGGATGCCTCTTATGAATTGTATGTAAATTGGAGCCAGGGGAGGGGCAGGGCGGGGGCGGAGCCAGGGTGGGGGCGGAGCCAGAGCTGGGGGCAGACCCTTCGGCCCCCCAGGTCATCAGTGACCGGAATTCAGGCCCCTGGGCTGGTAGAAGTTGGACAGCCCTGTTCTGGGGTATAGGGCTGAGAAGAAAGGAAGGGGAATACATATAGACAGACACACACATACTCAAAGAGAATAGGAATAGAGCTGAGAAAATGGTAGGAAGGAAGGTGTGTGTGTGTGTATGTATGTGTTTGTGTGAGTATATATATATATATATATATATATATATATATATATGGCTATATGGATATATATATATATGGCATGGGTCAACTTCAGCCCTCCATGTGTTTTGGACTTCAACTCCCACAATTCCAAACAGCCAGTAGGAAGTCCAAAATATCTGGAGGGCCCAAATTTGTCTATGCACCCAATCCCCATATATATCAGTGACTGGTTGGGGGGCGCCAAAATACTGTTCGCTTACCATTTAAAATTACCTAGGTCTGGCCCTGTGTGCAACATGACATTGATGCCACCCTAGGCATTGTGTTTTGGATACTTAAGAAGGCAGCCACTCTTTGCTTATGGTCTGCATCACAATTCCCAGACAGGCTGAAGGCAGCAGACAGGCTTGGGTTCCCATATGTCCCTTATTCTAAGGGACGTCCCTTATTTTGGCCCTAAAATTTGTGTCCCTTATTATCAGGCCCTGTCCCTTATTTTTGACTAGCAGGGCAGGACTGGGCGGGGTTGACCAGAGGAGGGTGCGCGCTATGGTTTCCACGGCAATGCCTGCCCGGGGATTCCAACTCGCAGGGCAGCCTGCCTCCCCGTTGGAAGGAAGAGGCGATACAGGACTTTTTCAAAGTACAGTAGACTAATTAACAGTTACCCAAGGGGAATGTTGGATCATGTTGGATAAAGATAGTTTCTGGTTGCTTGAGAGTTACTATTAAAATAGGCCTAGCATCCCATACTACAATACTATACCATTAACTATTGACATAATAATCATGAAGATGTACTGTCTTATAAATTTTATTTTATTTTAATGTTTAGACAGTGCACTTTTAAAGTCAGCAAAGTCAAGTACTAAATACAGATGGAGAAAATAAGGTAGTTCTAATGTTTTTTCTGCATGACAAAGCATGCAGAAACATACCATGTCCTGTTAAGAGGGTGTAAGTCAGTTTCTTTTGTGAGTTTCAATCATTATCTTATTCTGTTAATAAAACTATTTCTACCTAATGTTTGAGTTTCAAGTTTTTAATGAAGTGTCCCTTATTTTTGTGAAAAATCCCGTAAATGTCCCTTATTTCTTATATCAAAAATGGCAACCCTAAGACAGGCATCAAAGGCAATGGCTGGTGGGTACTCTGATGCCCTTTTGTTTGTTCTGCCTGAGTTAAGAGATACCAGTTTGCTCCATGAAAAGGAGTGCCTCACCAACAAGGCTGGAATGAATGTATCTATTCAAATAGAAACTACGCAGTTCCTTGGTGACAATGTCTACTCCTTCTCTCTACTTCCCCATAGCAATCTGGGCTCGACATTTTGCAGCAAAAAAATAATTAAATTCCTGTCTCAGTATCTTCTTTATCCTCCCCACACATAAGCTCTCCTTTCTGGTTCTGGATCACAGCATGCAATGTTTTTTCAAACCCATCTCTTTGCCGTTCCTAGCCGTCTCATGGCACAAGGAGGTTCTCCCTTTGCCACATCTTTCAATAGCTAGCACAACAATTCTACATTAGGAAATATTCTTACTGAACTTTTTGGTCCTCCGGCCAATACTTGGCATGAAGGAAAGTGGGTAAGTAGAGATAGCTTCCATTGGGAATACTACCCAAAAAGACCTTGTCAAAATCCAGCAAAGGGACCTAATTTGGGGGTGCTGAAACAAAGAAAGGGGACTGCTTCCTGCCAAGCTGACAAGGCATTGCACTCCACAATTAATCTCCTTGGCTCCCTCCAATTCTCCTCTTACAGATGTGTCTGTATGTGAATCAGGTGCCTCCTTTGTTTCTGTTTACTCATGCTTCCTGGTGACTCAGGGAGGAGCAGGCCTTGTGAGCAAGAAGGCACCAAGGCACCCAGAATGCTTCCAAAGGTGGACCATGGTTATAGCCAGAAGGCACTGTGTAGGAAAAAGTGAGCTGGGGGACACAGGCTGTTCTCTAACAACCCCCAAAGTATGCCACCCGAGGAAATCAAGGGAGCTGAAAAAAAGGAGATCCGATTGAGGGCAAAGGTTTGCTCTGGATGAGTCTAAAGCAGTGTTTCTCAACCTTCCTAATGCTGTGACCCCTAATACAGTTCCTCATGCTGTGGTGACCCCCAAACATAAAATTATTTTTGTTGTTACTTCATAACAGTATTTTTGCTATTGTTATGAATCGTAATGTAAATATCGGATGTATATGCAGGATGTATATTCTGGACCAAATTTGGCACAAATACCCGATACACCCAAATTTGAATACTGGTGAGGTGGGAGTGGGGGGATTGATATTGTCATTTGGGAGTTGTAGTTGCTGGGAGTTATAGTTCACCTACAATCAGAAAGCATTCTTAACACCACCAATGGGGGAATTGGACCAATCTTGGCACACATGACCAACAGAAAATACTGGAAGGGTTTGGTGGGCATTGACCTTGAGTTTTTGGAGTTGTAGTTCACCTACATACAGAGAGTGCTGTGGAGTCAAAACAATGATGGTTCTGAATCAAACTTGGCACGAATATTAAATATGTCCAAATGGAATTTGGGGAAAATAGACCTTGGCATTTAGGAGTTCTAATTGCTGGGATTTATAGTTCACCTACAATCAAAGAGCACTCTGAACCCCACCAATGATAGAATTGGGTCAAACTTCCCACACAGAACCGCCATGACCAACAAAAATACTATGTTTTCTGATAGTCATTGGCGACCCCTCTGGCACCCCCTCACGACCCCCTCAGGGGTCCCGACCCCCAGGTTGAGAAACACTGGTCTAAAGGCTTCCCGCTACAACAGATATGACACCCCCCCACACACACACACACACTCACAAAAGTCCTGGACTCATTGCTGAGCCGAGAAGGCTCAGGGTGGTTTACAACAACAACCAACACAATCACAGTAAAAGATTAAAACATAAAAACAGCTTTAGACCAGAGTGGACTATGCAGCATTAAAGATTAAATGCCTGTTGAAAAGGTAGGTCTTACAGGCCCTCCTGAAGGTCTGCGGATCAGTTATTGATCGGGTCTCCTCAGGAAGGGCGTTCCAGAGAACAGGCGCTACTGCAGAAAAAGCACGCTGCCGTGTCGATGATAAGCGGCAGACCTTGAGAGATGGGACCTCCAATAGATTTCGATCCATGGACCATAGTGGCCTCTAGGGAATGTGCGGGGAAAGATGGTCCTTCAGGTACACTGGCCCCAGACGATGCAAGGCCTTAAAGGTTAGCACCATCACTTTGAAGGCAATCCGGCACTCAATCGGGAGCCAGTGCAAACACTGCAAGACTGGCGTGATGTGGCACGATAGTGTCACTCCAGCCAGAAGTTGAGCCGCAGCGTTTTGCACCAGCTTAAGTTTCCGGATTACCGACAGAGGAAGGCCAATGAAAAAGGCGTTACAGTAGTCCAGTCTTGAGATGACCGTGGCCTGGATTACCGTAGCCAGGTCATCACCGGAGAGGTAGAGCGCCAGCCGCCTTGCCTGGCGCAGATGGAAAAACGCTGCTCTGCTCCCTGCGGAGACCTGAGCCTCCATCGTCAGCAGAGGGTCCAGTTGGACCCCCAGGCTTTTAATCAAGGGCTACGGGGTAACCACCCCGCAGTCCATGACTGGCAACCGGAGCTCCCCCCCCCCGGGGCGACCCAGCCACAGGACCTCCATCTTCGACGGGTTCACCTTCAACCTGCTGGTAGTCAGCACTTGAAAATGTAAAATCTATTGACCGAATCTGTCTAAGCTAGTTAAGACAAACTTAACTAGCTGTGATATGCTTTATCTGTGTTTGCAGTGTCTTGTCAATTGAGTCACCTATAGCAGTTTCTGCAAATGCAGTCATAGGTCCCAGCGGCAATTTCTTAATTTAATTATGGTGACCACGACTGAGAGCTGTGAGTACATTCCCACCATGCGGAAAACCTTTCTTTCCTGCCACAGAGAATACACTCAATGATACACAAGTGTCTTCTTCAATGATACCACTTTTGAGTGGAGGCACAGCTTCAGCAGCACATACTGGAGAGGGGGGGGGGTGGTTAATGGGAATGAGAGGGGTGTTCTGTACACAAACTTTGAAACAGATTCTGAAATGCCTGGAATGGATTAAGGACTCTAAAAGTTAGCACTACCATCCAGCAGATGGTGCTGTTGGCGTGTGTATTTAACACTTGAGCCAATACATTCAGGTAAGCATCCTACTGTGGGCCTGTCCAACATCACCCCACCTGAAATCTGGAATGCAAGTCTAAAGGAACTTTATTACAACCCTTTCCAACTTCTTAGATTATCTCTTTTATGTTTTTAGGAAAGTCAAGCATTAGGTGAGTAACAGCATGCCAAGGAAGAGGCAGGACATTCTGAAGTGAACGCTGTCCTTTAGCAGTCAGTATGCATGCACCAGAATCAGTATGTGTATGACAAAGAGAGACTCAAATTCCATTTTCTCCCCTATTTTTTCCATAGCAAATTTCAAAAACATTTGCTCAATCCAAAAAAAATACATTGTTGTTTGTTTCGTTTTGGGTTTTTTTTTTGCACTAGCCAGACAGTAGCAGGAAGTGGTTGAAAGGACCAATGCCAATTAAAAATGCCAATTAAAAAGCTCTTTTTACTGCCCCCGATGCCCTCCAAGACAAGGCAGGACTCCAAGACATTTGAGCGGAACTTTTTATGGATTTTTTTTCCAGCTGAGGCTACCTGAGGGGGGGAAATCCCAAGAACATAGCCATGTTTTCCTTTCGGATACTAAATATGGCAGGGGTCAGGAACCTATGGTTCAGGAGCCAGAAGTGGCTCTTTTCATGATTGCATCTGGCTCTCCAGAGCAGCCTGGGCCTCAGTTTCCCAGCATGCAGCGAGGAGGAGTGATGCAAATGCGCAGCGACTGCTGCTTCTGCACCACCATCGCCGCCGTTTCCCCATCCCCCGCTGCTCTCGGGGCCCTGCACCCTCTTCACCAGGGATGGCGTAGCCCGGCGGCGCCGCCTCATCCTCGTCTTCCTCTCGTCCTCCGCCATGGGCGGAGAATAAACTGAGATTGATTTTAATCTGAAGTGGGTGACCACTTTTTTCTGACCGAGCTGAATGTGGTTTTTTATGGTTTTATCTCTGTTTTTATATATTTTAATATGCTGTTTTAAGATGTTTTAAATTTGTATGGCATTTAATTTTGCTGTAAGCTGGTCTGAGTCCCTACTTGGAGGTGAGAAGGTCTGGGTACAAAATTTTAAAATAAATTTAAATAAATAAGTAACTGTCCCAAAAACAGGAAGCCAAGAGAAGAAATAAACGGATGATTCTTGCAAAGGAAGGAAGTGAACAGGAGGGTCTATACTGAAATCAGTGTTTTCAAATTAGAAGGGTGGTGAGAGGTCCACCAAGCTTTCAAAGGCATAAAACTATATAAAACAAAACAAAAAAGACTATGAAATGCTTCAGGTGCTCCAAAAATGGGTTGTGTGAGCAATGGGAATGTCTATTACTAAGTGCAAAATGATGCACACTGGGGGTGCATGTACGCTGTAGAATGAATGTCTGGCTCAGTAATATGGAATCATGGGAACTATAGTTTTAAAGGGTCTTTAATCTCCTCTGCCAAATTTTGCTGCTGCCTCACCAAAGCACAACTTCCATGATTACAGGGTCGAGTCATGTACTTAAAATGGCTGTCATTTTGTATTCATTCTCCAGTGTAGATGCACCCTGAGGCAAGAATACAATAATTATAAAAGAATTTAAAAATTAAACTTCACACATTGATATGGTCTGACTGGGAAGTTCTTCTGCACACACCCCTGCCCCCACAAATGTAAGATTAATGAATGCTAGGATAGTGTTCACAAATTCCTGGTTATTTCCATTAGATTTGCCAGGACAGCTTTGTCTGATGGAATCCAATGCCTGTTTCTTCCATTCTGTTGCCTGGCCTGAAGCTGAATGTGTGCCATCTGGACTGGCTTTGGGAAGAAGGCTGCCTCTCCAAGCAAGCTGTATTTTCTGGTTTCTTCAGTAATGCGTAGAACGGGCTCAACTATTCCAAAGTTGATAATTTAAACTGAGTGACCAAGTCATGAATAAAGAGGTCAAAACGATGCTTTGCATCTTGCCAAGAAATCCCGTGAAGACGTGTAAATGTGTTAAGTTTTTTTTAAAAAAATCACAGTTTGACTTGTAAATGGTATCACTTAAGAGATCCCTTTCTTTCCATGAAAAATTAATGACAGGCATCTCCAAGCTACACATTAATCTGTCCCCTTAGTATTTATCTAGCAACATTGGTGGCATGCTTAATCACTTTTCCTCTTTATACAGCTGAATACTAGGGACAGATGAGTGCTGTATGAAACGCAACAGTTTCCTTCTACCCTTCTTTGCACCCAACCTAAGACCTCCTGAGAGGATATATGTTGGTTTCTGGTGGCTCTTAGTCCTTACACCATGGTCCATTCTTTCTTACAATCTTTCAAATAGTCTGTTATCATGGACCAGATCCAGTCAGTGTTTCCCAGCCAAACAGAGTCTCGCCGCTTTTTGAGCTTCCTTTGCACCCCCTCCAGAACCTACACTTTTAACATTAAAAAATTTTCCTCGGGGGTACCATCACACCACCAACCAAAATGACACAAAATGACACTCTAACGCAGTAATACATATAGTTAATTGACCTTTGAGTGTTGGAGTTATCCAGTTCACCTACATCCAGAGAGCACTGTGGACTCAAACAACGATGGATCTGGACCAAACTTGGCAAGCGTGCCCCTCAGGCAGTAGAGCAGGCCGAGGGCCACCACCAAGCCCAGGCTCCAGTCCAGGGTCCCGCCGCCAACCTCAGCCACTCCCATTGTCACGGGTAGCAGCTCACGGGCGGCGGGGAAGAGGGAGAAGGCAGCAATTCCGCATCCCGGCACTGCTCTCTGCCATGACTCCGGCCCCTCGCTCGTTGAGGCCACGCAGAGGCGGAGGAGCATGAGCGGTGGACGGGCTTCAGCCCCGCCCACTGAAGCCCATCCACCGCTCATGCCCCTCCTCCGCACATCCTCACCAAGGAGGAGGAGCATGAGCGGTGGACGGGCTTCAGCCCCACCCACTGAAGCCCGTCCACCGCTCATGCTCCTCCTCCTCCGCACGGCCTCAGCGAGTGAGGAGCCAGAGTCATGGCGGAGAGCGGCGCCGGGGATGGGGGCCGCTCTCCACCATGACTCCCACCATGACACAATCAGGCACGAGCAAGCTTCTGCTGCTGGAAAGGCGGCAGGGCCCGAGCGACGTCACCCTTCCCGGCTAAAGGAGGCGGTGCCCCAGCCCCTTCTTCTTTTTCTTCGCCGCCGCCCGGCCCTTCCTCCTCCTCCTTCCCCCCCAAGCAGCAAGAGTTCGGCAGGAGGGGGAGAAAGTGGGGGGGGGGGGGGGAGACGTTTTTCGCGGAACACCAGATCATCCGTCACGGAACAGTAGTGTGCCGCGGCACAGCGGTTGGGAAACACTGACTTAGAAAACAGTACGTTCAATGAAAAATAGCAAAATTGCTATGTTCGATTGGACCAAGCCAGCCCAGTCTTTAGTTTCCAATAATGGATACTAAGCCTGGGCAATCATGGTTCAAATGGTTCTAAAGTACTTACAAAACTAAAGTTCTGGTGGTGAACACTAGGTGGCGCTGGTGCTTTGTTTCTACAGTGTTGCTAAAGTTCTGGTGGTGAACATTTCAGAACTCTAACAAAACTTTCAAAATTTCGTTATAAATGGAAGTTCCTAATTGGTTCTGTCTTAAAAATCACCAATAATGAAATAATAATGAAGTTTTCCAAGTGCCTATTCCTGGACTGCAACTCCCAGCAATCCTCCAGATAGATAGATTAGATAGGTAGGTAGATAGATAGATGGATCAGGAGGACTGCTGGGAGTTGCAGTCCAAGAATAGGTAGAGAAGGAAGAAAGGGGAGAAAGTGGAAAGGAAATAAAAAGTGGGGGTGGAAGGGAAGAAGAAGAGAAGGAAGGAGAGAAAGAAAGAAAATAAAAAGAAGGAGAGAGAAAGTTGGCCACAGCAACGGGTGGCGGGTACAGCTAGTGGCATTATAAAGTGGTATCGCACATATAAATGGCAAAAAAAGGTTTGCTTTTGGCATTTTAGGGTGTGTGTATGGGATATTTTCAAACCATGGATGATGGAAATTGTGGATGCAGAATCTGTGGATACAGATGCCAACTGTATGTCCTTTCATTTGCCAAATATATTCCAGATGCAAAATTTGGTTCTAGGTCTGTCTGTTGTATAATTTGTGGTTTTCAGTAACCAAATGATACAGCTTTATTTGCCTGAGCCTGGAGGCAGAGCACTGAGTCAATATGTGTCACTTGCTGCATGTGGCAGCATGATTTTAGGATTCATGGTGCAGCTGTTTTGCCCATCCTTGCCCTTTGAATGCAATCCCGTTTATAGAGATCCTGTCCTAGCTTCCTCCACCCTCATCTTTTGGGCAATTACCATGCTTTGTCATTCTGTCTGGGCATTGAACAAGCAAGCAAACAAAGGTCTTTGAACATTAGGATTCAAACTTTTGATAATTCAAAAATTCTGGTTAATGACTGAATGCCTCTTAACATGATCAGAGTGTGTTTCCCACGAGGTGCGAAAACCTTTTCTCCATATTTCAAGGGCTTAGAAGTAGACATAGAATAGGTTTCCCCATAATTTTTTTAAAAGCAGATTTTTTAAAAGGAAGAATAAATGCAAAACTAAAGAACAAGTGCTCTTTAGCAAAAACTGAAATCTTGTGGCCTGGCCGCCCATCAGAATTGGTTGGTCTATTACCATCTTTTGAAGGGGCACCATTAGCTCCCTCCCCCACTGTGAAGAGTCTTGGTGTTATCCTGGATTCCAAAATGACGATGCAAGCCCAGATTGCCTCCACTAGTAAAAGGGCCTTCTTTCATCTACGCCAAGCGAGGCAGTTGGCGCCTTATTTACCAACAGAGGCGCTGGCTATGGTAATCCATGCCACAGTTACGTCGAGGCTGGATTACTGCAATGCTTTGTATGTGGGCTTACCTTGAGCAGCAATTCGCAAGATCCAAATTGTGCAAAATGCAACTGCTAGACTCCTCACAAAAACATCAATGAGGTGCCATAATGCTGTCTCTGCAGCATTTGCATTGGCTGCCGGTCCTCTACAAGACCCTGGTCCTAGCATTCAAGGCCTTTCGAGGTCAGGGTCCTTCATATCTAAGAGAATGTTTAATGCCACTCCACTACCAGAGACTGCCACGGTCAGCTCATGAGAATCTTCTCTATGTCCCTGGCCCTAGAGAGGTTCGTTTGGAGTCCACAAGACAGAGATCCTTCTTCATTGTAGCCCCAATCTTGTGGAACTCCCTACCGCCAGGCCAAAGAGCCACTCCTGATCTACATACATTTTTAGGGGCACTCAAGACATGGCTCTTCAGAAGAGCCTATGATTGTTAGTAACAATCGGTGACTATGTAACCTGTTTATTTTAACTGTGTAAGTCACCCAGAGCACCTTGGTGGAGGGCGACTCATAAGAAATAAAGTTAGTTAGTTAGTTAGTTATGAGAGGGGGCATTTTGCTTTCAAAATACATCAATTTTTTTTAACATTTTAGGGAAACCCTAACATACATATACACCTGCTCTGCTCACTTTTGTACAACATGCTGGCCATGTTGGGCAAGAGAGGACGAAGTCTAAGGATGGAATCAATCAGTAGTCTCCTTCCTCTCTCAATTTGGTAATATCAAGTTTGATTAATTGAAAACTTCAGGCAGTTTATACACGCAAAGTCCACTCAAAACTTAAGAGCAAGTTTTTTTTAACCCCCCCCCCCCACAAAAAAAACACCGCAGAAGAACATTTATTCACTTTTTTTCTTTTGGTGGGGATGATTTCTAAGACATACATTTTCACATGTCATGCTACTGAATATACACATTTGTTACAAGCCGTTTTTGTAATGTAATCTATGTATATAACAAAAGTCAGTGTTTGCGGCCGGAGGTGCGGAGGAATATGTGGCAGCGTTTCGATTGGTTGTCACAGTGGGATTATTTGCATATAGGACTCTGATTGGCCAGCCTCAGAAATCCAATATTCTAAGGCAACAGACAGAGGGGATTGGTTGCCACTGAGGGAGTATTAGCATAAAGGACTCTGATTGGCCAGCATCCAAGAATCCAAGCTTCTACATTCAAACAACATGATTGGTTGCCACTGAGGGAGAATTTGCAAAACCGGCTCTGATTGGCCAGCATTCCCGCATCCCATATCTCAAAGGTGCCACACAACGTACTTTACAAAAAAAGGCTTCCTTTAGCTGATTTTACAAACTAGGCCTCAGCCTGAATTGACAGTAAGCCTTCCTCAACTTGATTTTCGAGACTAGGCCTCAGCCTGAATTGACAGTAAGCCTTCCTCAACTTGATTCTCCTGACTAGGCCTCAGCCTGAATTGACAGTAAGCCTTCCTCAACTTGATTCTCCTGACTAGGCCTCAGCCTGAATTGACAGTAAGCCTTCCTCAACTTGATTCTCCTGACTAGGCCTCAGCCTGAATTGACAGTAAGACTTACATAACTTGATCTTCCTGACTAGGCCCCCAACAATGACAGAACAAGACCACACTTGGCACACAGACCCCCGCAAGACCCACTCTACATCCTGGTGCAGTTTGAGGAACGGTGGACCATGGATTGTGGGACTTGCAGTACTTTAACTCACTTCATTATAGCACTGTGGCCCACACCAAAAACAGATCAGGGTGGACCACAGATGATGGGACTTGCAGTACCGTCACTCACTTACTGTAACCAGCAAGGGTGATGGATCTGGACCAAACTTGGCACACATAACCCCCATGATGCCCTTTACGTCCTGGTGCAGTTTGGAGGAGAGTGGGCCATGGATGATGGGACTTGAAGTACCTCCACTCACTTCCCGAGACCACTGCAACCCTCATCCAATGACTGATCGAGACGAAACTTGGCACACGTAACCCCCATGACCGCCTTCACAACCTGGTGAGGTTTGGGGGAGCACGGACAATGGATGATGGGATTTATAGTACTTTCCAACCCTTCTGTTCCCACAGACCACTGCAGCTCCCAACAAAGACCAATAAAGACCACACTTGGCACACAGAGTCCCCATGACCCACTCTATCTTCTATTGCAGTTTGGAGGAGGGTGGACCATGGATGATGGGACTTGAAGTATCAAAGACCAACCTTGGCACACAATGCCTTTCTCAAATAACCCAGGCACCGCCCGCCGGGTCCTCAAGCTAGTACAATATATGTTAGAAAGTTTGCAATGGCAACAATGGTGGATTTTGGGGAGGAACTGAAAATGGGTTGGCACAGTGCTTTGAAGGTGAGAGGTTTGTATCAAACCGCAACAGGAATAAATTTCTGTCCCACCTCCAGCTGAAGGTCCTGTTCCACCCTCCACTGCAACCTGAACGCACGTGTGTTCGCACAAATGCATCCGTCCTCCACTGGAGTTGAGAGCTAGGCTTGCCAGCCCCATGCTGACAGGTTGAACTGGGGCTGCTGTTCTCTTATCACCACAAAGGTCACAGCATCGCCTTGGAAGGGTACAACTTGCTGCCATGATTTATTGAACAGACCCTAGGGCTGATTCTGAGGCTCCCAGCAGGCAGGCAGTGGATGATTCATCTCTCTCCCCTGTTCAGGCAGCTTGAGCAAGGAATCCAAGCTGATCCTTCAAGGCAGCCCCCTTGCCCCCCCCTTTTTACACAAGAAATTCTGGGCACAGAAAATCTTGGGTTACTCTCAAGAGGCTTAGCATAATTTTGCTCATGAACAAGAGGAAAAAGCACCAGGAATGTGGCACAGCTGGCTAAGTGTCAGCTGCATAAGATCTCTCTGACCAGTAGGTCATGAGTTCGAGGCCTGCCCAGGTCGAGGTGGGTGCTCAAACTTTAAGTGTAGCCTGCTGTTGACCTTTGCAGCCCGAAAGACAGTTGCATCTGTCAAGTAGGAGATTAAGATACCACATTAAGTGGGGAGGCAAATTTTGACTGAATTATGAGGCCATTAAAGAACTCTGGGAATGCTGAGGAATGCGGAAGGAACAACAAGGGACGCTGGAACACTGAGAGATGAGGAGTGCGTCAGCTCCCCCTGGTGGCCAGAATTTGCCTCTGTTTGTCTATATATTGTATGTGGAAACGGCAGGGGTCTGCTAAGTATGTGTACCTGTAATCCGCTCTGAGTCCCCTTCGGGGTGAGAAGAGCGGAATATAAATAAAGTGTAATAATAATAATAATAATAATAATAATAATTATTATTCTTGGTCTCAGAAGCTGAGAGTAAGAAAGCTACATCTTGTCTAAGTGAAAGAGATGCCAGCATATGATGGACAATCTAGTTGCAATTTGACTAGTGGCAGGGAATCTCTAACTTCTATTGCATGAGAGAAGGACAGTTTTCACTCAACTTGGTGGCAGGCAAACTCTTCGAGCCAATTTCTGCGCCTTCAGATCATCCCAGAGGACACACACATCTTTGCAGAAAATCGAAATATTTATGGTTTCCTTTGCACTTCCCATTCCCATTTTGAGAACTACTTCAGAATAAAACAGAGAAGTCGGGCAGGAGTAAGCCTGGTCTGCCTGTGAAGCTCTTAACAGTGGAAGATGGATGAAGGGGGGCACCATCGATGTTGGGCAGGGAGGGTGCCACTCCAGGCGGGCGGCCAGGCCACAAAATCTCAGTTTTAGTAGGATTCACCTTCAACCTACTGGCACACAGCCATCTCAAAACAGCCTCAAGACATAAGGTGAAATTGTTTGGTATTGAGGTGACTCCAGGCTCCAGCCGTAAAAGCAGCTGGTAATACAGGGAAATACAGCTACAGTTCCTTGGGACACTTAAAGAGAGAGCTTGGAAGAGTTGTGGTACTCTGGAGGCTACGAATTCCAGAAAATCCCAGTCAGTTGTGATCTGAAAACAAACCTTTTCAATATTCATTCAGGGCACGATGCCCACCCACACATGCATTTTAGAGACAGCCAGTTAAATGACTTCCCATTGTGCAAATGTTTTTACATGCAGATGAGGACCACAACTAGGTGACAGGATGAAAAAAAGGAAATGCATGCACTAACAGGTAATTAATACAACTTCATGGCCATCATCGATCACTGACTACTCTCCCAGCTGCAAGACTTGAGGGAGGACTACCAACACATGATAAGAAGTACCATCATTGAAGCATGCCAACCACAGATGAAGGCAAACCTCAGGAGAGAATGGCACTAGAACATGGCCATATAGCCCAAAAACTCACAGCAACCCAGTGCTATCATTATTGCTAGTTTGTAAAATTGGTGTTGGAATTGTATTTTTGTGGCTTAGCAGATAACGACAACAGGCCATATGAACAGTTGAAAGAAATGTATTACTTATATTCCAACACGGCCTCCACTTTATCTTCACAACAACAATTCTGTGAGTGCACAACCAAAGGTCACTCAATCAATTTCACAGTTCTATAAGGATTTGAACCTGGGGTCATCCAATTCCCAGTTCAATAGCCAGAAGGATAAAATACCCTGAAGGCACGAGATCCCATTTGATCTTAGGAGCTAAGCTGAGCCAATACTTTCAAAAGGCGCAATAAACAAACAAAGGCACAGCTTGGAAAAGTTAACTTTTTAGACCACAGCTCTCAAAATCTCCCCTAGTCCAAAAAGGTGGTTTATGTAAGTACTGGGCCTGAGAGATGCATAGAAAGGCGAGTATTTAAAGGAACAGAACACAAATATTTTGAAAAGAATCCTAAAGTAGCTGTCCTGTATAGCAGTCATTGTCAACCGCTGAGCCTCGGCACACTAGTGTGCCGTGAGCGATCAGCTGGTGTGCCGCAAGAAAACCTCTCCCCCCGCCTTTCTTCCCCTTCCGAGGTTTTCCCGCGGCACACCAGCCGATTGCAGGACAGCGGATGGGGAACACAACCCTCTCTAGGACCTAGAGAGGCAGGAGAGAGGGTCCTAGGGATCTTATGGCCGGGCCGCCCAGAACCTCCTTTCTCGCTGCCCCCCTTGAAGGGGAACCGCTGATTCCGTCCCCTCAGGAAAGCCTTGGTGTTATCCTGGACTCAAATTGTCGATGGAGGCCCAGGTTGCCTCCACGAGCAAAAGGGCCTTCTTCCACCTGCGCCAAGCGAGACAATTGGCGCCCTATCTTCCGACGGAAGCGCTAGCTACAGTAATCCATGCCACGGTTACATCAAGGCTGGATTACTGTAACGCTTTGTATGTAGGTCTACCCCGGTCACTAACCCGAGAGGCTCCAGATCGCGTAGAGAACGCGGCCGCCAGGCTTCTCTCACAGGAACATCGATGAGATGCCACATTACACCATCTCTGCAGCGCCTGCACTGGCTGCCGTGAGTATAGAGCCTTACACAAGACCTTGACCTTGGCTTTCAAAGCCCCACGGGCCGGGGCCCAACATACCTAAAGACTGCTTGTTGATGCCTGCTTACTCAAGGACCCGCGGCCAGCAAACAAGAACCTTCTTCACGTACCAGGCTTGAAAGAGGCCCACCTGGAGACCACGAGGACGGAGATTGTTCTCCCTCGCTTGGCCCCTGTTCTTTGGAACTCGATGCCACCGGACCAGAGAGCCTCCTCGACCTGCCCCAGTTCCTGACCGCTCTGAAGACCTGGCTATTTAGGAAAGCCCATGGTTAATGCAGAACCAGGAACTCAAATACCGAGCCTGGCCCCTGCATTTAACCACTGAATATTTTAATCTAGTTTTTAAATACTCTATTTTAATTGTGGAATTGTTGTGTGTAAGTCGCCCGGAGCACTAACGTGGAGGGCGACTCAGAAATAATAAAGTCAGTCAGTCAGTCAGGCAGGGGAGAGGCAGGGGAGGCTCAGGAGGGGAGGGGCCGGGCGACGCTCTCCTCCTCCTCCACAGTGAGCCCACAGGAGAGGAGGAGGAGGAGGCGGGAACCTGGCGCGAACCAGGAAAACGGCTCCCCGCAGGGCCCCAGGACCTGCCTGGGAGCCGAGTTTGTCCGGCTCGGCTCGCATCTTCCACTGAAGCCGGCGGAAGAGGCGAGCCGCCCAAACCCGACTCCCAGGCAGGGCCTGTTCCCCAGGCTCCCCCTGCTTGTGAGGAGAACTGGGAGAGAGCCTTCTCCCAAACCGCTGTTTGGGAGAAGGCAGGGCTCGGGCTTGCCTCCTCCGAGCCTCCCTGTTTGGGAGAAGGCAAAGGCCCCAGAGCTTGCCTCCTCCCAAACCGCTGTTGCCCCAGAGGTGGCTTCTCCGTTTGCCCGAGCGCCCTCCGCATGCGAGAACGGCTCAGGCAAACGGAGCAGGCGCCTCTGGGGCCTTGTTTTCTCCCAAACAGCTGTTTGGGAGAAAACAAGGCCCCAGGGGTAGCTTCTCCGTTTGGCCGAGACGCCCTCCGCATGTGAGAACGACTCGGGCAAACAGAGCAGGCGCCTCTGCGGCCTTGCCGTCTCCCAAACAGCAGTTTGGGAGAAGGCAAGGCCCCAGAGGCGCCTGCCCGCTTGCCCCCGCCCCCCTCCTCCTCCCCCTCTTCGCTGCGGTTCCCTCCGGCTCCCTGTCAATTTCCCCAAACTCCATCTGTGTTCACTTTTGGGCATATTGAGTATTCATGCCAAGTTTGGTCCTGATCCAACATTGTTTGAGTCCAGAGTGCTTTCTGGATGTAGGTGAACTACAACTCCAAAACTCAAGGTCAGTTAACTATATGTATTACTGTGTTAGAGTGTCATTTTGTTTCATTTTGGTTGGTGGTGTGCCTTGGGATTTTTTTAATGTCAAAAGTGTGCCTCGGCTCAAAAAAGGTTGAGAAACACTGCTGTATAGAACAGGGCTCTCCTAAGGCACGTGGGCCAGATGCGGCCCTCCAAGGTCACTTCTCCAGCAACTGCCCTAAACTTCAGATCTAGGGTTGCCCTAAATCTGAAACAACTTGAAGGCACATAACAACAATCCTATTTAGGTTAACAATTTTGTCAGTAAAAAAGGCACACACTTCCCACTGAAATACTGGTAAGTTTATGTTGGTTAGAATTGTTCTTCATTTTAAATATTGTTATTTCATGGTATTTTTGCACTACAAATAAGGTATGTATAGTGTGCATAGGAATAGGTTTGTGTTTTTTCCAAACTAAGTCTGTCCCCCCCAACAGCCTGATGGACCGTGAACTAACTGCTGTTTAAAAAGTTGGAGGACCCCTGGTATAGAAGATGACAGGTAATAGAAGCAAACCTGAACAGAAAAGCCTGTTCACATACACACCCAATGAAATGACACAAGTTAGTCGTAACAGTATGGAAATTATACTTGAACAGCATAGTTGTAAGTCAATCATATTGGCCACTATGGGTATGTTTTGGCCCATTTCTTTTGCTCAAATCTATTCTAAGTTTAAGGCTTAGGTTTGGGATTTCCCAGTGTTTCTTTGTTATGCAATGGAAAGTAATACAAAGACAGATCTTATAGTTGATGGGGGATAATTGATGACAGTCTCAGGGAAACAATTGTGGCTGTCCTTAATCCCCCTCCCCCTTTTCTGGCTTTTCTTCGTGAATGAAGATTTAGGAAGGACTCATCCCACACTTTTTTAAAGCGCGTTGATGACTAAAAAGGCCAATCTGAGATAGACAAGTCGAGTTGCAGAAAGCACAGCAGAAAGTCTCCTTGGGTGATGTTGTTTCCAAGTCGCGATTCTTTCTGCATTGTTGTTTCTCTTTGAGACGTTGAGGCGTTGTTGTTTCTCTTGAAAGAGGCCACAACATTGTGGATAGTGCGTCTCCTTACCTCCCGATATGAGGCCAGGGTGGACCATTGTTGGTGATCAATCTGGCCGAGCCTGAGATGTTGTTTCAGGGAGTCCTTATATCTCTTTTTGGGGGTGCCTCTCTTGCACTGACCCGTGGCGAGTTCACTATAGGCGATTGTCCTCCATCCTAGAGACGTGCCCTGCCCAGCGCAGCTGTCTTCTCAATAACATGGCCTCAATGCTGGTGATCCCTGCTTGCTCAAGGACAGCAACATTCGTCACATTGTCGTTCCAGTGTATATTCAGGATTGTGCAGAGACAGTGCTGATGAAAGCGTTCGAGGAGTCGTAGGTGCTGGCGATAGGTTACCCATATTTCAGACCCATAGAGGAGAATAGACAGTATGATAGCTCTGTACACACTGATTTTGGTGCTTTGCCTCAGGTGCTTGTTGCTCCAGACTCTTTTGTGAAGCCTTCCGAATGCACTATATGCCTTTGATAATCTGTGATCTATCTCTTTATCAATCTTGGTGTCTGAAGAGATGATGCTTCCCAGGTAGGTGAATTGCTGAGCGGACTTAAGGGCCCACTAAGAAGGTACTGGGTAACAGGGCCGGGCTAAGATGAAAAATCTGAGGAAAACAGAGAAGTTGACAAGATGAGAGAAATTGAATCCTATTTTTTTCAAGAGAAAGAAATGGCTGGGCACAGGAGCAAAGAGGATTTCTGAAGGTGCCATCCATAGATACAGGCAAAATGTTAGGAAAAAAATATTGTTAGAACAAGGTCATACACCCCAGAAACCACAACACCCCAGTGATTTCGGCAGTGAAAGCCTTTGACAACATAGACTTTGATCAATTTGGCTTGGTGGGCTTCTGAACACATAGCCACTTTGATTTTGTTGGTGTTGGATTCAGAGCTGCGATGCTTACTTATACTGTGGATACAGCCTATGATGTGCAACCCTGTTCCACTTCCTCATTACCTGAACATTTATAGTTTATGATGAAGATTTTTGTAGCACTCTTCATCCCTTCTTCCCTGATCCTTCTGTCACTTGATGAAAGGAAAATGAACAGTTGTCGTTTAGGGGTCAGAGAGACACCGACAGCAGATGCACCAAGTAATCCTTAGGAGACACGAGCTTCAGGAGAAGCAGATACTGCAGAGAATCTATTAACTTTGGAAAAATGACTAATGTGTTATAGAGCAGGGCTGCCCAACTGCCGGCACGGGGGCCATATACAGCCCCCAGCCCCTTCCCTACGGCCCTCGCCTACCCTGCAATATATATATTTTTTAAAATAAAAATTTTAAAAAATTCGATCTCCGGGGGGCGGGGGCGGGTGATGTCAGGTGTGGCGCCTGCGCCGAGCCTGACGTCACCCAGCCCCGCCCGCTCCCTTCCTCCTCTTCCGTCCCGCCTCTCCCCCGGCGCACCAATCCGGAATGCCGGGGGGGGGGGGAGGGAGGGAGGAGGCGTGCCTAAATATGAAGAAGGGAAGCGCTTCCCTTCCTCCTCTTTAGGCACACCTTCTCCGTTCTGCCTGTCCTCCCGGCACACTGATCGGTGCGCCGGAGGGAGAGGCAGAACAGAGGAGGAGGCTGGCGTGACACTTTAGGAGGGAGGGCGAAGCCATGGAGGGCTCCCCTTGGCTTTGCCCTCCCTCCTAAAGGGTCACGCCAGCCTCAGAAGTGAAATCGCCGCTTCTGAGGCTGGCGTGACACTTTAGGAGGAGGGGCCGGGGCGTGGCCAGGGGCGTGGCCGGGGTGTGGCCGGGGGCGGGGCGGAGTGGCGCAGAGCGTCCCCCCAGGTCATCAGTGACTGGAAGTCCGGCCCTAGGTTCGGTAAAAGTTGGACAGCACTGTTATAGAGGATGAATAAAGTGTTTCTCACACATTGCAGTTTTGTCATTTCAAGCACTTGAGATATAATAACTAACGATGGCACCTCGTGTGACTTATTAGCAGCGAGGCCTGGGTGTTCACAGAGCAATAAGGAAATCCTGTCTCTTATCACCACCAGTAAGATATACAATCTTTGCATTGTGTAGTTACTACAGTGTCAAGGAGAGAAAAATATTCTTCTGTTGTACTACAGCTGTCAAATGCAATACGGTACAGGGCTCCTGTGCCTGAAATAGAAAAAGGGATCTCAACTAGTGAAGCTTGTGAGACAAGCAACACTTTCATCACTAAAGGTGTTATCTGTACGCAGATGACGTCCAGATCTGTCACTCCTTCCCACCTGTCACCAAGGAGGCTGTCCAGACTTTGAACCAATGCTTGGCTGCTGTGTCGGGACTGGATGAGGGCTAGCAAATTGAAACTTAATTCAGACAAGACAGAGGTCCTCCTGGTCAGTCGAAAGGCCGAACAGGGCATAGGGTTACAGCCTGTGTTGGATGGGGCTACTCTCCCTGAAGACACAGATACACAGCTTGGGAGTGATCCTGGACTCATCACTGAGCCTGGAACCCCAAGGTGGCCAGGGGAGCTTTTGCACAGTTAAGACTCGTTCGCCAGCTGCGCCCGTACCTTGGGAAGTCTGATCTGGCTACGGTTGTCCACGCTCTGGTCACATCCCGAATAGATTACTGCAATGCACTCTACGTGGGGCTGCCTTTGAAGACAGTTCAGAAACTGCAATTAGTCCAGCGGGCGGCAGCCAGACTACTAACGGGAGCTACATACGGGGAGCATACCACCCCCCTGTTGTGTCAGCTCTACTGGCTGCCTGTCCAAGAGCTCAATTCAAAGTGCTGGTTTTGACCTTTAAAGCTCTATACGGTTCTGGCCCAGCTTACTTGTCCGAACGCATCAGCCGCTACGTCCCACCTCGTAATTTAAGATCATCCGGGGAGGCCCTGCTCTCGCTCCCGCCTACTTCTCAAATGCGGTTGGTGGGGATGAGAGAGAGGGCCTTCTCGGTGGTGGCTCCCCGTCTGTGGAACGCACTCCCAATTGATATACGATCCACCCCATCCCTCCTGGCATTCAGGAAAAAAGTGAAATCCTGGTTATGGGACCAGGCGTTTGCACATTAGCACGATACAGCACTTTAGATTGGATTGAAATGGCAAACTGGTGGACATGACCCAATGCTTCTATTATGGATGGAATACTGTTTTTAACTCATGTGAATGTGCAGTATATGATGTATTTTAATGCTAATTGTATTTTAATGTATTTTAATTGCTAACTGTATTTTAATGTATTTTAATTTTGACTGTTTTTGGTTTTCTATTATATGTATACTGTGTTTTTGGCATCTAATTGTTGCCGTTGTTAGGCTGCTCTGAGTCCCCCCTCGGGGGTTGAGAAGAAACGGGGTAGAAATGGTGGAGATAAATAATAAATAAAGGTACAGGAACTCTGCTCCTTAACTCACATGGGAGGAATATATGGGAATGATGGGCGCATAGGATGATTAATAGCAGCATTGTTTCCCTCTTAATAGCGTTTAAAAAGTGACTTTGTACTTGTGCATAATAGCAGGCAATCGATGTGCTTTATTGATGCCTGAACGGATGCGAGAGACCTCAAGGCTGGAGCTGTGTCCATAGATCATTAGTTTTGTGAGGCCTGAGGAAGTCTACTGAGCCCAGAGAGAGGACTCTCAGCTCCTTTTAGTAATGTTGGCACATGAAGAGGATGAATATACTGTATATGAAAAGAGTCTATTGGAAATACAACTACAAATTTGTACACTACAAGGTGATCACTTTAAAATTGCATGTGCAGGCGTGTACCTGTTTAAGAGACACACAGAAATACAAAAACAAAGCTGAAGAATTGCACTATGTAACACATTTTTTGTGTTATATAGTCATTTCCCAATTGGTCCTATCATAAACACATGGAAGAAGTTGATTAAACTGCAAAAACTTTGTTTTAGCAGGACATCATGCAACACACTTTGCTATAGTTTTTCAATGAATATCTCATAGAGTCTAAACCAATTCAACATAGTTTATGGCAGCAACAATGACAAAGTTTCTGGAGCATAACAACAACTTTCAAAGTAAGTACCACACAACCAGGAAATAATACTTTTAAACCACAAATATTTAAAAAATCAAAAAAATAAAATGTTGTTACACAGTGATATACTATTATGCTACAATAGACTGTAGATGCAAATCAACCATACCCATAGCATTACTCTTGTCCTTTTTTATTAGTTAGGATGTAAGTACTCCAAGTGTATAACCTTTTAAATGCAATTACTATATTTCTTCAATTCTGAATTGCGTTCAATGGCATCTTAGAATCCAAGAATTACAATGTACAGATCTTTAGTTGATCATGACAATCCCTGTTTCCTTAAACCAGGGGTCGGGAACCTATGGCTCGCGAGCCAGGTGTGGCTCTTTTGATGATTGCATCTGGCTCGCAGATTTCGGCTTTTCAGATAAGACCAATGCTGGAGCAATCCCCAAACAATATGTGCAAGAAAGTGGGGTGTAAATAAAGCCCTACAACGCTCCCAGGCTCTGCAGGAAGGCAGAGAGGAACAAAGTTCACATGAGGCTGCTGTGGAGGACCAAAGCAATCAATCGCCGAATGGGGGTTGGAAGCCCGCTCTAGGCAAAGAAAGAAAGGAGGGGTCAAAGAGGGAGAGTCTCTTCCCCTCCCTCTCTCCGTTTTTGTCTTTCTCTGGGGTGCCATTGCCGGTTAACTAAAGCGAAGCCCCGCCTCTCTATGGGTCTTCTGCCTGCGGCCGCCATCTTTATTGAAGCCTCCGTTTTCTAGAGAGTCGAGGAGGCTCAGGAGGGAAGGGGCCGAGCGATGCCTTTCCCTGTGAGCTCATTTCCGGAGGAGGAGGTGGGAAAGAGGAGGCCTCTTGGGGGGGGGGGGAGCAGGAGGAAGTGGAAGAAGGAGGAGGAGGAGGAGGGTGAGGTAAGGAATGGCGGGCGTTGGGACTTGCTTTTCCCTCAGAGTTCTGGCTCAGAGTTCCGGCCTTTGGGGCTGAGGAGGCTCCAGGGTCTCCTCTTCCTCCTCTCTTGCCTCCTTGGCCTGCGCGGGGCCCCTTTTGTAACGGCTCTGCCTCTGCTGCTCCTCTCAGGCCTCCTTCCTTCGCGGCCGAGGCTTCGGAAGGGAGCGAAGGCCTGCCAAGGGTGCGCACCGTCATTCTGCTGGGGGAATCCTTTTCTCATAGTATGTACGTTTATATTCACATTTAGTTGAATTCAGTATTAAAATATATTATATACTAAATTGGGGACCCGGCCCTGCCCGGGTTATTTGAGAAAGGCATTGTGTGCCAAGGTTGGTCTTTGGTACTTCAAGTCCCATCATCCACGGTCCACCCTCCTGTAAACTGTAGAAGGATGGAGACTGGGTCATGGGGGCACAGGGTGCCAAGTTTAGTCTTTTAGGTCTTTGTTCAGGGCTGCAGTGGTCTGTGGGAAATGGAGGCTTTGAAAGTACTACAAATCCCATAATCCATGGAGGTACCTCAAGTCCCACTCTTCTCCATAAGGCAGTAGAATGTAGTGTGGGTCATAGGGGCACCGTGTGTCAAGCTTGGTATTGCATTGGGCCTCTGTGTGGCAAGTGTGGTCCTGATCCGTCATTGGTGTGGGCCACTGTGCTCTAAGCAAGTGAGTTAAAGTACTGCAATTTCCGTCATCCATGGTGCATCCTACCTCAATCTGCACCAAGATTTAGAGTGCATCTTGTGTGGTCTGTGGGCCAAGTTTGGTCTTGTTCTGTCATTGTTGTGGACCTAGTCAGGAAAATGAAGTACAGGAAGCCTTGTTGTCAAATCAGGTTGTGGCCTAGTCAGGATAATCAAGTAGAGGAAGCCTTACTGTCAAATCAGGTTGTGGCCTAGTCTGGAAAATCAAGTAGAGGAAGCCTTACTGCCAAATCAGGCTGAGGCCTAGTTTGTTAAATCAGCTGAAGGAAGCCTTTTTTTAAAGTGCACTCTCTGGCACCTTTGAGATTTTGGATGTTGGAATGTTGGCCATGCAGAGTCCGTTATGCAAATTTTCCATCTCCTCTGTCTGGTGCCTTAGAGTGTTGGAGTTCTGAGGCTGGCCAGTCAGAGCCATTTATGCAAATAATCCCAGAGTGGCAGCCAATCGAAACGCTGGCACATATTCCTCCCGTCGCTCGGCCCACCCGCCCACCGCCCGCAAACACTGACTTTTATTATATGTAATAGATAGATAGATATTATATGGCTCTCATTGAAATAAATTTCCTAATATTTTGCCTTCATGGCTCTCTAAGTCAAAAAGGTTCCCGACCCCTGCCTTAAACCAATCACAGGCTGGATCTACACTGCCATATAATCCAGTTTCTGGATCAAGATTATCTACTTTGATCTGGGCCATATGAGTTGACATTGATGATAATCCAGTTCAAAGCATATAATCTGGATTCAGAAACTGGATTACATGGCAGTGTATATGGGACTTCTTATGAAGATTGAAGCACACGCCTTCCGCTAAACTCTGCTGAGAGAGACTGTTTCCTAGCAGACCCTGTCTTAATATTTTTTTCCCCAAATGGGCTAGTATCTTGTGATATATTTGTTCTTTCCACATTTTCAATTTTGTTCATTTATATTCCATAGCTTCCTTTCCCCAATAATGGGACTCGAGGTGGCTCACAGCTTGTTAAAAATATAGATTGGTCCAGCAATACCCCCTTAGCTGGACTGGGCGCTGATTCCTTATCTTTGAGCTATTTCATGTGACTGTTTGAAGCTTTTTATTTATATGCTGTCCTTCCAACACCAATGGGTGGTTCAGAACAGAGTAAAGCACTGCCAAGATATAAACAAAACAATAGAAAAATTCACCAGTAGAAAGAATAATGCACTGAACAGACCGATAGAAGCCAGTGAAATCAGCACAAATAATCTAAATCCAGCTAGAAAAAATCCTGGATGCCTGGAAAAGCAAAAGACCTTCTGTTTGTGCAGACAGAGCATCTAATCAGACATCAAGAACAGTGATAGCCTTAGGCATTTTGCTGCCTGAGGCAAAGGGCAAGATCGTGTCCTCCATTCTGTGGCCAGAAGTGATGACTGGATCTGACTATTCCTGTACTGGCAGCGCATACGTATTGTATCCATTAGGACAAAGTCTCCAGGGTCTAGTGCAGAGGTGGGCAATTATTTTTCCCAAGGGGCCACATGAGAGCCAAAAAATATTATGGAGGGCCGCACCTAAAGGCGGAACTACATTATAATCTACATTATTTATTTATTTATTTACTATATCTATTATATAAATGGGTTCACGTCATGTGATGTATACCTCAAACAAAGAAACCATACAACGCAGAAACACAATACTTGCCAACAGAAATAGGCCTCAAGCAAGGTACGTTTGTAGCAAAGAAACTTTCCCCCCCAAAACCTAAAAGGCCCCCAAAACAATGAATAAAAATAAAACTACATTTACCAGCATCCTCCGGGGCAGCCAAAGACTCACCCAGCCTCTACATTCTGAACAACATGATTAGCTGCCAATAAGGGCGGATTTGCATAACTGCTGCACTGCCCAGCCAACATGAAAATTCCGATCCATAATAAACTGCCAAAACAGAATAAGGAAATCGTTAACTTGATTTCCCTAACTAGCCCTCACTTACTGGGAAGCTGTTTACGCTCTAAATTGACAGTAAGACTTCATTAACTTGATTTCCCTAACTAGCCCTCACTTACTGGGAAGCTGTTTACGCTCTAAATTGACAGTAAGACTTCATTAACTTGATTTCCCTAACTAGCCCTCACTTACTGGGAAGCTGTTTACGCTCTAAATTGACAGTAAGGCTTCATTAACTTGATTTCCCTAACTAGCCCTCACTTACTGGTAAGCTGTTTACGCTCTAAATTGACAGTAAGACTTCATTAACTTGATTTCCCTAACTAGCCCTCACTTACTGGGAAGCTGTTTACGCTCTAAATTGACAGTAAGGCTTCATTAACTTGATTTCCCTAACTAGCCCTCACTTACTGGGAAGCTGTTTACGCTCTGAATTGACAGTAAGGCTTCATTAACTTGATTCTCCGACTAGGCCTCAGCTCATTGGACATTGTGTATAGCCTGAATTGACAGTAAGGCTTCATTAACTTGCTGTTCCTAACTAGGCCTCAGCTCATGGGACATTATGTATGGCCTGAATTTACAGTAACCTACCTTGGCACACAGAGCCCCGGCCATGCATGATGGGACTTGAAGTACCACCATGGAAAACGGGATTTGTAGTACTTCAAAACCCATCATTCCCCACAGACCACTGTGGCCCAGAACCAAGACCAATAAAGACCCAACTTGGCACACCATGCCCCCCATGACCCACACTCCATCCAAATGCAGTTTAGAGGAGGGCACACCGTGGATGATTGAACTTTCTCGCATCTCCTAAAAAGGGCACAGCAACGCGTGCCGGGTACAGCTAGTTTACTATATATTACACATCATTAACATTAACATATTAATATATCAAGAAATATACATATATTATTAGTATTAATATCATAATTATTATATTATAGTATATATAGACATTATAATATATTGAAATTATAATATATTATAACATTATATTATATTATTTATTATATTATTATAATAAATTTATTATAAAATAATAATAAAACCCACTAAAATTAAATTAAATTAAATTCAAGAAGACAAGGTGCGAACCAAGATGGAATGGCCCAATGGATCCAGCCCAGAGGATGGCAAAGCGGACCCAGCTGCTGCAGCAGCAGAGCAGCAGGCGATCGGAGGCTACAGGCCTCTGCCTGCTCTCGCCCCAGCCGTTCCCCAGCTGATCGCCCTGTTATGGAGTGCCTGCCATCCCTGGGCCTGCAGGGGGAGCAGTCGGCAATCTGAGCCTCCAAAGAGAGAGCCTCCACCACACTCTGAGGCAGAGAGTTCCACTGCTGAACAGTTTTCCTTACAGTCAGGAAGTTCTTCCTAATGTTCAGAAGGAATCCTGTCCTATAGTTTGAAGCCATTGTTCCACATCCTAGTCTCCAGGGTAGCAGAAAACAGGCTTGCTCCCTCCGCCCCATGACTTCCCCTCACATATTTATACATGGCCATCATCATGTCTCCATCAAGTAGGCTGATGACAAAGGAGGAAAGGAGGTGGAGGGAACTGAAAGGCAGCTGAATAAGTGGAACAACAGAGTACACATTGGGATGGTCCCTGAGAGATCAAGACCCATGTAAGGTATGTAATGCTAAGAAGTTGGTTTGGCCTGGTCAACACAAGGATTGATTTATGTCCAGTTTTACAGTCTTAAATATACAAAATGTCCTCATTTTCTCATTAGTTCTGGTTACATGTTACATCTTTTCTCTTTAATGGAAGCTTTTTTGAGAGCATGAATTACAAGCAGAGATACCGTGTTTCCCCGAAAGTAAGACACCCCCGATTGTAAGACATATCGGGGTGTCGGGGGTCGGGGGCCGGCTTATATAAGCCGTACCCGAGTAAGCCGTACCTCGTCCCGCCGCGCCGCCATCATAACCGGCCTCATGTGCCGCGACACACCTCCGGCACACCTCTGCGGCACACCTTTTCGCCAGGCCTTCAAGCAAGGGAGGGAAGAGAGCCAGGGCGTGGTGAGGAGCGCCGCGTCACAGTGACGCGCGTCGGCGCTGCCGTCCGCCCCAGGCTCCTTTCCCCCTCCCTTCTTTCTTCCAAGCAAGGAGGGGAAAGGGCCAGGGCGTGGTGAGGAAGTGTCGCATCACAGTGACGCGTCGCCGCTGCCGTTCCGCCCTGGCTCCTTTCCCTCCCTTGCTTGACGAAAGAGGGGGGGAAAGGAGCCAGGGGGCGGGAGGCGCCGACGTGTCACTGTGACGCGACGCTCTGCGCCCGCCTCCTTTCCCTCCCTTGCTTGGAAGAAAGAAGGAGGGGGAAGGAGCCAGGGCGGACGAGCGCCCCGACGCGTCACTGTGACGCGGCGCGCCTCACCACGCCCTGGCTCCTTTCCCCCTTGCTTGCTTTGGAAGAAAGAAGGGAGGGAAGGGAGCCAGGGGCGGGACGAGTGCTGACGCGTCACTGTGACGCGGCGCTTCCTCGCCACGCCTCTGGCTCTCTTCCCCCCTCCCTTCCTTGGAAGCCGGGCGAAGAGGTGTGCCGCGGAGGTGTGCCGGGGGTGTGCCATGGCACATGGGGGCCGGTTGCGGCGGCGTGGGCGGCGTGGCGGCGGCAGCGGCGGCGTGGGCGTGGCGACGGGGTACGTCTTGGGTTATATAAGACGTACCCCGAAAGTAAGCCGTAGGGGGACTTTTTGGGGGGAAAAGAAAGTAAGACGCTGTCTTACTTTCGGGGAAACACGGTAAAAGAGAAGGAAATGGTCAGAGAGGCCTCGGTGGATTGCTGATATAGACAAGAGCACAATGATATTATCAAATATTGGAGGGCTCTAACTTTAATCAGTTTAACACCCGCACGAGACTTCCCTTCCCATGGGGAGACATGACAGCTGAACTGACATAACATTTATTCAAATTTACAGGGCACGAATATTAGGGTAATGGTAAAAACTTTGGTACCAGGTCCTCAAAGGCTGTATTCATCAGACTCATAAACATGTAGAGAGGGCATCACACAATTGCCTCAAAACTGCATATGTTGCTGCTAACACCATTGTGCCTTCTTGCAAAAGAGGCAAGAGAAAGGACAAAATCTATAAAGAGTTGTCTTCTCGGAAATAGCAACTCCTGCAGTGAACCTGACAATCCACTTGCTATGTATACAATCTCTCCTCTATTGACGGGGTTACAGTTTTGAAAAATGCCATCCATGCTATATAGCAACTATCAAAAGACATGCAGCAAAACAGGCTCATGGCCGCATACCAAACAACAAAACAATCAAAACCCTTTTGATCTAAACAGTAGAAATATGATTTTACTGTGATTCATGGCTTGGAATCCCTGAGACAAACGGCTGACATACAGAGTACAGTAAAATCCTCATATCAGCAGGGGATATATTCCTAAACTGGAATGCAGTTACGTGAAACCATGGATATGTTGAAATAGCATTAAATTACCCAGTATATCATAGAATTGTGCTGGAGATCCTAGAGCAGAGCTTTCCAGATATTATATGCTTGTGCAAGTTTTTAGATATGCATTATTTCATGACACCGTAATTAAGTTTTACTAGCAAACCTGAGCTGAAACCAACCCCTTATAAAAGATATGGGCACATACATACATTGTAATAATAAAATGTATGGGAACACAACAAATTTCATGAAAACCTTTCATGTATATATTTTAAAACATATGATTTGTAATTTTTGTGTGTGTGTCCGGAGCGACTTCAAAAACTGCAAGTTGCTTCTGGTGTGAGAGAATGAGCCGTCTGCAAGGGCATTGTCCAAGGGACACCCGGATGTGGGAGGCTTCTCTCAAGTCCCCGCATGGGAAGGTGGAGCTGACAGAGGGAGCTCATTCACGCTCTCCCCGGATTCAAACCTCCCTATTCTTGTTTTAGCAGTGGTTCTTAACCTGTGGCCTGTGGACCACCAGTGGACCGCGAGGACAAACATCTGGTCCATGAGCCTCCTTCCTCTCTATTTATTTATTTTATTCCCACACCTTTGACACCGACTGCCACTCCTTCCCTATTGTTGACAAGTCCTGCCCCCTTGGATAGACCACATCAGCTCTAGATTATTAAATACGGTTTTCTGTGGTTGAGCAGATGGCAACTACTGGATGGGATATGTTTTATATCAAAAACTAGAGCTGATGTGGTCTATCCCAGTGTTTCCCAACCTTTTTTGAGCCGCGGCACACTTTTAACATTAAAAAAATCCGGGGGCACACCACCAACCAAAATGACACAAAATGACACTCTAACACAGTAAAGAACGGCTGGGGGATGGTGGCCTGCTGGGAGCAACTGCTGGGAGTGCCGAAGCTGGGGGAGGGGGAGGAGCCAGGCCGCGCCATGCCCCTCCCCCCGGCTCCGCTCTCCCATAGGTTCTCCAGCCTTGAGGGGGCAATGCCAAGCCAGCGGTGGCAGAGCCAGCACAATGCTGGCTTGGCATTGCCCCCTCAAGGCTGGAGAAGCTGTGGGAGAGCGGAAGCCAGGGGAGGGGGCGGAGCCAGGCCGTGCCATGCCCCGCCCCCTCCCCCCGGCTTCCTCCTCCGTGCGGCTTCAGTGAGCGAGGGGCGGGAGTCATGGCGGATTGGAGGCTGGCTGGGGAAACGGCCGAAGGAGGCGGCGCCCCGGCCCCTTCTTCTTTTTCTTTGCCGCCGCCCGGCCCTTCCTCCTCCTCCCCCAAGCAGCAGGAGTTTGGCAGGAGGAGGGGGGAAGGCAGAGAGCTTTTCTCGCAGCACAGCAGGAGGTCCGTCACGGCACATTACTGTGCCGCATCACAGCGGTTGGGAAACACTGGTCTATCCAATGCAATTTTCTGAATCAACACCCCCAAATAACCAAACCAAATCGAAAGTTGACCAAAAACAGATTTGTAGCCCTTTTGGTACTAATGTTGGAGAGTGGTCCCTGGCCAAAAAAAGGTTGGGAAACACTGCTTTAAAACAAAGGATCCTTCTGTCCTTTTTAAACTTGAGAAATGATGCCTGTGAGGCAACATGTCATTCGAAGAACAATGCACCTGAAGAAGTAGATTGCAGCCCACGAAAGCTCATGGTGCAGTAAATAGCTTCCCTTTAAAGGTGCCATAGCTCTACTTTTTTCCATTCCTGTTCATAGCACCCTGGCCTCACATCGGGAGGCATGGAGACGCACTATCCACAATGCTGCAGCCTCTTTCGAGAAGACATGCCGAATGGGTCTCGAAGAGAAATGACAACGCGGAAAGAACCGCAACTTGGAAACAACATCACCCAAGGAGACTTTCTGCTGTGCTTTCTGCAACTGAACTTGCCTATCACAGATTGGCCTTTTTAGTCATCAACGCGCTTGTAAAAAGCGTGGGATGAGTCTTTCCTGAATCTTCGTTCACGAAGTAATGCCGAGAGAGATCATAGCAATTCATTTGCCTCAGAGTCAGCTTTGCCCCCTACCCCATCTCCTTAATTGCAAAGAGCAGAGTGATTGGGGGGGGGGGGGGGACTTAGTAAATATCAAAAGGTAGAAAGACAGTGCTGTTCCTCCGTCAGCTGTTCCTCTTCTTATTTCCCCATCTTCTCATGCATTTAAAAGAGAAAATTGCTACCTTGCAGAACTAACGGCCTATTAAACAGCATGAGACGTATAAAAGGTTTTTGCCCATCCCAGCTCTGAACGTCCAATTTGCTTGTGCAATGGATCCCTCCGGCCCATTACCAAGCTACAAACAGCAGCTGAGAGGATGCTAATGAAACGGAAAGAGAGATGCGGGAGAATTTTGCTCTTAAATAAATTATTAACTCACTGGGCCCGAACTGACCTCTCAATGCCATTGCTTGTAATCTCCCTCTTAACAACATGGCACCATTATGCTGCGTTTTGGCCTGATACTGGCATGTAAATAATAAGGTCTGAGACTGGATACTGAAGAAAATCATCCGCTGTTTACTTTAATGATCTCTGCTACACTCCCAAGATTTTGCCCGAAATATATCTGAACAAAAAGATCAAGTGTCTTTCTGAGAAATCTCATAGTACAGTTCCTAAAAAGACAAAACAACAAATCAGAATATGGCAGCTTGAGACCTTCATTTGTTATCAGTTCATGCCCTTAAGAAGTTTGCTCTCTCTCTCTCTCTCTCTCTCTCTCTCTCTCTCTCTCTCTCTCTCTCTCTCTCTCTCTCTCAGTGGATCTACTATACTGTAGAATTAATGGAGTTTAATACCATATTCATTGCTGTGGCTCAATGTAACACATCATGCGAATTGTAGTTTTACAAGGTCTTGAGACTTTTCTGTCAATGAGCGCTGTTGCCTAGAGCAGTGTTTTTCAATCTTTTTTGAGCCGTAGCACATTTTTTACATTTACAAAATCCTGGGGCACACCACCCACCAAAATGACACAAAATGACACTCTAACACAGTAATACATATAGTTAATATGTTTTTAAATGTATTTATACACTCAGTGTGAAACCTGGGCCTGTTTCGATGAACACAACATAGAAATCCTGGCAGGAATGGCAGAAAGACACACACGAAGGTCTTGCTCAACACCTGGGAGTTTTAGTTCACCCGCAATCAAAGAGCATTCTGAACTCTACCAATTATGGAATGGAATCAAACTTCCCACACAGAACTCCCATAACCAAGAGAAAATACTATAAGAGTTTGGTGGGCATTGACCTTGAGTTTTGGAGTTGTAGTTCACCTATATCCAGAGAGCACTGTGGACTCAAACAATGTTGGATCAGGACCAAACTTGGCATGAATACTCAATATGCCCAAATGTGAACACAGATGGAGTTTGGGGAAAATAGACCTTGACATTTGGGAGTTACAGTTTCTGGGATTTATAGTGAACACACAATCAAAGAGCATCCTGAACTCTTGCAACAATGGAACCAAACTTGGCATATTGAACTCTCATTACCAACAGAAAGTACTGAAAGGGTTTGCTTGGGAATTGACCTTGAGTTTGGAAGTTGTAGTTCACCTACACCCAGAGAGCACTGTGGACTCAAACAATGTTATGTTATGTTGTTGTTTGTTTTCTATCCAGAATCACAATGTTGGAAGGAGGCTCACCACTTTAAGGTCCCTAAAGCAGGCATGGGAAAACTTTGGCCCTCTGGGTGCTTTGGACTTCAACTCCCACCATTCCTAACAGCCTGAGGCCCTTTCCTGCTTAAGTGGCTGAGGGGGGAAAGGAAAAGACCCTGAGGCTGCTAGGAATGGTAGGAATTGGAGTCCAAAACACCTGGAAGGTCCAAGTTTGCCCATGCCAGCTTTCAACAGAGACCTCTTCCTTCCCCTTCCCCTTTGCGTCCTTTCTTCCCCTCCTGCCGAACACTTACTTTTTTTATTTTAGTGGTTTTTATTATTATTTTATAATTTTATAATAATTTTATAATAATAATAATATAATATAATGTTATATTATAATTTCAACATATTATAATGTCTCTATATATACTATAATATAATAATTATGATATTAATACTAATAATATATGAATATGTCTTGATATATTAATAAGTTAATATTCATGATGTGTAGTATATAGTAAATACAGTAAGTAAATAAATAATGTAGATTAGAATGTAGTTCAGCCGTTAGGTGCGGCCCTCCATAATATTTTTTGGCTCTCGTGTGCCCCCTTGGAAAAAAATAATGGCCCACCCCTGATTTGGAAGATTTTGCAATATGCACAACAGAAGAAAGTGAGAAAATTCAAAAATGCTACAAAACAACATTTTATTTATATTGATTTAGGAAAGGCTGGGAAGGCTTCAAGGGAACAAAATGGCCAATTAGCAAAATTCGTCGCTGCTGTATTAGTAGTATGCTTCTGCTTTGAAATGATTTCTCTTTCAACTCTGAACAAAATCTAGCTCATCTTCAGAAGTATCCTGGGGATATAATGAAAGCCTTGTTGTAAGCAAGGAAGCCAGCAAGGACTGTGAGCAACTGTTTTTGTAGATAATCACAATACGTAAGTTGCTTTTTCCTCTCCTCCATCCAATAACCCCAGAGAAAATGATTAAATCTCAGTATTTATCTATCCATTTATCATGACAAATACAATCCCTTAAAACAACATGTATATGCTGTCACTTTGGGATCTTTTGAAAAGAATAAATTTTAAAAGAATCCAAACAGAAGAAGGAAAGCAACACACATTTTTTCCCTCTTGGCACAGAATTTGGACTTTGGGGAAAATGTAACAACTCCTGTACAAGGATTCAATGCTAATTGAATTGACAAATCCAGCATATTGATTTTAAAATGACAGCTCCAATCCCCCTCCTCCTCTTCTTGGGTCCCTTGTTCTATGAGTATGATGGCAGTGAATACGTAGGTCAGTGTTTCCCAACCAGTGTGCCATGGCACACTAGTGTGCCGTGAGCGATCATCAGGTGTGCCGTGGGAAATTGGAACCTCCAATACCCTTTCTTCCCCCTCCTGCCGAACACTTTTTCTTCTCCACTCGGACTCCCTTCTTCCCAGCCTCGCTCTGCTCGCTTTGCCTCACTTTGCTCACGCTGCAGCTTCTCCGGGAGGGGGGAGGGAGGAAGTCGTGACCTGTGCAGGCGCTACTGCGCAGACTCGCCCCACATCTTCCTCCCTCCCCTCCACAGTGTTCTCTGGATATAGGTGAACTACAACTCCAAAACTCAAGGTCAATGCCCACCAAACTCTTATAGTATTTTCTCTTGGTTATGGTAGTTCTGTGTGGGAAGTTTGATTCCATTCCATCATTGGTGGAGTTCAGAATGCTCTTTGATTGCGGGTGAACTATAACTCCCAGCTGTTGAACAAGACCTTTGTCTGTCTTTCTGCCATTCCTGTCAGGATATCTATGTTGTGTTCATCGAAACAGGCCCAGGTTTCACATTGAGTGTATAAATACATTTAAAAACATATTAACTATATGTATTACTGTGTTAGAGTGTCATTTTGTGTTATTTTGGTTGGTGGTGTGCTCCAGGATTTTGTAAATGAAAAAAATGTGCCGCGGCTCAAAAAAGGTTGAAAAACACTGACGTAGGTGACTGTAGAGCCCTATTCTTGATCCACATGTTCTTTCACAGTGAGGACATCGGTTTCCAGATGGAAGGCGGTCCCGGTTGGCTTGACACACCTTCCTCTTGGTACGTCTCTCCCTGTTGCCCTCCTTTGTCCCTATTCAAATTCCACAGCACTGTTGGTCACAGCTGACCTCCAGTTAGAGCACTCAAGGGCCAGGGCTTCTCAGTTCTCGGTGTCTATGCCACAGATTTTAAGGTTAGCTTTAAGCACATCTTCAAATTTCTTTTTCTGTCTGCCAACATTTCGTTTTCCATTCTTAAGTTGGGAGTATAGTAACTGCTTTGGAAGATTGTAATTGCGCATTCGAACAATGTGGTCAGTCTAGCCCAGGGGTGCCCACACTTTTTCAGCACGCGAGCTACTTATAATAAAACCAAGTCAGAAAGATCTACCTATCTCCTCAAGGCTGGAGAGGGGAGAGGCGGGCTTGGCACGGCCTGACTCCGCCCCCTCTGGCTTCCACTCTACCAGCAGTTTCTCCAGGTTTGAGCATGGCAATGCCAAGCCAGTGGTGACATAGCTAGCACAAGGCTGGCTTGGCACTGCCATCCTCAAGCCTGAGAAGATGCTGGTAGAGTGGACGCCAGAGGGGGGCGGAGCCAGGCCGCACCAAGCCCCGCCCCTCCCTTCTGGCTCCCAGCAGCTTCTCCAGGTTTGAGGATGGCAATGCCAAGTCAGCCTTGTGCTAGCTATGCCACCACTGGCTTGGCATTGCCACCCTCAAGCCTAGAGAAGCTCTGGTAGAGCGGAAGCCAGAGGGGGGGCTGAGCCAGGCCACGCCAAGCCCCGCCCCCTCCCCTCTGGCTTTGGAGCTCCCAGCAGCTTCTCCAGGCTTGAGGACGACAATGCCAAGCCAGTGGTGACATAGCTAGCACAAGGCTGGCTTGGCACTGCCATCCTCAAGCCTGGAGAAGCTGCTGGGAGTGCCGAAGCCAGGGAGGGGCGGGGCTTGGTGTGGCCTGGCTCCGCCCCCTCTGAGAAGCGCCCCATCCGGCTGGGATCGACCTCCTTTGGTCCCGGGATCGACTGGTCGATCACAATCGACTTCCTGGGCAGCCCTGGTCTAGCCAATTTGATGTCTTTATATAGGAGCATTGTTTCAATGCTAGTGCCAGGCCATATACCAGGTGCTTTCAGATATACCATGAACTCCTTCTTTGGGTTCTCTTAAAAGTCATGGTGCAAAGTGAGTGTCTGAGGTAGAAGAGGGGGAAAGTGTTATGCAGATTACTCTTTTCATTCTATTAGATCAGGCATGAGCAAACTTCAACCCTCCAGGTGTTTTGGATTTCACCTCCCAGAAATCCCAGCCAGCTTACCAGCTGTTAGGAATTGTGGGAGTTGAAGTCCAAAACACCTGGAGGGCCAAAGTTTGCCCAGGCCTGCACTAGATGTATCTCCCAGGTGTGGTTGGTGGCTTCCATGAGCATCTACAAAAAAGTCTTCCTCTTTTCTACTCTATTCAACTGAAAAAAGCGTGACCTTGTTTTCCAATGAGATGCACTGTCTCATGATGTGTCCAAAATACAATAGCCTGAGTGTAGTTATTAGGGCTTCTAGTGGGGGTTATATATTTGTCATTTTGGCACTCCATAGTATCCAGAGACCTCTCTATGACTATTATTTAAATTTTCTTAACATTCAGCTGTAAACCTTCTTTTCCATTATTTTCAATAGTAATTCCAAACTCTGTTATTTTCTGCAAGTGATACGGTGTCATCTGCATATCTTAAATTGTCTATTTACTTTTCTCCAATTTTCACACCTCCTTCCTCTGTGTCCTGCTCTCCCAGTGAGCCACCTAAGGTCCTGAAGCTATGCTGAGATAATATAGAAAGCCATCTGCTACTGAATCTAATTTGGTGATAAGGATGAGGACCTAGTAACTCCTTAAAGAGTCATCTTAAAATGCAGAAAATATTCACCAATCACTCATTCCTAACATGGACACTATCAGTCGTCACTGATTCTTCCTGTTGTTGCTTCTGCATCTCATTGTACAGACAATATCAATGTTTTCCTGTAGCTCTTGAGAGTAATGTCTCTAGGTCATGTTTCCCAACAAGTGTGCCGTGACACACTAGTGTGCCGTGAGCGATCATCAGGTGTGCCGTGGGAAATTGGAACCTCCAATACCCTTTCTTCCCTCTCCTGCCGAACACTTTTTCTTCTCCACTCGGGCTCCCTTCTTCCCAGCCTCGCTCTGCTCGCTTTGCTCTGGGGTGAGTCTGTGCAGTAGTGCCTGCATGGGTCACGTCTTCCTCCCTTCCCCGTCCCCTCTTGAACACGCTCACGCTGCGCCCTCAGATCAAAATGGCAGCAGAAGCGGCAGCGTGAGAAAAGCGAGGCAAAGCGAGCAGAGCGAGGCTGGGAAGAAGGGAGCCCGAATACAGAAGAAAAAGTAAGTGTTTGGCAGGAGGGGGAAGAAAGGGCAGGAAGGGGGAGGAAGAGGTCTCTGTCGAAAGCTGGCATGGGCAAACTTGGACCTTCCAGGTGTTTTGGACTCCAACTCCCACCATTCCTAGCAGCTTCAGGCCCTTTTCCTTTTCCCCCCTCAGCCACTTAAGCAGGAAAGGGCCTCAGGCTGTTAGGAATGGTGGGAATTGAAGTTCAAAGCACCCAGAGGGCTAAAGTTTTCCCATGCCTGTTTTAGGGACCTTAAAGTGGTGAGCCTCCTTCCAACATTGTGATTCTGGATAGAAACAAACAACATAACATAACATTGTTTGAGTCCACAGTGCTCTCTGGGTGTAGGTGAACTACAACTTCCAAGCTCAAGGTCAATTCCCAAGCAAACCCTTTCAGTACTTTCTGTTGGTAATGAGAGTTCAATATGCCAAGTTTGGTTCAATTCCATTGCTGCAAGAGTTCAGGATGCTCTTTGCTTTTGTGTTAACTATAAATCCCAGAAACTGTAACTCCCAAATGTCAAGGTCTATTTCCCCCAAACTCCATCTGTGTTCACATTTGGGCATATTGAGTATTCATGCCTAGTTTGGTCCTGATCCAACATTATTTGAGTCCACAGTGCTCTCTGGATATAGGTGAACTACAACTCCAAAACCCAAGGTCAATGCCCACTAAACTCTTATAGTATTTTCTCTTGGTTATGGGAGTTTTGTGTGGAAAGTTTTTGTCTTTCTGCCATTCCTGCCATTTATGTTGTGTTCATCGAAACAGGCCCAGGTTTCACACTGAGTGTATAAATACATTTAAAAACATATCAACTATATGTATTACTGTGTTAGAGTGTCATTTTGTTTGGTGGTGTGCCCCAGGATTTTGTAAATGTAAAAAATGTGCCGCTGCTCAAAAAAGGTTGAAAAACACTGCTCTAGGTGAAACTGGCTGAGCAGATACGCATCATAAAACCCTATTTAGCTATCTTGCTGATTCTGCTTGGAGCAAAGGGAGGCCCAAACCTGTGTGTCCCTGTGAGGAGTACACAATTTTAGAAAGTTCCAGTATAAGAGACTTCCAATTGCATCGGCTATGTCTCCTGTTACTCTGGGAAAGCAGCAGAGATCCATATTCAGAACACAGCTTGAAAGGAGAGCACTGCTGTGAAGGAAGCTACACATCCAAATACCTATATATTATTTACTCTTACTCCTGTATTCGTCCGCGATTTGACCATTGGCATGTAGCCCTTTATATACAAATGATATTGCATATTGGTATGTATTGTCAATTTTCCCGGTGGGTTTACTACGGGGCCATGTACTTATTGTCATGATATTGTACCATGGTTTTTAAATTCTTTAGCCGCGACCCTGTGTTGCATCTGAGTCCTGGGTCCGGAAGAAGCCGCTCAAGGCGAAACGATACGGCGCTGGGATACCCCTAATCGGCGACCCTGGAACCCCCTCAGCATGGATTTTCCCTTTGCATCTTTCCGCCCTTCCCTTGGCACTCTTTGATTTGGACTTATTGTCCCCCGTTTGCGGGAAAGAGACTGGCCGTTTGGGCTGTGTTATTATTTGCGGAGGTATTCCTATTGTGGACTCTCAAGCTTGAGTACGTTTCGGGGAAATGTTCCCCTGCTTATGTACTGCAATTTATTTCTACTTATATTGTACCATGACTTGCTAGTTGTATGTATGCATTTTGCGATTTATTTTGTCTAATACAACAGCATTGTGTAATTCAAGTTGCTTGCTCCACTTTCCTAGCAGTGAAGGAAGCTACACACAGACACAGCCATGGTGACTCCATTGAGGGGGAACAACCAAGGCCCCCCTGCATTCAAGTTAATCTGACCTGCAGCAGGGAGTTCCTCAGTTCCTAGATGCCCTATTGGGCTAGCATCGCTGGGAGTGTGGCTACAGCAGCAGCTTCAACAAGCAATCTTTCTTTACTTTGCTTTCTTCCCCTGACCCTAACATTGTAACAAATCCCCCAATAAAGTATCATTTAATTGTAACTTTTCCCTCTTCATAGTGATACATTGTGTCCTTTACTGTCTCCAACCCCCTCCCTTTTCCTTTCCTGAGCCGCAGATCGTTGCCCGCTCGCCCGGGATGCTCTCACAGCGTCCCGGGAAGGCCAAAACTGCGTTTCTACGTTCCTAATTCATGACCTACTGGTCAGTAGAGATCTTATGCAGCTGAAACCTAGCCAGCTGCGCCACATTCCCGGTGCTACAGCTGTTTACATTCCACACATGCATATAAACAGAAAGTAATGTATTAGAAGTTGTGGAGTTCCATTCTCACATACTTTGTATTATTTTCAGAAAAGGGGTAGTCCATATTCACTTTCTGTAAAAAAAAAAATTCTGTCAGATGTCATCTGAAGCATTTTACTTTGGAGAATAACAAATACACAAAGTTTTTCATTCTGGGAAATAATGTCACACTTGGTTGAATTTTGGGGCCGTGTGTGCAACAAATAAGTTTATGTCTTTCTCTGAAAATATTGGGTTTGGGTGGGATCAATTTCCTGGAATTTAGTGTTGTTTTTAAATGTTTAGAATGATTTGAAGATAATTAAAAAGTAGTTTTTGTTACAACAATACTTTTGGAGTAAGAAGGATTATATTACTTTTTTGACAAGTAAGACGATTGCCGTGTATATGTGTAGCTTTCTAAAAGAGCTTTCCAGTCTCGTCCTTCTGTTTTAAAGAGCACATATGGCTTCTTTGCTTGTCACAGTGCTTTGGTGATGTGAAACAAGAAGGGTAAATGTTGAAAAAACCTCCATTGTTCATCATTCTCTGTACTGTTGTGTAGAAACTAGTTATAGCAGACACAGTTAACTTTCCAACTCCCACACATCCCCTTCTGCCTCCCACTTTTGCTACCATTTATTATTATTTTTTAAAATGGGTACGTGCATGTGCCATGTGGGACTGTGTTCACAAGGTTAATGGCATGCATATGTTCTTTTATTTGCAGCTCTTTTTCTTTTGGTTATTGCTGTTCGATTTTATTGTTTTATAAATATCCATTTCCTTCCTAAATTACACTAGGCTCATTGGAATCACATGTAATAAACTGAAGTATAGATAGATTTCACTAAATAAATATGCTTAGTGTGCCGCCGTCGGGGTGCATAGTGGCATATTTAAATCCAGACCATCTTTTTAGAAGTCTGAAACTTTTCAAATAAATTGAATTATTTCTTTAAAAGCAACTAGACTTTGAACTGGAAAAACAAGTCCAAAGTGAAAGGCCCTGTGATATAGTACTGCAAGTGTCATATGCATTGATAGTGTTACAAAGCAGACTGTAGTGTGGGGAGCCCACCAGATTTCCTTTAATGATTACACCATGGGTCATTGGCTAGGACTGAAGTGTTGTGGTATCCCAGCCTAGTATTGTGTTCCTGCCTGGTGATCAGAGACAGCCCCCGGGGGTCACAGCTGCCCCAGATCAAGGGGATGATGGGTGGTCAGACGGATATGGGTCTGCAGAGGAAGACTTAGAATGGGACGATGGCTGGCTTCAGGGATATGATACTACAGAAAACAATTTTGATGACTCCATGGAAGTCAGGGAAGCAAAGGGTGTATCAAAAGGAGTGAACAAGCTCGCAAAGATGAAGACCCCAGAGAATATACATAGACCCGCAATATATCTCAATTGAAATCACTGTATTAATACACATAAAGTTATACTCCATGCATAGATATATTTACAAAGTAAACAGTAAAGGCGGGAGCGCTCCCTCGTCTCTTATGTGAACAAAATCATCTAGCATAGTATCAATAAACAAAATGTAGCATACAGTTGTAGCACCATAAGCCAACCTCCAAGTATCACTGGAGGCAGTCCAAGAGAGGCGAAAATCCAGGGAGGTGTCCGCCGTGAAGCCGGGCGGCGAGGAAAAAAGCGCGGCGGGGAACTCAGGCGAGGTTGGTTCTGTTGGTAATACTAATGGACGTATTGATCTGGGCACAGATGCCACAGTGTGCACAGGGTTTGGTACCCGGGTTGTTAGTCATGGTAGTAGCTCTGATGGAGTGATTGGTGTGCACAAGTAAGTCTTTGATGTTAGCTGAGCGTTTATTGGCAACCATGGGAGGATGTTCGAGGCCCGGTATGTCAGCGATCATAGGCCAAAATTTCCTTATTATTTTGGTAATCTGATTAGAATGTGGGCTCAGTGTCATGGGCCAAATGAGCCGAGTTGTGGGTGGTTTTACTGTTGGGGCAAGTAGTTGGGATCTATCTTTAAGATCTGACTTGTGTTTGGCAGTGCATTAGTATTAGTATTACCAACAGAACCAATGGTAGAGTATTGAAACTCAGAGATGAAATAACCTGTGCCCATGCTGGAATTATATATTGTCTCGAGTGTCCTTGTGGGCTTCACTATGTGGGCCAAAGCTCCAGAAATCTTAGGACCAGAATTTACGAACACAAGTCGAGGATCAGATGCTTACCGCAAGATTCCACTCTCTATAGTCACTTCTTTCAAATGAAACATACGCCTGACAGTTTCAGAGTGTATGGGCTCCAAAGGGTTAATCCTCCTCCTCATTGCAACATAACTCAATCACTGCTTAAGGCTGAGAAGAAATGGGCCCTCCTGCTAACAAGTGAAACACCCTGCGGCCTTAACGACTCCCTTTCTTTACAACAACTGTTAATGTAATAATCCACACCTGTATTGTACTCTATATATGTCATTTGCTTGCATTGGTACTTGCTGCATTCAGCCACAAGACTGATTTACCTGTGATGCTCCTTGTTTCTCAATTCTTGGTATGTATGCTAATGCAAATTGTTCCATAGTCACTGTGCTTATCTTTGTATCGTTACTCTAGCCAGTTTTAAGATACTGTTACTTTGATTGTGTTGTTCTAGATTGATTAATACAGCGACGCGCCCTGATGAAGCGTCTTTAAGATGCGAAACGGCAAAAGCCTTGGCGCCTAGGAGAAAATCCGGCCGTTTGGCACTGTCCCGGCTCTCCCTTGATTTTGGGTCCCGCGCTGCTACTTCCAGCGCCCCTTAGCACGACAGTCGCTGTCGACAAACTTCACCTCGCCTTTTGGCTTCTGGCTTCACTTTCGGCGAACGCCGAGCAGCTCGCCCCCTCCCGCTTGGAACGCGGCTTCAAACCTCGCCTGAGTTCCCCGCCGCGGCTTTTTTCCTCGCCGCCTGGCTTCACGGCGAACCCCTCCCTGGATTTTCGCCTCTCTTGGACTGCCTCCAGTGATACTTGGAGGTTGGCTTATGGTGCTACAAATGTATGCTACATTTTGTTTATTGATACTATGCTAGATGATTTTGTTCACATAAGAGACGAGGGAGCGCTCCCGCCTTTACTGTTTACTTTGTAAATATATCTATGCATGGAGTATAACTTTATGTGTATTAATACAGTGATTTCAATTGAGATATATTGCGGGTCTATGTATTTTCTCTGGGGTATTCATCTTTGCGAGCTTGTTCACTCCTTTTGATACACCCTTTGCTTCCCTGCTGCTGGTAAGCACCCCCCCAACCTCCTTTGTATTCCATGGAAGTCAGTTCTGGATTAGACAATGAGAGACTTAGTGACCTTGATTCCCATGAAAGATTCTTTACTCCCTTGCCAGATGAGCAGGGTGAAGATTGGGAAGTAAGGGAGGATTCAGTTTCCCAAGACCAGAGCTCTGCACCTGGGCCCGCTAATGAGATGGAATTTGACAGGAGGGCCAGTATCCGTTCCTCCTAGAAAGATTGGAGTTTGAGAAAGGGGGTGCGTTGGGCGCATAAGAAATAGTTTCCTTTATTAGGTTGTGCCCGGGCTGTTCTAGCCAGACCCAAAGCTACGTTTGGTACGGAAAGACTCTAGCCCAGTTTCCACGTTCCCAGAGGTCGCAGGAGCGGCTTGTTTCAAGTTCCATGTTTAAACCGCAAGGGCGGTTTGTCTTGTCTTTTGGACTCTTGGTCTTTTGGGTTTCAAGCCATTTGGATTTACAACTCAAGAACTTTTGGACTATTTTGCATTTGCTTTGATTGCTTCATTTAATCTCTTTGGACTATTATATATTCTTTATTCTAAATAAAAGTACATTTATTGCATCTGCCTGGTGTGTGTGATCTAGGGGGACCGCCAGTGTTCTGAGGTGCAACAAGTGTGGTGCTCCAGCAGTATTTAGAAGTCCACACACACCACCCATCAATAATACAGTTACAACATAATCTTAACAACTGGGTCAGGATATACACTGGGGGGATATTTATACCTTCAAAGTCCTATAATCCCTCTCCATTGGCACTGCTGATTAGGGCTGATGGGAGATAACAATTCCAAAAACATTTTGAATGGCCAAACTCAACCACTCATGATCACTGATTATTGTTAGCTGACACTACAGACCTCTGTCAAGGATTAATCATGCAGAGCCAGGTTGGAACTATAAAAGTCCTTTTATTTGTAAAGAAAGCAAAGTATTTTACCGGAGCATTCCTACTGCCTGTGTCTCAAAGCACATCAATCATGGTGACTGAAGCATGTCCTTATCTACAAATGTTACATTCCAAAGGTTGAGCATACGGGAACTTTGCTTCCATCACAGGCATGAACTCTCCTTCTCCAGTTAACTCTATAATAGCCTAACTATATCACACAGCTTAGAAATCAGACACATTTAACAGAAAACATTTTAAACTCATTTTGTTATACATTCTAGCACTAACAACCTCATCACATTGAAGTCCTTGATGTGGGGGACAGCAGGGAGACCCATATGGAAGAGAGGCAAACTGTGGGACACCAGGGTGAATCCATTGCCCAGCCCCCCACATTGCCCGCACAACCCACTTGCCCATCACTTGCTGGGAAGTGTATCTTTCCGGCATGTTTCTGTGCTGTCCCCATGATTTCCAATCTGAACATAGGTAATCTCCCATGTTCAGATTTCCTTCTCCTACCGTACTTTGCTAGCATGGAGCCCTGCCGGTAGCAGATGTGCATTATGTGATGAGATCCAGAGGTCTCCATAGTGACTGCATTGGCAAAGTGTAGTAGGATGGGTAATTTTTGTAATGTGATAAAGTCCTAAGTCAACATTGACTAATGGTGACCCTATTAATAAGAAGCCTCCAGCTTGCCCTATCAGCATCAAACTTCCTCAGGCCTTGCAGATTCAGTACCATGGCTTCCCTGGTTGAGTCAGTCCACCTGTCATATGGTCTTCCTCTATTTCTACTGCCTTCTACCTTATCAAACATTATCGTCTTTTCTAGTGAGTCATATCTTCTCATGATACAATGACTCTAACGACAGTCACATGGTCACAATCTTTCATTCATTTTGCATCTGGGGGGAAAGGGGGGTTGAACCATTCATCCTTCAAACCAGAAATTGCATGTTCAAACCCACTGACTGATAGTTCTATGGGACAGGAGTGTGGGGCATGAAATCATGATTTCCCAGTTGATGTCTGTGTTAAAAAGTGGTGACAGAGTATGCGATAAAAGTGACACATATGCTTAAATATTTGCATATAGCTCAAATATGTTTCTTTCTGTGTCTTTGTCCCCTGTCACTAGTGTGCTACGTCTTCAATTTAGGTTGCAAGCCTGAGGGCATGCTACTTATCTTTGTAAGCTGTTCTGGGAATCTTTTATTAAAGTATTTATTAATGGCCTTGCCACCAGGGCTTCTGAAATGAAGTACAAAAAAATAATAATGGATTAAACCAAATTTAAGAGCTGGCTTTAAAAACCAGAGGCCGTACAGGATATGATTATGACTGCCCTCTGGTAGGGTCAGCAAGGATGCAGCCAACTTGACCTCCTTGGGAATGAGGTTCTGCTATCAAGGAGCGGCTACAGAGAAAAACCCACCTTGACAAACTCAGCATCACTTAATCTCTTGGGTTTAAAGGATACACAAGAGGATCTCTGCTGAATATATCAAATTATTATTATTAATTTTATTTATACCCCACACTCATCTCCCAGAAGGGACTTGGGCGGCTTACATGAGGCCAAGCCCAACAGCACATAGTAAAATAACACAACAACAATTAAAACAATACCATCACCACAACTTACAATAAACAATAAACAACACAGTTTAAAAGCATTATGGCTAGGCCAGATGTACATTATTAAAATATTAACATAAATAAATGTTGGTAGGTGCAACAGAGGGAGAATGTGTGTAATAGGAGGGTTTATAGAAGATAACGTGGAGCAGACAACCCAACAGGTGATTAAAGTGCTTCTGAGGACATTTTGTAAGGATTTAACAGAGCAGGGCATTATTTACTTATTCTGGGAAGGCTCACTGGAACAGCCACATTTTCAAGCTCCTCCTAAAAACTGCCAATGTGGGGGCCTGTCTGATATCTAGGGAGTGAGTTCCAGAGTCGGAGGGCCACCATAGAGAAGGCCCTCTCCCACTCACCCCAACCAATCATGCCTGCGAAGGGGGTGGAAGCAAGAGCAGGGCCTCTCCAGATGATCGAAGAGATCACCAAGGTTTGTAGATGGAAATGTGGTCACGAAGGTAGGCGGGTCCCAAACCGTTCAGAGCTTTGTAGGTAAGAACCTGCACCTTGAATTGGGACTGGAAGATCAATGGCAGCCAATGGAGCTCCTTAAACAGGGGGTTGATCGCTCCCTGTAGGACACTCCAATTAGTAATCTAGCTGCCGCCCGCTGGACCAATTGAAACTTCCGGGCCATCTTCAACGGCAGCCCCTCGTAGAGTGCATTACAGTAGTCCAATCTGGAGGTGACTAAGGCGTGGCCCACTGTGGCCAGATCCGACTTCATGAGGTGCAGTCGCAGCTGGCGCACGAGCTGTTGTGCAAAAGCCCCCCAGCTACCGCTGATGCATGAGCTTCAAACTTTAGCGATGAATCTAGGAGGACACCCAAGCTGCGGACCTGTGACTTCAGGGGGAGTGCAACCCCATCAAGCACAGGTTGCCACCCTATACCCCAAATCCTGGACAAGGTCATTCGGTAGGAGTCTCTCTTTCTTTTTAGCTAAATACTCTAATGAGTAAAATGTTTAGAGACTCTCTGAATGGGTCCAAGGAATGAATGGCATTCCCCTATTAAAATAAAACTTTAGTAAGGGGAATAATGCAAATATTTCCATCAGTTAGAACTTGAGAATACTTCTGGGTGTGGCAGGGAGCAACTAGAGCAGGGGTGGGCAAACTACAGCCCGTGGGCCGGATGTGGCCCGGCAGCCGATTCTGTCTGGCCCGGGGAGAAGGGTGTCGGGCGGGGCCAAGAGGAAGGGGTGCCGCTGCCGCCATCCCATTGCGGGCTCTGTGGGGCCTGTGTCGGCAGACAGGCTGGAGGAGTGGCGGCTTTGGAGTGCCTGACATCCCTGGAGGCGATCTGGGCCTGCAACAGGAGCACTCGGCGACCTGCGGGGGCTGATCGCCCTGGCGAACCGGAAGACTTGATCATCTTCCAGGTCGCCAGGTCGAATAAGCCACCTCAGATCGCTGACTTCTTCCCCTGCAGGCCCAGATCGCCTGCAGGGATGTCAGGCACTCCATAGCAGGGCGATCAGCTGGGGAATGGCTGGGGGCGAGAGAGTGGGCGGAGGCCTGCAGCCTCCGATCGCCTGCTGCTCTGCTCTGGTGCTGCGGCGGCTGGGACCGCTTTGCCATCCTCTGGGCTGGGGCCATTGGGCCATTCAATCTTGGGATCCTTCCTCTCTTGAGGATGTCAGCCTTCATCTTGGTTCGCACCTTGTCTTCTTGAATTTAATTTAATTTTAGTGGTTTTTATTATTATTTTATAATAATTTTATAATAATAATATAATAATATGTTATATTGTATTATAATTTCAATATATTATAATGTCTATATATACTATAATATAATAATTATGATATTAATACTAATAATATGAATATTTCTTGATATATTAATATGTTAATATTAATGATGTGTAATATATAGTAAATATAATAAATAAATATATAAATAAATAAATTATGTAGATTAGAATGTAGTTCAGCCTTTAGGTGCGGCCCTCCACAATATTTTTTGGCTCTCGTGTGGCCCCTTGGAAAAAGTAATTGCCCACCCCTGAACTAGAGTAAACCATAGGGTTGTTTTCATGTTTGGAAGATGCCAATATGAAGAATGTTGGATTTTCAGGCAATCCTTTCAGTGCCAATCCATTGTCCGTGTCTCCTCTGTTTCATTTACCCTTGGCTATTAAAATGGACTCTTATGAGGAACAGCAAAAGGTCAGGTCCTGTGTGAGCATGAACACAAGTCAATGAATGTGACGGTTTTTAATCCACGCCATTCGGTTTCTGGATTTTTCTGGACAGACATTGAAGTTGGCTCAGCTATCTGACTATTGGATTAGCAAACCTCTAGATGTGTGTGAGTCTGTCTGTGTATGTGACTGGAAGCAAGACTTTTAAGCTTTAAATGCAGCCATCTGCCCAAACAGCAAAGCCTCAAGCAGAAGTGGAAAGATGGAAAGAAAGACCTGGCTGAATATAATCCATCAGCTAAAGTCGCTTTAATGTGGGCCTATCACTTGTTTGAAGGAAACTATGCACAAGAGGCTATTACAGGAATTAAGCCCACATATTGCTTTGGTAGCTAAGCATGCATAGCAGTGCATGCGGATAGAAGAGAAAAATACCAACTTTGAACAAAGACAAACAAAACTTCCACTCTGTTTGTCCTGAGTTAAAACACAGATGCCACACACTCAGTCAGGGAACCAAACCTCATATTTTTGTAAGGTTCATACACAGAGAGCCAGGCTTTGTGGTTAATCCTCAAGGAACACACAGCTTCTCATTACGTGACCATGAAAAAGTCACAGAAATTAGAATTCCCATTTGTTTATCCATCATTGTTTAAGGTTCTGTATCTATGAAAACATTTACTACACCAGTGTTTCCCAACCAGTGTGCCGTGAGCAATCATCAGGTGTGCCGTGGGAAATTGGAACCTCCAATACCCTTTCTTCCCCCTCCTGCCGAACGGTTTTTCTTCTCCACTCGGGCTCCCTTCTTCCCAGCCTCGCTGTGCTTGCTTTGCCTCGCTTTGCTCACGCTGTCGTTTCTGCCGGAGGGGGGATGGAGGAAGACATGACCTGTGAGGGCGCTACTGCATAGACTCGCCCCACGTCTTCCTCCCTCCCCTCCACAGTGCTCTTTGGATATAGGTGAACTACAACTCCAAAACTCAAGGTCAATGCCCACCAAACTCTTATAGTATTTTCTCTTGGTTATGGTAGTTCTGTGTGGGAAGTTTGATTCCATTCCATCATTGGTGGAGTTCAGAATGCTCTTTAATTGCGGGTGAACTATAACTCCCAGCTGTTGAGCAAGACCTTTGTGTGTGTCTTTCTGCCATTCCTGTCAGGATATCTATGTTGTGTTCATCAAAACAAGCCCAGGTTTCACACTGAGTGTATAAATGCATTTTAAAAAATATTAACTATATGTATTACTGTGTTAGAGTGTCATTTTGTGTCATTCTGGTGGGTGGTGTGCCCCAGGATTTTGCAAATGTAAAAAATGTGCCGCGGCTCAAAAAAGGTTGAAAAACACTGTACTACACTATGTAACATGATTTTTATTCCTGGGTTATAAATGTCATTATCTAATTGGTTCTATAATAAAAACATGGGGGAAAGTGTATCAAAGTACAAAAGCTTTGTTTTTGCGGGACATCATGCAGTACATTTTGCTATGGTTTTTCAATGACTATTTGATAGAGTCTCAATCAATTCAGCATTATTTGTTGCAGTCTCAAAAACCACGTTTCTGGAGTATAACACCTACTTTCAAAGCTACAAACTGGATCTAGGGTTGTAAATTCATAAATTGAAAAGATACTCCTCTCCATAGGGTGACTCAGAGCTGGCCGAGGCTTCTGCCAAGTTCTTAGCATGACTTTATGATCACGTTCTAGAACATTTAAGTGAAATCAGCGAATAAGCAAATTTGCTGAAATTAAATCTGCAAATGGGGAGGGCTAACTGCATTGCACTTTAAGAATGGTTTCAGCATCTTATTTATTTATTTAGGGATTTATTAATCGCCCATCCCAGATGGCTCTGGGCGATTCACGGTAAAAACACACAACTAAATACCTGAAACATCTAAAAACATCTAAAAGTATCTAACATCTAAAAACATCTAAAAACAATTAGCATCTAAAAACATCTAAAAACAATTAACAATCTAACCAGTTTTTCAGCTGAACGTCTTCTCAAACAGCCACGTTTTACAAGCCATGCGAAAGTCTTTTAGATCACGGGTGTCTTTGATGTAAGGAGGGAGGGCATTCCAAAATGATGGAGCGATCACGGAAAAAGCTCTATACCGGATTGATGTCTGATGGCCATCCTTAGGGCCTGGGACCTGTAATAGATTCTGATGGTCTGATTGAGGCGATCTCAAGGGTCGACACGGAGAGAGGTGTTCCCGTAGGTATGCCAGCCCTTGACCATGCAAGGCCTTAAAGGTTAGAACCAGCAACTTGTGAGTAATCCAGAACTTGACCGGAAACCAGTGCAGTCGGTATAGGACAGGTGTTATATCGTTCCTCACGGGGTGTTCCGTGAGGACTCTGGCCGCCGCATTCTGTATTAGTCGAAGTCTCCGGGTCACCGACAAGGGAAGGCCAACATAAAGGGCATTACAATAATCAAGTCTTGATGTTAACCGTGGCATGAACCACTGTGGCCAGGTCATTCCTGGACAGGTAGGGCGCCAGCTGCCTAGCCTGCCGAAGATGGAAAAAGGCCGACTTACTGACAGTGGAGACCTGGGCCTCCATTGCCCATAACGAGTCAATGCTTTTGATGGTGATAGCTGGAGAGAGAGGCTCACCGTCTAAGGTGGGCAACCGAACCTCATCTAGTCCAGGACGACCCAGCCACAAGATCTCCATCTTTGCCAGATTCACCCTCAGTCTACTGGAACGCAGCCAACCTGTTACGGCCTCAAGTCAGGATGTGAAGTTATCAGGAACCGAGTCCGGTCGGCCGTCCATCCGTAGAAGGAGCTGGGTGTCATCAGCATACTGATAACACTTAAGCCCATAACTCCGAACCAGCTGAGTGAGTGGTCACATATAGATGTTAAATAACAGTGGAGATAGAATCTTGTTTCATTTCTGTCTTGATCAGCAACTTACTTAGAGAATATTTTAATGGGTAGTCATATAATGCAATAAACTGTAACAGAAAGGTGGAATTATTATTGCCAGGTCCCTAAACCCTTTAGAGCAGGGGTGGGCAACTATTTTTTCCAAGGGGCCACATGAGAGCCAAAAAATATTATGGAGGGCCGCACCTAAAGGCGGAACTACATGCTAATCTACATTATTTATTTATTTATTCACTTACTATATTTACTGTATATTACACATCATTAATATTAACATATTAATATATCAAGAAATATTCATATATTATTAGTATTAATATCATAATTATTATATTATAGTATATATATATAAACATAATATATTGAAATTATAATATATCATATAACATTATATTATATTATTTATTATATTATTTTATTATTGTTATAAAATTATTATACAATAATAATAAAAACCACTAAAATAAAATAATGCTTCCTTATAGTCCCCTTCTCTGGAGATTTTTATGCAGAGGCCAGGCAGGGGAGGCAAGCCAGGGGCCCTTAGGCGGGCCGGATAGAATCAGCCAAAGGGCCGCATCCGGCCCCCGGGCCGCAGTTTGCCCACCCCTGCTTTAGAGAATCTTCTATGAGGGCACTGGGAAGGGGGGGGGGGTAGAAATTGGCAGAAGTTACCTCCCACCTCCCATTCCTCCAGTGAAGTGTTTTGTGAGAACTCAGCTAAACAAAGGAAAGGATCAAATAAACTATCTGTCTAGATGGAACCAGAAGAAGGCAGTTTTATCTATTCATTCTCACAAAAGACTCCAAGGTTGGCCTGCGTTAGTTTTCTCTCCATTGTGTAGTCTGAATGCATATTTACTGTCTACAAAGCCTAGAGTTGATAGGGGAACCTCCTGGCTTGCTATTCTCGGCCAGCACAACACGCCAGGTCTTTTGTCCACTATTATTAATAGGTTTCCTGGCATGATTCTACTGAAGTTTTCCATTTACGGTATACACAAGGACAGCCCTAGACATTTTGTGGCTTGAGCCAAAGCACACATACAGTGCCGCATTCAGAAACCAACCAGTGACTCAGTGTATCTTACTTCAACACTGACCTTCCTCCAGTGTATCTGAAGGTAACACAGGTGATAGGAATTGTGTGAAGACACACAACATTTTCTGTTGTATTTCTGTTGCATCCAGTGTTACTTATTTTAAAATTTCAAAATTTCACATTTGACCCACCCAGAATGGTTTTAAACTGTCTGTTATTGCTTGTGTGGTAAGTATATTGATTGTATGGTTGTATTATTTGCTGTTATGTTGTTATTATGTGTTACTGGGCTTGGCCTCATGTAAGCCGCCCAAGTCCCCTTGGGAGATGGTGGCAGGGTATAAATAAAGTTTAATAATAATAAAAAAAATAAAAAAATTTCTGCATAGCAGCTATTGTGGAGCATGATTGTAGGTTGGCAGGCCTCTTACTTCACATCTTTACTGTGGACATCTATGGCATTTGTGTCGCATTCTCTGTATCATTGTTGCATATCTTCAAGTAATTTCCGACTTATGGCCATCACACAGCAAACCTATGGCTAAATTACCATGGGATTTTCTTGTGAGATTTGTCAAAACGTTACTGGTCCTGTCCCTTCCCAGTATATGCAATCTCAGGCCCCGTCTGCACTTGAAGTTGAATTGCATTATAATCATCAGTGTAGATTGGATGTTGGACTGGATGACCTTTGGGTTCTCTTCCTGCTTTTATGATTCCTATTAATCTTATGCAGCAGTTCCTAAATGACACAGCCGGACTAGATCCCTTCCAGTCCGGTTTCCGCTTGGGACATGGGACGGAGACTGTTTTAGTCTCCATCACAGATCAGCTTCGCTGCCAGCTTGACCAAGGCGGACCGGCGCTGCTTGTGTTATTGGACTTTACAGCCGCATTTGATATGGTTGATTATAATCTTTTGACCCACCGCCTCGCCGTGGCTGGAGTTAGGGGGACGGCACTTAATTGGTTATCCTCTTTCCTCCACAACCGGGGACAGTGAGTGGAATGGGGGGGATTGGTCTCTGAGAGATCCTGCCTTAATTGTGGGGTCCCTCAGGGGGCCATCCTCTCCCCTCTATTTAACATCTATACAACTAATCTAACTGGGGTACGCGAAAGGAAATTTTGTGCCTCTTCGCCGCGCCGCCTCCGCCGCCACACCGGCATGCCTGGCATGCACCGCCATTTTCTTCCTCAGCGGATTTGTTATCTGGTCAAGTCCCTCTGAGTGCCTGCAATCTCAGGAGCCAGCGCGCATGTTTTGCACATTGCGCTGGTTCCAAAGCGGCAGGCGTTGGACTGAGGCAGTGCAGTGCGTGCATGGACATTCAGCGCATGCGCAGAAATGTCTACAGGCACTAGGCGACTTTGGGGTGCTTCTGCGCATGCACGGCCGGTGACTGTTTTTGGCCATCACAGATCAGCGCCCAGCACACCGGCGTAGTGTTATTGGCTTTACAGGGCAGTGCAGTGGCGGACGGGGGCACGGAGGCGGCGCGGGGGCGCCTCTCCCAGCCGGTGGTGCCCTCCCAGCCGGTAGCGTGATTCACGCCGAGAGATCCCGCAGGTCACGGAATCGGAAGGACCGCCCCTGCATCTATATGTGACCACTTGCTCAGCTGGTGCAAAGCTTTGGGCTTGAGTGTTATCAGTACGCTGATGATACTGAGCTCATTCTGAGGATGGAAGGCCAACCTGACTCCGTACCCGATAATTTCCATCAGTGTCTCGAAGCCGTTACTGGATAGTTGCGTGCCAGCAGGTTGAGGGTGAATCCAGCAAAGATGGAGATCCTATGGTTGGGCTGCCCAGGCAGTGGGGATGACCAGTTGCCTACCCTGGATGGTGTGGCATTGTGCCCGTCCTTATTGGTAAAGAGTCTGGGATTCCTGTTGGACCCTCTGCTGACAATGGAGGCTCAGGTCTACGTTGTGAGCAGAGTTGCATTTTCCCATCTGCGACAGGCTAGGCGATTGGCTCCCTATCTGTCTAGGAACAACCTGGCTACGGTGATCCAGGCTATGGTCATCTTGAGGCTAGACTACTGTAATGCCCTCTACATGGGCCTACCCATGTCAGTGGTCCGGAAGCTCAGGCTGGTGCAGAATGCTGCTGCCCGTCTTCTCACTGAGGTGCCAGCAAGATGTCATATAACACCAATTCTCCAGCAATTGCACTGGCTGCCGATTGAGCACTGGATCACCTTCAAGGTGATGGTAATTACCTTCAAGGCCTTATATGGTCCAGGGCCGGTGTACCTGAGAGACCACCTTACCCCATACCAACCCCAGAGATCACTTCGTTCAGAAGACCAGGATTTGCTGGAAATCCCCAGTTTTAAGACCTACCGCCTGACAGTGACTAAATGCAGGGCCTTTACGATTGTGTCTCCATCTCTGTGGAATGCTGTTGAAATTCGTACCCTATGGGATTTACAATCTTTCTGTAGAGCCTGTAAGACGTATTTATTTCGGCAAGCCTTTGATCTCTGTTACATTTTTTATCTTGTTTATATTGTTCCTTGTGCATTGTTTTGTTGTGTGTTGTAAACCGCTCCGAGCCTTAGGGGAGTGGCGGTATATAAGTTTGAATAATAAATAAATAAATATAAGAGCTGTCAATTTCTGGAGTGGTTGGAGAGAAGTGAGCTTTACTCCTAAGATATCACTGTGATATATCCTGGCCTTTATTTATTTATTTATTTACTTTATTTATATTCCGCTCTTCTCACCCTGAAGGGACTCAGAGCGGATTACAGTACACATACTTGCAGACAATCCCTGCAGTTGAACATATGACATATAGACATATGACATTTATCACAGTACATTACATACATTTTGACATATCACATATTACATACATACATTTTGACATATTACATACACATATACACATACAGAGGCAAACTTTCTGGCCATCGGGGGGAGCTGATGCACTCCTCTCAGCGTTTTCCAGCGTCCCTTTGTTGTTCTTCCGCATTCCTGGTTTTTTTTTTAATGGCCCCATAAATTTTGCCTCCCCACTTAATGTTGTACCTTTATCTCCTACTTGACAGATGCATCTGTCTTTCGGGCTGCAAAGGTCGACAGCAGGCTACACTTAAGGTCAAGCACCCACCTTGTCCTGGGCAGGCTTCGAACTCATGACCTACAGGTCAGAGAGATCTTATGCAGCTGACACTTAGCCAGCTGCGCCACATTCCTGGTGCTGCGCCACATTCCCGGTCCTTTTCCAGGCTATTCCACTGCATGTCATTTGCCAGGCCACAATCTTTTCTGTGTCAGCTCCATGACAAAATTCATGCTGAGAAGGGAAATGGGCTATGATATTACCTGGAGTACAACAGGGTTTTGAAAATTTCCAGTAGTAGTGTCAGAAAGATCCAAAGGGTCATTTTATGGACAGATTCTCTGAAAATGACATTTACTAGTTGTGTACTTGAAAATAATTGTCATCTCTACTGAGCGTGTTGCTGATTAGTCATCAGGGGACTGCTAGCTGAACTCTCGTTTCAAAAGTTAGGCTTAAACTGGGGTGGCCCATCAGCCACAGCCAATCAGGATGGAGCATGAAGTTATAATCCAGCTACGCATTGCCCACCTGCCAGTTTAGATGAGAGATAAACACGCTATCTGAAGAGACCTTGGGAGTGAATTGGGAACGTGACTCAATTTTTAATAAATACATAATAATATGATTCATATTGTAAGCCAGGTTTATTACTAAACTCATGCCACATGCAGCTAAAGACGGGTTTTCAGGCGGCCACCACTTAACTTCTCCTCCCTTCCCTCCTTTCTAATCTGCTACCATCCTGAGGCTTCTGCCTCCCACCTGGGATGTTATTTTCCATATCTTTCACTCTACTGCTGCATGCAAAACTCACAGCTGCTCGGGCAACGGGATTAAAAAATGTATTTGGGCATGCTTGGCTGCCTCGCGGCATGTGGGAAAACAAGCAAGCAAATATGGGGACTCTGCAGTGCGTGGGAGAGAATGAGGAAAGTCTCTCGACCTGTACCACTGTGGGCGCGGGAGGCCTCTGATGCTTTAGCGAGAAAAGCAATTTCTGCTGTGTCAATAAGAGAAGAACAAGGCAAGGGGAGAGATTGTTCCTGGGACTAACAGAGGAGGGGTGGGAGAAGACATGGCTGTGATTCCCATCAGTTCTCACCAAGCACAGAAAATGGGGCAGGTTGGACAGCCTTTGAAGAGTGTTTGAAAATTCCAGTTGTGCAAAGGGCTGCAGCCAGATCTTTCAACGGGGATGATTACAGGGACTACTCCAAGTTGGAACTGGCTGCATTTTCAAAGCTCTCGAAAACTTGCACTCGTTGCTGTTATCAGATGAACTTAATTGCTGGTAAATGATGCAGCAAGCATCCCAGCCCTTTCATGGAATCATAAGAGTTATAGTTTTACAAGGTCTTCAGCCTTCTTGGATGGGCAACAGTGGCACAATGGGTTAAACCCTTGTGCTGCTGAACTGCTGACCTGAAGGTCAGCAGATCGAATCCGCAGGATGGGGCGAGCTCCCACTGTTAGCCTAGCTCCTGCCAACCTAGCAGTTCAAAAACATGCACATGTGAGTAGATGAATAGGTACCGCTTTGGTGGGATAGGCATAAAACACTCAAAGCAGTCAGGCCATTCACATAACCAGGAGGTAACAATACAGGTTTCTCAGCTTGGAAATGGAGAACAGCACCTTCCCGGAGCCAGAGATGAACATTGCCTCCAAAGCCAGAAATGAAAGGAGAAACCTCTATCTTTATTTGTGTTTGTGTGTCTCATTGTATTGTAACAAGGCATTTAATGTTTATCAGTATCTGTTTGCACTGTAATTCGCTCTGAGTCCACATGAGGAGAAGGGTGGAATATAAAGTGATGGTGATGCCAATGATGATGATGATGATTATTATTCTCTGCCAAAAGAGTGCTGGTGCCTCCCAGAATTCCACAGCGTTGAGCCATAGCAGTAAAATTGGCATCAAACTGCATTCACTCTGCAATGGAGATGTACCTCTAGCGAGCACAATCTTTGACGCTGACCCTGCATCTCAGGCTCTGAATGCACACGTCAACAGCATGTACACCAGGGGTGCTCATTAGGTAACCCGGGAGCTACTAGTAGATCTTCGGCCCTCTTCCAGGTGATCCTCGGGCCTCACCAGCCAGATGGGGCACTCCTGTCATAAAATTGAATAAATAAATAAATAAATAAATAAATCATGCACACCCTGCGTGCACGCGTGCTCCTGCTGCTGCCTTCCGCTCTTGCGGTGCTTCTTTCACCTGTGGGGCATTGCAGGAAGAAGGAAGCGCGAGGCGGGGCTTCTGGAGGGAGCACCCTGCCTCTCTCTTGTCCAGAAGCAGCTGTGCAGCCTCCGTTGCCGGCGAGACAGGCAGGGCGGAGCGCTCCCTCTGGATGCCCCGCCTCGTGTTTTCTCCTTCCTGCAATGCCCCGCAGGCGGAAGAAGCACTGCGTGGGCGGAAAACAGCAGCAGGAGCACGCGCGGTGGCAAGAGCGTGCGGGAGCGCACGGCGGCGGGGGCAGGTAGATCTTTTGGACTTCGTTGCTTTAAGAGTAGTTCGCATGCTGAAAAAGTGTGAGCACCCCTGATGTACACAGTCTAGAGTAGTACACTGATCCCTGCCCCATGTTAAAGTTGCACAATTTGAACCAATCTGGACACAGCATATTATCTAAGAACACAGAAATGCTGGACCGTTCTAACAACCACCATGTCAGACTATTTATTTATTTATTTGTTTGTTTACCTCATTTCTATTCCGTCCTTCTCACCCCACAGGGGACTCAGGGCGGATTACAATGTACACATTACATTTAGACACACAAACACACAAGACAGACAGAAGCAATTTAACATCTGGCCACCAGGGGGAGCTGTCGCACTCCCCCATTCCTCAGCGTGTTTTCTGGAGATCTTTTTATGGCCTCGTAAATCAGCCAAATTGAGCCTTCCCCACTAAGTGGTACCTTAATTTCCTACTTGACAGGTGCAACTGTCTTTCGGGTTGCAAAGGTCGACAACAGGCTACACAATTGGTCGAGAGCCCACCTCGACCCAGGCAGGCCTCGAACTCATGACCTTCTGGTCAGTAGAGATCTTATGCAGCTGACACCCAGCCAGCTGCGCCACATTCCCGGTGCTACACAGAGAAGCCATTGAAATCCACAAGCACGTGGACAATTTCAACAGAAAGGAGGAAACCATGAAAATAAACAAAATCTGGCTACCATTATTTTAAAAACAACCTCTAGAAAAGAAACAAATCAAAAGAAAGGGAATGGGAGAAGACTCAGAAATTCAGTTTGTGATAGCACAGAGTTTGAAGTGGTAGCCTAAACCTAAAGGTGAGTTCCAACTAATTGGAAGTTACTCAAGTGCTGAAGTACTAAATGACTATTGATTCAATGCATCTATTCCAGTTAGGACTAGCAGTTATGTTTGGACCAATACTAAGTGTACACATCTCTTGTTGAGGCACCTTGCAAAGTGGATGCAGTGTTGTTGATAAGTAGCAAAATGGGCAAGATTACAGCAGTAGCGTTGTTATTGAGAATTAATAGAAAGGATAGACTTGGAGTCTGATGTATAAGGACAGCATGGCAGAAAATGTATGTCCAACCACTTTAGCCTTTGAGTGGAAATTGTGACACATTGCTCTTGGCTGAGGCCCTTAATGGCCTACAAATCAAAGAGGCAGCTGCAATTTCTCCTTAATATATTTACAGCCCTCCCGCATCCAACAGCTCACAGCAGTGAGAAACAATTGATGGGATCTGTCCAGCCAATGCAGTCAGGAATTTCAGGGGGAGATGAGATATATGTTGTATAGTTCGGGTTGTTGTTGTTTTTTTACTTTGCAGGGATGCAAATTTGAGAGTAATCCCACTGAAATCGGTTGTGACAGCCTCAGTGCTAATTCACCTACACACTTCAGTGTGTACACAATTTATAACTCACAGATGGAAATGAAATGTGGCTACCCCCTCCCCAAACTCGGCACTAAATCTAAGATATGACTCAAAAACAGATTCTTATTGTGAACTGCAACTCTCAGACAAAGAATAAATTTGGGGCGGGAGGGATCCAAGAAAAATAACAGACAGCAAACTCTGACGCAAATCAAAAGAAGGTCCTGAATTCTCTCTTGCAAAAGAACTATAGAGACAGTTTGTCACGGGCACAACCTCTTAAGACAGTGTTTCCCAACCAGTGTGCCGTGGGAAATTGGCACTTTCCCCCCTCCTAGCAGCCCCCTCACAGGTTTCAGAGAAACAAATTGAGCCTCTCTACTTGGAATTTTTTTTTACTATTTTACTGGATTTTTCAAGAGTTGCCTCCCCCCAAGGAACTGTTTATAACAGCTTCATGACATCCATAGTTAACTGGAAGCAAGTTTCACTCAGGGTGAAATTTCACAAAGATCTGGAGAACAAGCTTTATGAGGAGCGGCTTGAAGAGCTGGGCATGTTTAGCCTGAAGAAGAGAAGGCTGAGAGAAGACATGATAGCCATATATAAGTATGTGAGAGGAAGTCATATATATGTTGTGTTCATCAAAACAGGCCCAGGTTTCACACTGAGTGTATAAATACATTTAAAAACATATTAACTATATGTATTACTGTGTTAGAGTGTCATTTTGTGTCATTTTGGTTGGTGGTGTGCCCCAGGATTTGGTAAATGTAAAAAATGTGCCGCAGGTTAAAAAAAGGTTGAAAAACACTGTCTTAAGAGACCCACAACACAAAACATGGCACCCCCACCTTGGCTTTACACTATTAGAGCAGCCAATTCCATGCCCCAAACTTCTCACCCTTTAAAAAAGAAGTCAGGACTTCATCCGCCCCACCCCACAAACATTCATTGGCCACGCAGTCAGTTCCTGTTTGGTCAAATTGTGGCCAAACAGTTGCATCCTGTTTTGAAATACATTCTGTGCAAACCTGAAGTGTGTTTGTGTGTGTGAAAATGTAAGGTAGATATAAACAAAGTGGAAGAGGTGTGAAGAGGTAAATCTATTTATGCACTTATTTAATTTGTAACCACCTTTTCTCCCAGCATGGGACTACAGTAGTTCAGAGCACAGATCAGAAAGTTTTAAAATATGGAATAAATTAACTAATTAAAAGCACCATACTATACAAACATTGCAAAATTGTAAGAATGAAAGCACAAAGCACAGCAACATGGTACGTAGCATCTCTGCCCTGGGGCTTTGGGAGTGCTAGTGGTCATTTGGAGGACAAAAACAACAACAACTGATAGCATTGCTCAAGCCTTCTCTGAAACCAAGGCAAATTTCACACTGTACAGTCACAGCAGCATGATTCTACTTTAACTACATGACACCATCCTATGGATTCTTGGGATTTGCAGTTTGGTGGTGGTGGTGGGGTATGCCTTTTCCTCAGTCACAGAGCTACACTAGTGCCTCTATCCTAAGTACAAGTCCCAGGATCCTCATGCAAGAAAGTACCAAGACAGTTACAGGGGCATCATAACATTGGAATCATAATTCTGTGATCAGAAGTGGCCAGTTTTCTGTTTCTAAACCAGTGGAATACAAGTAGCCTGAACCTATGAGTGATGTTTACGTATGTTTCTGCACAAATATCAAGTTTTACATAATTTTTATTATAACCTACATTTTGTATGATGCTATGCATATTTAAATGTGACACGGATAAAAGTCTCAGAATATCTGCAACACACCTACAACAAAAGAGAACTCCCACCTTGTCTAGACAGAATTGAGGAAAATAAATACCACTCTTTCCTCACTTCCACCAGTCTACTGACTATGCCGGATGTACCAAACGCTCCCATATTTATTGTTACTGATGTGTCTAATCAACTCCATAAGATGTATGGAGTGGGATGGCAGGAAATCTCATTTCCAAGCCAAAAACTTTAAATGCATGAGGCGGATGTTTTGCCTGTAGAAAGTGGGTATATAATGCAGATTCAGTAGATCCGCATCTAATTCTCGACTGGTGTTCCAATATCTGGGTTTTCAGGGCTCTTGAGGTCACGCCCATGTACTGGAGACCACACCCACATTGAATGCAGTACACAACTCCAGACGTTAAACAAGTGATTAACGTCTGAGTTTGAGGATTCTGAAACTACTCTGATTTTGAACTTCCGTGGCTGGATTGTTTAAAGGGCATATGGCACAACACCCGCATTTTTTTGTGCCAGGGTTACCTACTCTTTGGACAGCACGAGGCGCATGATTAGTATGAATGAGGATTTCTTTTTGATTTTGGGTTCTTTTATATGCTATTATGGGAGGATGTTGAAGACCTGGGAGAATGGATACTAGTGGCCAGAATTTTTTTGACAATTTGTTGAATTTGCTTTGAGTGTTTGGTCAAAGTAAGTGGCCAAATCAGACGTTGAGTTTCTTTTTTTAGGGGTTGGTTTTAACAGATCACGTCTATTTACTGAGTTGGCTTTATTGAGAGCAGTAGTGATTATTTTAGAGGAATAATCTCTTTCTTTGAAATTGTTAAACAAAATACTAGCATCTTTATTGTAATGGTCGGTAAAAGAGGAAGGTTTAGTAGGGTAGACCCTCTCTCACTCAGACTCAGCCCCGAATCAAAATCCTGGCTATGGCCCTGGTTACAGAGTGTGGTACTGAGTGTGGTACTGAGGATTAATTTGAGTGTCCTCTGAGGTAGGAAAAGAAACATAGACATCACTTTCAGGTGACTGGAGGAAAACTAGGCTACAAATTCTACTAATAAATAATATTTTTTAAAGACTCTGCCTTTTTCGTTCCTTAGTTTCTAATGATTCATGACCCCAAGCACTTTATTCTCAGCCTGGTTCTATTACTAAAAGGAAACTAGGCTGTGAAGAAAAGTGCCAGAGTTAATGGAACATGGGTTTATGCACTCCCTTTACTTATTTACAGCACTTTTATGCCGTATTTTTACACCAAGTCCTCCTTAGACAGTTTCCATCACTTCAAGCTAAAATCACAATATTTAGTACTAACAAAACCACCATTATGTGTTAAGAAATAATCCAAAAGACAGCATTATAAAAAGGCTGAAAACTCAAAAGCAATGGAGTAGCAGCCAAATAAAAACAGCAGTAAATGTTCATAAATAAATACATGGCTGGATGTTGAAAGCTTAGCTCTGACTCCCACCCCTTAGTTTATACATGAATTGGGCAAACTCATGAATAAACTAGCATGGCTGCTCCCTTCACATCCAGTTTGGCTCCTGGGTGCACATTAAAAACCATCAGCCCCTTCTGCCAATGCTCCGGCTGTGTTTGCTTTGTGTTTGCTTTTTCCTTCTGTCACTCCAGAACATCCTTTCCAGACAAACAACTCATGCTGCAGATCCATTATTAATAGGGCTGTCTGGCAGCCCCTGATGGATGGCTTTAATACTCAAGTGAAGTGGAGGATGTGGTAAGTGCTGGTGAGGAGCCACCATTTAATCGTGGTGGATACCCTTTGCCTTCCCAGGAGCCAATGATCTATGGCAGTGTTTCCCAACCAGTGTGCCAGGGCACAATAGTGTGCCGTAAGCCAGTGTTTCCCAACCAGTGTGCCGTGAACTATCATCAGGTGTGCCGTGGGAAATTAGAACCTCCAGGAAAGGGGGGGAGGAGAGTCTAGTGTGTTGAAGTATAAAAACCCTAAGAAACCTACCTCGATAAAGGAACAAAATTACAAACACCCCCCTCCCCACCCGTTGTCTACTTGGTCTCTCCCTCTCCATGCATTGGGAAGGCCCGCCTCCCTTTCCCCAAGTAGAGACCTCCTCTTGCCTCCTGGGGGTTCTGTGTGGGAAGTTTGGCCCAGTTCTATCATTGGTGGGGTTCAGAATGCTCTTTGATTGTAGGGGAACTATAACTCCCAGCAACTACAACTCCCAAATGTCAAGGTCTATTTCCCCTGAACTCCATCTGCATTCATATTTGGGCATATTGAGTATTCATGCCAAGTTTGGTCCTGATCCAACATTGTTTGAGTCCACAGTGCTCTCTGGATATAGGTGAACTTCAACTCCAAAACTCAAGGTCAATGCCCACCAAACTCTTATAGCATTTTCTTTTGGTTATGGGAGTTCTGTGTGAAGTTTGTGTCTTTCTGCCATGTCGGCCTGGATATCTATGTTGAGTTCATTGAAACAGGCCCAGGTTTCACACTGAGTGTATAAATACATTTTAAAAACATATCAACTATATGTATTACTGTGTTAGAGTGTCATTTTGTGTCATTTTAGTTGGTGGTGTGCCCCAGGATTTTGCAAATGTAAAAAGTGTGCCGCGGCTCAAAAAATGTTGGGAAACACTGCCTTAGCTTAACCTCACACTGTTTTGTCCACTTCAGCTTCCTAAACTATTTTCAGCATCCTCTCTTTCACTGGGAATCTTGGCTCCTAGCCTTCTTTTACGACCACCAAACCAACCAGCTGTTTTATGCTATCCTCTAGCCACAAAAAATAGCAAGGCGTGATCCAAAAAGCTCCTTGATAATTCTGCAAAAGATGCATGAGGGGTAGTTGTTGGAGATGCAGCAAAATAACACAAATTACTGGGATGCTGCAATGTTCAGGATGGTTAATACGTGGGATAAATACACTTGCACTGTCCCTACATGACTGCCAATATGACACACAGAGTGAGCACCAACACATACTTTTGATGAGATTCTGTATGGTAAAAAGGAAGCAGCACAGATCCTCTGTTTTCATTGTACACATTCCAGCCAGAATATACTCAAGGCATTGCCTTTCCCCCACCATGCCTGCATGGTTACATTTGAAATCCAAAAGCACCCACAGCAAAGATCCAGGAGACCTGACATGTAGCCAATGCTACTATACACACCCTCTTGTAGGATCTCGAAGCAGGAACTGGAACACTAAAGCCCCATTTTCTGTTTTTGATAAGAGCATCAATAATATATGGTTTACAAGTGCAATATAAGGTGACTATCAAATTCCAAGGGTCATATACAAGATCACAGTATCATAGTTGAAAGATCCTGATGGCCATCCAGCCTTTTGCCATGCAGGAAGACACAATCCAAGCACTCCTGACAGATAGATGCTCAACCTTTGCTTTAAAACTTCCAGAGATGGAGATTCCACCACACTCTCAGGCAACACATTCCATCCCCAAATAGCTGTAATCATCATCTTTTTTTCTAGTGCTTAGATAGAATCCCTTTTCTTTTACTTTGGATCCTTTGCTCTGTAACGGCAGCAAATTTGTCTGACTCTAGGGAAACCACCTTAAGGAGTATTAATCTGTAAGGGTGGATTGCAAAATAGTTTCTAGAGACTGGAGTGTGAAAGAGGCCCCATTTTTCAGCATTTCAGTCTTGTGGCCTTTGTTCCCAGGCCGCCTTTGTTCCTGTGCAGGGAGGGTTCGCGGGGGCCTCCCTCGCCAATGGCCACGAGCCCGGTAGGGCCCTCCACACCGTTTTCCCATGGCCTTCTCGGCCCTCTCAGCCGCTTGCCTTGGGTCCGGCAGAGCTCACCAGGCATCTTGCGGCCTGCTCCAGGCCTCTTGCCCGGAGCTTACTATGTTCGGTGGGGGGAGGGACTCGGCCTGCGCCCCATGCTTGCCGGGGCCATGCCTCCCCCCCCATCATTGCCTCGGGCCTGGTGGCTGCCTGCGTAGCCCACCATGCCTCCGGATTCTGAACTTCCAGTGGTGGGCAGGGGCAGGACCCTGCTCGTCCCCTGCGCTCCCATTGCCTCGGGCCTGGTGGGCTGCTTGCAGGGCCCCGCCATGCCCCGAGGCTCTCTATCTCTCTCTCCCGTGTCAGCAGCCGCCGCACGCCATCTTCCGCCAATCACCGCCCACTGTCAGGCCCCAGGCCTTGGTTTCCACCTTCCCAGAGCCAGAGTGCAGCCATGCTGGGGTTAAGATGCCAACAAAGGCTGCTTCTGTGATTCTGTCAAACCATCTGCAAAGTGAGTTGTTTAGTTCAGCCGATGGTCAAGGCAGCCGAGAGGGGCGATAAGCTAAGGCGAGAGACTCAGGGAGATGGTGCTACTCCTTTTTACCCAGATGTCTAAAGTTAATTGGCTTTACATACCTTGCTGCTGAGGAGATCTAAACAGCAGCTGAGATCCATCCTGTGTGAACTGGCACTCGACGCAAATGCGTCGAAAGCTTCAAAGCCTTAGAGGACTCTAAAACACTGGGCCTTAGCATCCATCCCCATCTCGAGCCAACTTTGCATCTTCAAGACCATGGATTCCTGAACAGGCCTATGGGCCTTCTTGCTTAAGAACTTTGCCTGCCAAGCTTGCTTGCTATTTTCCTATGGATTTGGCCCACTTGGGCATAAAGACTTTGTTTTGCTTTGGATCCTGAATACTAAAGGACTATAATCAATTGCTGCTCTCATTGAACATTGCTGCTATTTTGCTGGTGCCACTTTAAGGCATTTTAGACTGACTTCTAGGCTCTTTCCTTTAACCAGTTATTCTAAATAAACCGTTGTACCTCAGTTGGACTCTTGTGGTTTACTAAGGGAGGTTCCAAGTGTCTTGGGCGCGACACCCACTCCGTCCTCCCATTTTCCTTCTGGGAGGAAGAAAGGGAGAGAAATAAACCCCTCCTCCTCCTTCACAATCCTCCTCTTGACCCCTTCCTTTCCCTCTGGTGGGAGTTCTCGCGAGAGAGTTCCCCTGAGAGTGGCCTTCTCCTTTTCCTTCTCCCCCCCCCCTTCAGATCTGCCTGTGTTTCTGGCTGAGGGGAGGAAGAGGAGGAGGAAGGAAGAGAGGGAGAGAGGGGCATTCCCGCAGCCCCCCGGTGCAAGCCAGATTTAATCATCAAAAGAGCCACACCTGGCTCGCGAGGCATAGGTTCCCGACCCCTGCTTCATATCAACATAAACCAGATCACATTGCTGTGCCCCATACTGAGTTGTCCAAAAGCCTGAAGATGACTTGATATATGCCAAAGCAATCCAGAGAGCCTGAGAGGATATGTCCTGATAATGGAAGCTTTAATGTTCTGAAGCATTGAATACAGTCTCCCCATCTTGAAATTGTCTCTAGAGAATGAACTACAATTCCCATCATCTACAGCCAAGATTGCCACTGGTTATACTGGCTAGAGAGGGTGGGTGTTGTGATGCCTAATAGCTGCTGACAGTAGTTTTGTTTCAGCTCTTTTTTTTAGTATTTTGGGAGTCCAGCATCCACTGCTTGATTGATTGTGGAATGCTATTTTAGCACACATTGCATAAACTATTTTAAAATATTTTACACTGATTTTCCACAACTTTAAATTGGTCTTGTTTTTATAAGTCAAGAGACACATATGTTGTTGTCAGTATCCCCTTAAGTCCTCAAAATTTTGCAGTGAGGTGGGATATCAACATTTAAATAATCAAAGAACATTAGTTGGGCCTCCAGGTCCTTTTCTCTGTACAAAGAAAGGAAACAAAAATATTCAATTGGGAATACCCTTGCAAAATACTCAGGCAGTCTTTGAATCAAGTTGTCTGCGTTTATTGATTTTCAGTCAGATCTCCACCTAATTCTGACAATCAGGCAATTAGCAGGCATCAAGCCCAGATCTAAGTCTTATGATCTGGCTTTTCCCTCCAAAAACTAGAGACAAATACAGCCACATTAGTAAATAACTGTCAGGGTGGATTGGGCAGTCTGTTTTACTGTCAATCACACCATCCTGTTGACTGCTTCTATGCTTTCCTTTCTTCCTGGGATAGGAGAAGGGAGCGGGTTCTTATGTACGTTGGGATTGTAAAAAATGCAGATTAGACGCACTGCACCATATGCCACAAATGAAAAGAAAGGAAAGATGTATTGTAAGAAGAGCAAGCCAGATACATCTTTTGGCAAAGTGAAGTATCTATCCATTGGAGCTGTCAAAGTGCTTTGAAAGGGCAGCTAATGTTTATTTAATTTTGCTGCTGGGTGCCTTCAAGTTGTTTCCGACTGATGATGGCCCCAAGGCAAGTTTTCTGCCATTGCCTTCCTCTGAGACTATGAGATAACAAGTTACCAAAGTTCACCTGTGTTGGGTTTCCATGGTCAAGCAGAGATCCAAATGCCAGTCTCCTATACTCTAACAGCCACATTGCCTGTTAATTTGTTACCTAGGGCAACAAAGTGTCCTGGACCAGCCCTGAAGCAGTGGGAAACTCAACAAAGATAGATGCACAATTCAATGGCACGTATCACATTTCTTTGTCCCTAACAATTCAAAGAGATATCTAGGTATATCAGTTTAACAGCTGAGAAACTTAATTGCCTTTTATGAATACTAGTGGATATTTACCACTTAGGAGAAGGCTGACTCAAGTGAGTTTTTAACTCTTCTCAGGGAGATTCCTGATTTCCCAAAATGGTGGTGAGTGCTATTTCCCAAAAGAAAAAAAATTACTCACCGCCCCCTAGAAATTATTATTTTTTAAATTAATAGCAATTAAACAGAAAGATATATGTATTAATGCAGTGGTTCTCAACCTTTCTAATGCCATGACCCCTAAATAAGGTTACTCATGTTGTGGTGACCCCCAACCATATTTTCGTTGTTACTTCATAAATAATGTTGCTACTTTTACGAATTCTAATCCAAATATCTAATATGCAGGTCAAAGCAAAGGGGGCAGGGCGGGGCCAAAGAAGAGGGCTGGGCAACCTCTCCTAAATGGACAATCGTTCACCGCCCCCTTAAAGGGGTTCACCGCCCCCCAAATTCCCCTGAGCCTCCCACCGCCCCCTTGGATTGCTACACCGGCCACTTTGAGAATCAGTGATCTAAAGAGTCGTGCCTTTCCAAAAGTTGTGAGGTATCAGAAAAGACATCTATCATCCGGTCAATGCAGTAAATCTGCTACTGTAAGTACAGTACATGTAATGAATAAATACATTCTATAGAGAAGGTGTTGATGAAAAGAATCAAGTGTCTTCAGTACTTTAAAGATAAAAAAAGATTTTGTGGCAGAAACGTTCCTGATTTTGGTGGATCTACAGCCGTCATTCCCAAAGTGGGCACTACCGCCCCCTGGGGGGCAGTGGAGTGATCCAAGGGGGCGGTGGGGAGCCCCATGGACAAGCCCCATGGCCATGGTTCCCTCCTCCGCCAAGGAAACCTCGCACTGAACGAGGGAGGAAGGAAAGGCAAGCCTTCCTCGGGGGCAGCGGCAGTGACAGAGGAGGAGGGAGCCCCAGTGGCAGGCTTTTCCACGGCCTTCCTCTCCTTCTCCCTTGTCCCATGTGCGGCCACGGGGGCGGGGGCAGTGGCGGGAGGAGGCAGAAAAGCCACGCATGGGGTGATGGGGGAGGGAAAGGTGTGCTCCTCTCCCCTTGCTCTCTCGCCCCCCGCATGCGCCTTCCTCGGCGGCGGAGGTAGGAAAGGCGCGTGAGGGAGAAGAGAACGGTGCACGCCTTTCCCTCCTCCCATGCCCCGCGCACACATTTACCACCGCTGCTGCTGAGGAAGGCACGAGAGAGCAAGGGGAGAGGAGCGTGCCTTTTCCTCCCCCCTCGCCCCATGCACGGCTTTTCTGCCTCCTCCCACCACTGCCCCCACCCCCGTGACAAGGGAGAAGGAGAGCAAGGCTGCGGAAAAGCCTGCCGCTGGGGCTCCCTCCTCCTCTGTCACCGCCGCTGCCGCCGAGGAAAACTCACGCACCGCAAAGGGGGGGAGACAGAAGGGACTAAATGACCATTAGTGTTGTTGTTATTACTACTACTACTATTGAGACTATTACTGAGACTGGGTGGCCATCTGTCAGGGGTGCTTTAATTGTGCTTCTGCTGCATGAAGGTAGAAGGGCATTGGACTAGATGATCTTTGGAAGTCCCTTCCAACACGATTACTATTACTATAATTAATTTATAGGGGGGTACTGAGTAAAAAAAATTCTGGAAAGGGGGAAGTAGGCCAAAAAGTTTGGGAACCAGATCTACAGTGACCACTTATACTTGGTGGGGGCAGAGAGAGAGATTGGAATAATGGATTCTAGAATTGGCTTCAGGGTAGTTTAGATCACCACAATCCCGATCACTGTGGAGGTGGGAAGATGTCCTGGCTATCCAGTAGTGCCAAACCTGGTGCAGTGCCACCAGATAGCCACCCTATCTGTCCACCATTCTCTTCTTCACAGTGGCCAGTCGGTGAGATATGGCTAGTGACATTGTCCAGGGCACTCCTTTCTCCAATCACCTCATTACGCCAGCCAGTGTCACTTCAGGTGATGAGTGACTGACAAAAGCCTTGCTGGGCACTGCAACAAAGTGAACAGGGCTAACAACAGATGGCTGCCCTGGCCTAGGGAATACAGGATGAGTACGTTATGGACCAGTTATGGACCATTCAATCCCAGAACTGGCCCAAATGTCTACATGGGCCCAACGCTCATGTTTGCTCCATATTCTTGGTGAGAGTTCAGAGCAACCCATTAATTCAACACAATTAAAGGACATGTTAAGGCAGTGTTTCCCAACCAGTGTGCCATGGCACACTAGTGTTCTCCCATCTACCTAGCTCATTAGGGTATTTCCCCTGTGAGTAGCACAGGAGGCCACACACCCGTCCCAGAGCGATCATCAGGTGTGCCGTGGGAAATTGGAGATAGAGAGAGAGAGAGAGAGAGAGAGAGTCCTACCGGGAAGCCCTAGCCTGGGCTCGATCCCTTGCTTGTGTCCTGCAAACACAGCCTCCTTTTGGGAAGCCTTGTGCCGCCAGATTCACCACTTGCCTTCTTGGACTTCCTCCTCCCCTACGCTCCTTCCTCGGCCTTGGAAGGGTTTGAGCCAAAAGGCGGGGACTGCGTCAGGCAGAAAGAGATGCACTGAGAGAGAGAAGATCCTGGGATGGGACTTCCCCGGGTCCCCCGGCTGCCTGGAGGCGGATCTACACCGTAGCATTCATGCAGTGAGGCACCCCTTGCTCTTCCAGGGCTCAAAGTTGGGGAATCCCGGGATTTGTAGTTTGGGGAGGCTCAGGATGGTGTCAAACTACCACTCCTGTGATTCCTTCGCACTCAGCCAAGGCGGGTCAAGGGGCGTTCGGGACACAGGGTTGAGGCACCTTTAAGCAAGGGCCGAAAACTAACAGGGCTTGCTCACTTAAGGCAGGTGTGGGCCAACTTGGGCCCTCCCTCCAGGTGTTTTGGCCTACAACTCCCACCATTCTCCCTTTCTGTGTAGGCTATATGTGTTGTGTGTGTATATGCATATATGTACTGTGTATATACATATTAACTATATGTATTACTGTGTTAGAGTGTCATTTTGTGTCATTTTGGTTGGTGGTGTGCCCCAGGATTTTGTAAATGTAAAAAATGTGCCGTGGTTCAAAAAAGGTTGAAAAACACTGTGTTAAGGTGACCTTGGCCTGCATTAACCCAAATCAGCTCTGTGCATCGTTTAACCACCGCAGAGTTGAATCACCCACCATTTGTGATAAGTGATTGTGCACCCCTGCAAGGTAGAATGGTTTTGGGCAGGATGGCCCTTACAGTCCCTTGTGATTCTACGCAGGTGGAGGGTTTTTTTCTCAGCTGGAAAATGTTCTGTATTTGCATTTGTGCATAAAATGAATGGAGCACGGGAGTATAAATAGTGAGACTCATAGGTGGCTCAACACAGCCAAGACAAGAGATCCTTGACATTTCCACGCAAAGTGCATGAAGGCACAATAAAGAACATCCCATGGGGTCTAGTCCCTGATATCGGACAACACAATAAATCTGTCAGTCTTCAACAAGACTCTGTTATTAAACATGACTACCCTTCTGAAAGCTGCCAACAAAAGGAGTTGCCAACAGCATTATCTCCCTAGCTTTTGCTATGCTAATTTAACACCTGTAGTAGAAGAGAAAATCCTACTTGAGTCCATGGGGAGTATAGCTAAAAGATCATTTTTTAAAGAGCTGAAACTACTCAGGATTCTTTTGTTTTTATGTTTTCCCCACAAACAAAGCTCTGGAACCATCTCAATAATTACAATGGGACATCTGGGGAAACTTCTCATTTGAAATGGATTCAGCCAGCCTGCTCAGTTAATTGCATGGCCGTTTTGTCATACTAATGGAAAGGCTACAGGAAAACAAATGGCTTCACCTAAACACACAGTTTGGCCACTCACCTTGGAAGCCAAGCTTAATAATAATCAGCATTCATCAATCCGCTCCGGCCCACGCTAGAGCTGCCAGAGTCTGTTTTCAAAGTGTTGGTGATTAAAGTCTGGGTGCTGTAAAGTTTGGGCAGAATATCTTTTTGATAATGAGGACAAAGTGTCTCTGAGCATGTATAGAATAGTCTCTACTTAAATGGAATTGGTCTTTGTGTGAACACACCCTCCCGGTGCTAATCCTTCATCCTCTCTTTTTTTCATTTGATTATTTATTCATCACTACTAATTATTCATCAAACTGTTATATCAACAGAGAGCCAGTATGCTGTAGTGGTTAAAGTGGGATTAGGACTCTATGAGGCTAGGGTTCAAATTCCCCTTTGGCCCTGGAAACCCACTTTGAGTAATTTATTTGTCATTTATTTATTTATTTGTCACGTTTCTATACTGCCCCTCTCAGCCCGAAGGTGACTCGGGACGGTTTACACAGGCAGTCTCTGGCCTCAATACAACACAGCAACAAGTCAACCCCCCAGACCACATATAATAACAATTTAACAATTAAAAACATACAATTGCAGCCTCAGCGTCATGTTGAAATCAGTTTCCATCACATCGTCGTCATTCCTTATATCCAATTAAGCCTTATATTTCAACAACAAATGCCTGCTCAAATAACCAGGTCTTGACTTTCTTGTGAAACGTCAGGAGGGAGGGTGCCGATCTGATGTCTTTAGGGAGGGCGTTCCAAAGCCGAGGAGCCACCACTGAAAAGGCCCTGTCTCTCGTCCCCGCCAGTCGCGCCTGCGAAGAAGGCGGGACCGAGAGCAGGGCCTCTCCAGATGATCTTAAACATGATCTTAATTTACACTATTTATTTATTTTATTTACAGTACTTCTACCCCGCCCTTCTCAACCCCCCCCTCTCAAATAGGTGAGTATTTATACACTCACCTAGTGTGAAACCTGGGCCTGTTTCGATGAACACAAAATAGATATCCTGGCAGGAATGGTAGAAATGGTGAATCCAAATGAAAGATAGCTTTCGCTGTATTGCCTCGAGCTCACCGTCTTTTCTTTTTTCTTTTGTCCACCACTCATATTAGGGCCTTCATGTATCATAATTTTGTCCAGGGCCCTGTTTGGCATTTGCATTTTCCCTTCTCAAAAACGCCTCCATCACTGTCACTCGCTTGTCTTGCTGGGATCCCAAATTGCCACTGTCACTTGACGCCCAGCTGCAGCCCTAACTCTAACTTTGTTTACTTAGCCGCATCTGAGCGAATCGAGGATGGCGCGACCATAGCACTCTCGCGTCACTTCTTAGGTGATGCGAGAGTGCTATGGTTCCATTTCTTAAAGGGACAGATGCGCCTTATAGTTTGTATATGAAGTTCGAAAATAATTTCCCACGGTACACCTTATGATCTCTCACGGCACACTAGTATTCCATGGCACACTGGTTGAAAATCACTGGTTTAGTGTAAGAAATTCCTAGCTTGTGTAGTTTTACAGCTAGGTGCAAGTTCTGAGTACAACTAACTAACCAAGCCCACCTGGGCTAATTGGGTGGGCGGAGTCTTGGGGCTGAGTATGCTTCAGGATTTATGCTGCCCATATCAGGGCAAGAGAAGTTGAGTATGCTTCTGGATTTATGTGGTTCAAACTGGAGCAAGAGAAGCTGAATATGCTTCTGGATTGCTTACAACGTTTTTGGGAGAGAGCTGGAAGAAGCAGCAGTGTATTATCCATATGAATCTGCTGTAAAAGGCTTCACTGTTTTGCTTGAACAGTAAGTAGCTTCTGGGCAGAAGAAGCAGGGTAAAGTTTTGTTTGTGTTTTGCCTTTATCTATTGTTTCTGTTTTTGCCGTTATTGAAGCTGAAGTTAAGCAAGTTTTGTTGAAGCAAATCGCTGCGTGTTTCTGTTTAAAGTTTTTGGAAGAAACTGAACAATAAAAGATAAAGTTGCCTGCCGTTTTTGGCAAGAAAGACTGTCTTGCCTATGTTGGCATGCCCAGATTACCCATAAGGCCAACCTAGGCCATGGTCTAGGGGCACAAGCCGAGGGGGGTGCCGATCACGGACCAAAAAAACCCCCTGGTCTGCGCCCCTCTTTCCCCCTTTCTCATGCCCCTCCTTGCTCCTTCTCCCAGAGTCTCTGCTCCGTCGCCTCCATCTCTCGCTCTCTGGGCTGCGGCGGGGCCCTCGCATTGATCCATTGATTTGCCCGCGGGTCTCTGGCTGGCCTGACCTCCTGGTGACTCACCCAGCTCCCCTGGCGGCAGACTGTAAATTCCTGCAGCCAGAGCTGAGCAGCAGAGTCTGGGAGAGGGCGGTGGGAGGGGAGAAGAGAAGGAGGCAACTAGAAGGAAAGAAAGAAAGTAAGTAAAGAAGGAAGAGAGGGAGGGAGGGAGAGGGGAGAGAAAGAGCGTTGCTTGGGTGGACATCTCCCAGGTCCCCAGCACAAGACCACACTAACCCAGGCTCGCTCCTGCGCTCTCGGACCAAACCAGGATGGGCTGCTTGGTCAAAGGGAGCCGCGGGAGGGAGGGAAGGATCAAGGCCAGGGTCTGGCTCTCCTGTCTTTGGGAACTGTCGGAACAAAAGCCCAAACCCCAACCTGAATCCTCCCTCCCGGGAGCGCACGCCAAGTGTGTGTGTGTGTGTGTGTGTGTGTGTGTGTGTGTGTGTGTGTGTGTGTGTATATATATATATATATATATATATATATATATATATATATATCCCAGGCCTCCCGAGGAGACCTTCAGAGCAGAGCGGAGCTTTCCAGCCGGTGGGAGTTGGGACCTTGGAGGTGGCGGGATGGTGCCTCCTCGCCTTTCTCTTCTGCTCCGGAGGCACAATGGCGAAAGCCAGCCAAGTGTGGGGGCGGGGTGTGTGTGTGTGTGGGGGCGTAATTCCAAAGTGTGGCCTAGGGCACAAAAAGGTGTTAATCCGGGCCTACTTGTGGGGGGAAACAGCTGCATTTTTCCAGTCAGCCGGAGTATACTAAGTCCATCCACACACAACTTCCCTGCTATCTTGATGAAAGCCTATCCAGCAATAAAATAAGATTCAACTACCACTCTAAATTGAAATGAGGAGGCACAATTTTTGCCTTAGGCAGCAGAGCAGAGGATTACAACTCACACCATTCCCTGCTCCGTCAAATACTTCAAATTCTTCCCTTTAACCATATAAGCCAGTTGTTCAGGAGTTCTATGCCATCTTAATACCATCCATTGCTCCATTGAGTCCCAAGTCTCCAGGGCAGCAGAAAACAAATCTGCTTCCTCTTCCTTACGACACACTTTCAAATAATTAAACATGGTACTCCTGTCTCCTCTCAACCTTCTCTTTTGCAGGCTAAATAGATCCAGCTCTTCAAACTGTTCCTCATACTGATTTATGGTCTCCAAGATATACATACACAGAATATCTTCCAGCTGAGGAAATAGCTTTTGCATCTGGTGAACTGGGCTCTAAACCTTACTATGAAAGTTTCTTCCATTATTTTTTTTCCCTTTAGTGTCCAGAAAAATGATTTTTCTGATCATGTATACATGCATGAGTCGAGGGCAGGTTTTGGGGCCAAAATTACAGACTTTCAACTTTTTCCTGAAATTTCTGTACTTTTGTGTTTATATAGCATTCCCCACCCTACACAAATGTGCGCACACACAAATGTTGTACGGATAATTTTACGACAGGCAAGAAAAATTCTGACATGTTCCCAGAAAAACAGGTTGGTGCAGCAGCCTGGGACTTTGTTTGTTTGCTTTGGCATCTATTTATCCTGCAACCTCAAAAGAAACAGATTGAGAAGAACAAAAATGATGAGGCTTATTAACCATAGTGTGTTTCTCTCTTCCCCCCGCCCGCTTGCTTATATGCAGGCTCATACACTGGGAATGTTCATTAACAATTCTGCACCCATTTGTCACTGATTGCTTAGCTGGATTTCAAAAGTTGCCTGGTAATCGCTCATTCCAAATTCCTTCTAACCATCTGCTCCAAGGAGCTGCCAGGCAAAGAAGCAGCAGCAGTAGGAGCAGTGATGGAAGCACAAATTCCCCTTGGTGTACATTTGTACTCCTGCACAACAACCGGTAACACTGCATTCACAATCCCCTAGCAATTGAGGATTACAGGTGAAGGCCTTTTCTGCAAGCAGCAGAGACATTTTTTTAAAAAAGAGATGTGGGTTAACCACTGGGTATCTGGGAAGACTAAAGCAGTGTTTCCCAACCAGTGTGCCGGGGCACACTAGTGTGCCGTGAGCGATCATCAGGTGTGCCATGGGAAATTGGAACCTCCAGGGGGGGGGGGGAGAGTCTAGTGTGTTGAAGTATAAAAACCCTAAGAAACCTACCTTGATAAAGGCACAAAATTACAAACACCCCCTTCCCCACCCGTTGTCGACTTGGTCTCTCACTCTCCATGCATTGGGAAGGCCCACCTCCCCTTCCCCAAGTAGAAAACTCCTCTTGCCTCCCTCCCCGGCCTAATGCCGGATGGTTCAGTCCAGCACCGTCCCCGCCCCTCCCTCCTCCCCCTCCTCCCCGGTGCACGCGAAACCACTCTTGGCCTCCCTTCGGCTCCCTGTTCACCCCTGCCGCCTCCTTCCTTCCTGTTTCGCCAGCCCTGAGATGCCCACCCGGGCGGCCCCACTGCCCCCTGAGGAGCTGCGCAGGTGGTGAGTGAGGCTCCTGCTCCCCACGACCCCAATTCAAGACTGGCGGGGAGGGAGAGGGCAACCTAAGTTAGAGGGAGACTGCTGGTCTTTTGAGGCCCTCCCTCCAGAAACTGTAACTCCCAAATGTCAAGGTCTATTTTCCCCAAACTCCATCTGTGTTCACATTTGGGCATATTGAGTATTCATGCCAAGTTTGGTCCTGATCCAACATTGTTTGAGTCCACAGTGCTCTCTGGATATAGGTGAACTTCAACTCCAAAAATCAAGGTCAATGCCCACCAAACTCTTTATAGTATTTTCTCTTGGTTATGGGAGTTCTGTGTGGGAAGTTTGAGTCTTTCTGCCATTCCTGCCAGGATATCTATGTTGTGTTCATCGAAACAGGCCCAGGTTTCACACTGAGTGTATAAATACATTTAAAAAACATATTAACTATATGTGCTACTGTGTTAGAGTGTCATTTTGTGTCATTTTGGTTGGTGGTGTGCCCCAGAATTTTGCAAATGTAAAAAGTGTGCCGCGGCTCAAAAAACGTTGGGAAACACTGGACTAAAGGAAGTGTGTGTCTGTGTGTTTCTGGCCATAGTTCTCCCAAGGCAAAGTAAATCAGTTGGGGCTTTATCCCCGGTTATTCCTTTCAATTCCCTGGATATATCCTTCTCGCAACCTATTCTGGTCCGCATAAATTACTCTGCTATCTTGATGAAAGCCTATCCAGCAATAAAATAAGATTCAACTACCACTCTGACTTGAAATGAGGAGGCACAATCTTTGCCTTAGGCAGCAGAATATTTTATACTAACCTCATGCTAGCATGTGGTCCAACCGATTCAACAATGAACATATTCCAGTTTTTTTAAAAAATTAAGCTGATGATGTCAGATTGTTATCAAACCGCAGTAACCCCCCCCACACAAGGGTTTATAGTTCACCCTTTCCAGATTCAAAGCATTAGAACAGTTTTTCACACTTTTTCAGCATGCGAGCTACTTATAAAACAACCAACCTACCCACTACAAAAATGTAAAACATATAACTATTTTCAAATTTATTAAGGATTCTTTGTATGTACAATGTATGTTGATGTTCCTAGGATAACTGAAGAAGCCAATATTGCACAACACACGTAATAAATAATGATCAGGGAGCGCAGCTCTGCAGGACTACAGTTCCCAGAACCGCAAGTAAACACACGGGAAATCTCGCGAGAGTTGCTTCCGTGACTTGAAATCTTGAAATCTCTTCTGCTGCGATCGATCAGTACTGCCTCCATGATTGACCAGTCGATCGTGATCAACGTAATAAGCACCCCTGCATTAGAAGATCGACCAAACCAGCAGCAGCTGTAAACCCCTAAACATTATCATATAGAACCCTTTAATAAATTGTATCTATTTTCATGGCTTCCTATATGACTTGTATCTTTCTGTGTACTGTATCCATTTCATATATAAATCTAAATATCTATCTATTACATATAATAAAAGTCAGTGTTTGCAGTCGAGCGACCAAACGACCGAGCGACGGGAGGAATATGTGCCAGCATTTCGATTGGCTGCCATTGTGGGGTTATTTGCATAACGGGCTCTAACTGGCCAGCCTCAGAAATCCAACATTCTATGGCCCCAGACAGAGGGGATTGGTTGCCACTGAAATGGAATTTGCATAACTGCCTCCCAACGGCCAACCACATGCAAACATTCTAAAGTGACTCAGAGGGAAAGGGAAAGGCCTCAGGCCCACAGCAATGACAGATTAGGAACAAACTTGCCAAACAGGCAACCAATGGCCCACTTCACTACCTGGTGTGGTTTAGGGCAGGAGGGGCCACGAATGATGGGATTTGCAGTACCTTCACGTCATTAAAACAGGCAACTGTTTTAATGTATTTTAATGTATCTTAACTGTTGAAGGGGTTTTGGGGGGTTTTATATTGTTATTATGTAGGCATCGAATTGTGCCGTACGGTAAGCCGCACTGAGTGCCCCCTCGGGGGTTGAGAAGAGCAGGGTAAACTCCTGAAATAAAATAAAAAAAATCACTTCCCAAACAACACTACAGCCCCTATAAATCACAAACCAGGCCCAAAATTGACAGAAAGGCTTCCTTAACTTGATTTCCCTGACTAGGCCTCAGCTCATGGGATATTGTTAGGCTTCCTTAACTTGATTTTCCTGACTAGGCCCCCAGTACCTTCACCGCAGTACCTTCACTAAGTTCCTGAGACCACTGCGAGCCACATAAACATCTAATAGGAACCAACCACACAATGCCTTCCTCAAATAACCCGGGCACCGCCAGGTCCTCAGCTAGTGTGTGTGTGTGTGTGTGTGTGTGTGTGTGTGTGTGTGTGTGTATGTATATATATATATATATATATATATATATATATATATATAATGAATAGACTGCTTTATAAAATGGACCAAGACATAGCCCGGAGACTCCACATGACCCTGCAAAGTAATCCCCTGAGAACATAAAGGCTGGGCAAGGCCCCTCTGGCTGTTTTCCAGCCAGATAATCACCAAAATCCATTGTTCATGTATATGCAGAGATAGGTGACTTCCCTGTCAGCACAGATAAACTCAAACCTGTTTATCAAATTATACTTTAAATTCAGTTAAAGCTGAGAGATTGCTGCCTAGAAAAATAGAAGCTCAGAGTATGTGCATTTGTTAAACATCTTTTAATGACAGCCAAGCCTTTGGCTGTCAGTAAGGAATGCTTAGAGATGACAATAATGCTGGAGGAAAGGGAAGAAAAAGGGAAGAGGGGCTGACCAAGGGCAAGATGGATGGATGTTATCCTTGAAGTGACTGGTTTGACTCTGAAGGACCTGGGGGTGGTGATGGCTGACAGGGAGCTCTGGCATGGGCTGGTCCATGAGGTCATGAAGAGTCGGAAGTGACTGAACAAACATACAACAAAGCCCTTGATTACCCAAGATCAGCATCTTTGTCAGTGAGTCTTGCACTTTTGTTTCCTAGAATCTTTGTTTGGCACGGAACTGGATATTTGATCTAATCAAAATCCGATCAACATATCTTTACCATTTGTTTTTCCCCTGACTGTGCCCACTCAGGGGACATCATTACAGCTGATTGGTCCTTCACTCTGACCATTGCCAGGATGCCATTCTCCCTCCCAGCCAATCCCGGCACAATCCTAGCCAGCCTCTTTTCTGGCCAATCAGGGGCGGCAGCAGGAAGTCTGAATAGCTGTCAGAACTGTATAAGGTGCCTTGGATTTCTCTGTATGTTTACGCTTGTACATTTTGAAGCAAATTGCTATACTTGTATCCTTTTTGCTCAAACTGTAATAAACCTCTGTGGCTTGTCTTCAACCTGGTGAGTTGGTTTCTCTGTCCTGGCCAAATTGGTTTAGCATATGCTCACCAGGCATGGATCCTCTTATCCGCGGACCTAGTTATTCACTACCAGATGACTGGACAGCAGCACAAAGATAAATATAGGGGTCTCTTATATTTGCTGCTCAGGGTAGATGAACAGAAAGAGCAGCAATGTAGTGGGGATCCATAGAAGGTACCAAGGACTCGCTGTAAGAAAGAAGTTTGGAAGTTAGAATCCGCTATGTGGGGTATGAGAGTGATTTTTCCATCTGCCTTGCCTCTCATTCAATTAAATTGTCATTAGCTGGGAACATATTCAGGCTGCAAATCTATTCATATTGGAAATCTATGGGATGGGGAAATGACCCAATATATTTTGGCCTTGCATGGAGATGTCTGTGCACCCCCAAGTTTTCAAGATTTTGTGCTATAAGTTCTAGAGCACAAAGACATGTATCAGTAAGAGCTTACAGGCATACTGAACTCCTGACTACATAAGCATGGGTTGCTACTAACACCATGTTTTCACTGCACTTCAGTGATACTTCAAGGATGCCTTTTTACCAACACCCACTAGTTACTCTCCTCTAGTGGTTGCACATATTTGGATACTTCTTTTATGACACCCACACGCATGCACACACGCACAATCTCTAACTTTTTCCCACTGGCTTCTCACTCAATAAACACTCAATATGCAGTACCAGGACAATGGATCAACACACTCACACAAAAACGACTGAAGTTCTTCATCCATTCAGAAACTAGAGTGTTTTATTCTATTTCTTTCTCTGAGGATGTCTTCCCCCGCCCCACTTTCCTGCTGACTCATTTAGCATGAATATCAAAATACTTTATCCAGGTCTCTCTACTATTTATTTCCACCATTTCTACCCCGCTTCTTCTCAACCCCCGAGGGGGGACTCAGAGCGGCCTAACAACGGCAACAATTCGATGCCAAAAACTCAGTATACATATAATAGAAACCAAAAACAGTCAGAATTAAAATACATTAAAATACAGTTAGCATTAAAATACATTAAAATACAATTAGCATTAAAATACATCATATATATTCACATAAGTTAAAAACAGTATTCTGTCCATAATAGAAGCATTGGGCCATGTCCACCAGTTTGCCATTTCAATCCAATCTAAAGTGCTGTATCGTGCTAATGTGCAAACGCCTGGTCCCATAGCCAGGATTTCACTTTTTTCCTGAATGCCAGGAGGGATGGGGTTGACCACAACCGAGAAAGCCCTCTCTCTCGTCCCCACCAACTGCATTTGAGAAGTAGGCGGGAGCGAGAGCAGGGCCTCCCCAGATGATCCTAAATTACGAGGTGGGACGTAGCGGCTGATGCGTTCAGACAAGTAAGCTGGGCCAGAACCGTATAGAGCTTTAAAGGTCAAAACCAGCACTTTGAATTGAGCTCGGAATTGGGCAGGCAGCCAGTGGAGCTGACACAACAGGGGTGGTGGTATGCTCTCTGTATGTAGCTCCAGTTAGTAGTCTGGCTGCCGCCCGCTGGACTAATTGCAGTTTCCGAACAGTCTTCAAAGGCAGCCCCACGTAGAGTGCGTTGCAGTAATCTATTCGGGATGTGACCAGAGCGTGGACGACGTAGCTAGAGCAGACTTCCCAAGGTACTATCTGCAACGATGGCAGGAAGAACCTTTGTGAAGCAAGTTACATTGGGTAGGTTTTGTGTACCACTCCTCCTAACATCCCCCACTTTGCTCCACTAAAGCTCTAAGATGGGATGGGAATCATGACACTCCCAACAAAACACAGCCAGCATAGCCAGCCCATACTCAGCCTGCTGGGAGCTGTAGTCCTGCAACATTTCCCTTTTACAGCAATATAATGGGCTCTAGCCCTCTCTTCTGCTACTAAGTAGAAGAGGGAATTCTCGAATTCTAACCACCACTTACTAATGTATCCCACGTCACTATGGTAAGTAACTTAGTAAAAAATTACTGAGGGGTTTAACTTGGGCCTTTCTGTTCCTCTGACTCGGCAAGTGTAGAAAAGAGTTAATTCAAGGAAAGCTTTTATTCTGAGAAAGCAATCTTGCATTAGAAAAAGAGTATCTCATACATGAAGGCACCTCCCTTCAGGCATTACCTTATGAGTATTTACAAACTTACAAAACAGTTTAAGTCATATTCAGCAAAGGATCAAAAAGAAACATTAAGTTGTAACAAAACTGACTTAATGTTTGTATTCTAATCACAATACAGTTACTGTTCTCTGTCTTTGGATATTCATGGACCTCTTTGTCCAGCCTACAATCAAGCTTACCTAGGGAGGGTGAGGCATGAAGAATATACTCTATCTCTCAATTAGACTCAAAATGTTCCTTGTGTCTTGTAGCACTGTGTTTTTAAAATAGCTTCTCATCTCGAAATTATCACGAAGCTTCCAGGCTTCTCCCAAATGTGATAATCTCCTTTGGACAACTGTGGCCCCTTCCACACAGCAGTATAAAATCCAGATTGAACTAGATGATATGGCAGTGTGGACTCAGACAGCTATGCCACCACTGGCTTGGCCCTGCCCTACTCAAGGCTGGAGCAGCTGCTGCTAGAGCTGAAGCCAGAAGGGGGCGGAGCCAGGCCACACCAAGCCCCGCCCCTCCCCTGCTCCGCCCTGCTTCTCTCTCGCCCGGAAGCAAACGTGGACGGTGCGCAGCACAGAAGGTAGATCTTTCTGGCTTGGTTTTATTATAATTAGCTCGCATGCTGAAAAAGTGTGGGCACCCCTGGTGTAAACGAACGTCTACAATAGTGATTACGTTACTGTTGCCAATTTTTTTCTGGACCCCAACATTGGGCTAAGGAGACCCACTTGGGGGTGGGACCCAGGTTTTAAGAAGCAGTGCCATAAATTAAGGGAATTAACTGAAAGGAGAGGATGTCGTGAAGATGATAGCTCCTGATGAAATGACATACTCTTCCCCTAATGCAGTGTTTTTCAACCTTTTTTGAGCCGCGGCACATTTTTTACATTTACAATATCCTGGGGCACACCACCAACCAAAATGACACAAAATGACACTCTAACACAGTAATACATGTAGTTAATATGTTTTTAAATGTATTTATACACTCAGTGTGAAACCTGGGCCTGTTTCAATGAACACAACATATATATGACTTCCTCTCACATACTTCTCTTCTTCAGGCTAAACATGCCCAGCTCTTCAAGCCGCTCCTCATAGAGCTTGTTCTCAAGACCTTTGTGAAATTTCACCCTGAGTGAAACTTGCTTCCAGTTAACTATGGATGTCATGAAGCTGTTATAAACAGTTCCCGGGGGGGGCAACTCTCAAAAATCCAGAAAAATAGTTTAAAAAAAACTATTTCCAAAACGAGAGGCTCAATTTGTTTCTTGGAAACCTGTGAGGGGGCTGCTAGGAGGGGCGAGAGTGCCAATTTCCCACGGCACACCTGATGATCGCTCACGGCACACTAGTGTGCCACGGCACACTGGTTGGGAAACACTGCCCTAATGCATCCTTGCCTCCCACACTGCCCTTTGATCCATCATCTTAACATTTAGTGGAATACTGTTTTATTCAGACAAAGCAGACGACTGCCAGTCACTAGCATGCAAAGGTGAAGGCCCTCTTGAAATGTCAAATGTCTGTGTCATTTGCATAGAGAAGCCATTAGCTGCTGGGCAGCAAATAGTCAGCTAATTCAGTTTCTGTGACCTTTAATGTCAATAGAAAACAGCAGCACTCCATTCTAGCTTCTCCATTTTACTGCCGAGGAGTTGCTGGAAGTTCACTTAGCCCATCTCCCTCCTTTGTGTTATGTATGGCTGAAAGGACTGTTGTTTTTATTACTTTGCTAATCTATGCCTATCGGCCCCATATACTCTAGCTTTTGTACAGGCCGGAGGATGTTATAGATAATTCTGTACAGATTAAGAGCAAAAAGTGAGACAGTCACACAGAGAAGTTATACAGGGTGAAGTCATGGAGGGGAAGCGAAAATACCCTATGGGGTAATGCTCTCCCTCCTAACTTATCTGTTCAAAACATTAAGAGATAGATCTTAATGGGATTCTAGGAGCTGGGATGAAATAAAAATATTTCCAAGGTCTGTTTAAAGAAATGGGAGGGTTAATCTGCATTATACCAAACTATTTGTCCATCTTGAGCAGAATTGTTTAGATCAGGTCTGTGCGACCAGTGGTCCTCCAGATGTTTGGGACTCCAAATCTCACTAGCGCTTTCAGCTTGTCTAATGGACAGGAATTCTGGGAACTGAAGTCCAAAACACCAGAAGGGCCACGGATTATGCAGGCCTTTCTAGATCCTTCAGAAAACTTGGTTTTAAATCATTTGTTTCAAGGAACAGCTATTGTTTCAGTCAAAACACCAAAGAATCACAGGCCGAAGACTAACCCATTCATTATAGCACAAGCTGAAGTACACTTGACATACTCCAGGTCTATCTTCGTGCTGGTCACAGACGGTAATAAAGTGTTGTTGCTGCTGTTGTTGTTGTACTCCAGGTCTATACTAACTTCTCCAATACCCAAAAAGGACTTCCTTTCCATCTCTCTCTCTTTTTAAAATGTCAAGAAACTCATCAGTGGCAAACCGTCTACTGTTTACTGGCTTTTAAAAAGACCTAAGCAACCAAAGTAGTAGTGATTATACTGTTTTTGTTCCTGGATTACAAATGTCATTTCCTAATTGGTTCTATCATAAAAACATGGGAAAAGTTTATTAAACTGCAAAACTTTGTTTTTGTGGGACATCATCCAGCACATTTTGCTATAGTTTTCAATGACTGTCTCGTAGAGTCTCAACCAATTCAACATAGTTTGTGGCAGCCACAAAAACAAAGTTTCTGTTTGGAAATAACAGGAAATAACACTTTCATAAACAGGAACAGATTTTTCAAATTTTGTTACATAGTGTTATTTCAGCCCTTTTGTGGTTTGTTTGTTTGCCTCCCCCCCCCCCCCGAATCTTTTGGAATCTTCACAGAGTGCCTCCTCCTGTCTTGTAGTCCTTCTAAAATCATATTATTTTACAATGTAGGTGAGTTATAACCACCCCCTTTACAAGAAGATTGCCTCTTGGGAACTTTTAAATTGAAATTGCCCACAAGACCTTTAACAGCTCTGTCAAAATTTAAAACATTTATCCCAATGTTCAGATAAGATACAGCAGTCCCCCTCTATTATGGTGGGCCCATTATAGAACTTGGACACAAAACTAGGCACTGCCACTTGAGTGACAGCGAGATACGCACTCTCTTTTATTACTACAGATCAGGCCTGGATTATCCATAAGGCCACACTAGGCCACGGCCTATGGGCGCAGCCATTGGGGGGGGGGGCAGATCCGGACCCCCCCCCCCAGTTTTTTTAAATTTAAATAAATTTTTTTAAAAGGCGATCTTCGGGCGCTTCTGGGGTGTGGGGATCCTAATCAGCCCCGGAAGATGGCCACCCCCCCACAGCCCCCGCCACAGCCCCCCGGGCGAGGAAGGAAAGGCAGACATGGCTTGGGCCCCACCCTCCCTTCCCGGATCCCAAACAACAACTTTCAGTGCCGGTAGTAGAGGGGGGGGGGCGTAATTCCAAAGTGTGGCCTAGGGTGCAAACAAGTGTTAATCCGGGCCTGCTACAGATACGCTTGCATTAACTATATCAACCATAAAAATGTATGACAAACAAAGAACCATATATATTTCTAATAAGACTTATCAGCAGGCCCTCGTATTTGCAGGGCAATTGCTTTCAGGCTGCTGCAATTAAGTGCCTTCAGTCCATACAGTGCTTTGCCCATTTATGAGTAGAGAGACATTTATGCTCATTGTCATTTGCCATGACACAGGAACTAGCCATATTTTTAGTGCCATCTGTACAAACACCTGCTGTCCAGCACTCACAAATGCAACACAGCTGGGATCCATGTTGAATCAATTTTTCCCCATGGCCAAAATGCTGAAAGTTTGAAGAAGGGGCATATCATAGAAGCATGTGTTTAAGTACAATAACAATTTCCTTGTGAAGGTGCTAAAAAGAATCCATTCACCATGTAATGGAAAGGATTGTGTAGGCAAAACAGTATTGTACGGGGAGGAATAAGACACAGAGAAGCTATTAGGAGACACACTGTACCTTTTAAACCAGGAATCTGAGTCTAGTTACACCACTTAATCATTACTAAACTCAAGAGAGTATTATCACCTTCAGTTCCCTGCTGGTCGTCTGATAACAGGCTGATAAGAGAGAACAAACCCCCTGGAAAGAGTGGCAGACTAGTAACAATATCCTCTCTCCTCTCCACCTACTACACTTCCCCTGCCCAGGTTTCTATTACAAAAATAAAAACATACTAAATTCTGGACAGTGTTGTCATAGTTGCCAAGCTGTTTTAAAGTGCCCTAAGTGGTCCAGTCTAGGAAGGCAGATTGCTTACACTGCAACTTTAGTTCACTGACCTAGAAGGCAATTGAAGAAATCAAGGAGCAAGGACATTTTTTGCGATATGCCAGATGTCTATGAGTTTTGAGCAGCTGGCAAGTGAAAGAGCTCCTAGAAACCATGCCATTTCCAGGTGAGGATCTCTGTACCAGCCACCGAAAAACTCCATCTTGCCAGAGATCATTTGGGCTGAGAATTCAGCTTGTGGTTTGATGCCTAAATGCAGCATTGTTAAGCCTGTTTTTGTACAGTTTGCAATAGGAGGTGGTTGAGATGACAGAAAGGGTTCAGAAAAACCAAACAGGATACAAAAATGGACCAACCCTTCCCCTCTAAACTTTGATTCTGAGATTTGTGTGACCTTTAGGGCATTTGCTCTTTTTTTGTTTGAGCATATATAGTAGTCCCTTCAAAACTGTACACATTAGAAACACAGGAAAAGTGGAAAAGATGTTTTTTAAAGAAAAAAAACTCCCCAAAAATGAGAATGCTTCTCTAGGCATTTATAGGTCCTCCAGTGATTCTATCATTGATCTCAGTGGTTTGTAGGGGAAAAGCAGAGCTGGTAATCTGGGAGTCAGTTCCCCCTGGTGGCCATAAGTTTGCCTCTCTATTCGTCTATGTTCGTCAATATATGTCCAGGGCCGGCCCCTCCCATTCCGCCGACTACGCAGTCGCGTAGGGCGACGGCACCTGGGAGGGGCGTTGCCACCTGGGAGGGGCGCTGCCGTGCCGGCTGCCACGCCACGCCACGCCGCTGCGCCTCCGCATTTTTAAAAATTACCCACTTCCGGGTTCCGGAGCAAGTATCGTGAGACTACGAAAGCCACACGGGATTTTCGCACTCAACGCGAGATCACGCCTGCGTTGAGAGCGAAATCCCGTGTGGCTTTCGTAGTCTCACGATACTCCTGTTGCCGAAATCTCGGCTACTTAATCCCTCAATGAATAACGGCCACGCAGACGCGATTTGGACCTTCTCGGCTGCTGCCTCGGTCGGTCGTCGCCTCTGCTCGTGGTCCGGCTACTCCTGGATCCTGCGCGTTTGGGAAGGTAGGCTAACCTTTATGTTATTATTATGTAATTGTGTATGGATGCCCCTTATGTATTCCCTCCCTGTATTTCCCTTAGTAAAGATTATATTTGATTGTATGGATGCCTCTTATGAATTGTAAGTAAGTGGAACCGAGGGACTGGGGGTGGGGCGGGGCGGAGCCAGGGGCAGGAAGAGCCGGGGCAGGGGCAGACCCGAGGAACCGGCCCCCAGGTCATCAGTGACCGGAATTCAGGCCCCTGGGCCAGTAGAAGTTGGACAGCCCTGATTTAGAATCTGCTACACTCTTCCAAATGGCTCAAGACATTGAGTCCCTTCCAAAGAATGGATACATTCCCTTTGTTTAGATACAGCTAATCTTGTTTTCTTGTTTCTCTCCTGAAGCACAGTAGAGATTTTCCTTCAGACTTTGTATGTACTCTCTATTTCTAACTACACATGGGGATTTCTTGACTCTGGGGAACAGTTGTTAGGCATGTTGAAATGTCATTTATTAAGGGATCACAAAATAGATTCAACATGCTGCTTCAGCTGTGTGACATATACTCACAGCTCCTGTGAGATGTCTGTGGCTCAAACAGCAAGACGGAAAAAGAAGAGAGACATCTAAAATAATTAAAAATGAGTAAAGGTCCAGCCTGAATAACAAATTGAACCTAAGCAAGAAAATGTGAATCCGGTTTCTACTGGCATGGTACACTTCAGACTGAAGGTGGACGCTGACATACACAAAATAACACCCTCCCCAATTAAACCCTTCAAGACATGGAAATGAACATGTCAATGAGCATAGCTGCTTAGCCTTCTCCCTGTTGTGCTGGTTTTCAGTCCCAATGAATATTCAGTCATCACACACACCTATCAGACAGGGATGCTTCCTTTAGGACAGGTGGGATTCAGAGGACTAAACTTCAGGTGGGTATAGTAGCATCATGTGGCTTACTTGGAACCAGCTTTGTACGTCATCGTTTGAAGAACTATATCTTGTCACAAAAAGGACTATTTTAACCTGTTCCACACAGGTTCCTGTGGCCCATCACAAATAATGCAGAATGCAACACAACAAATCTTGGGGTTATGGAGTAAGCACCTGTATGAGCTCTATTACTCCAAAAGTGGACCTGTAGGACTAAAGAGGCTTCGGAAATGCTTGGATCTTAGCAGTGTAGAAAGTTGGGAAACAGTGACATAAATCTGCTTGTCCTCACTTGGGAATTTTGCATTTTTGTAGTGGCACATTGGGAGAAGAACATGAGGTTATTTTGATCAGTGTGATTTGTCAAGAATGTATATCTGAGGAAAGAATACACATTAACTGCAGCAAATATGCATTCCCTTTAATAGCTAGTTGACCATGTTGCTAAATGGTTAGTAGCTAGAGCTATGGTGGAGTGTTATCAGAGAGACTGTGAAGAGCTATCTTAGATTTGGAGCACAACTTTGGGACAAAACTAGAATCTAGCCTATGTGATAGTTTTTAGGGAATGCATGGGAGGGGGGGGGGAGGAATACATAGCTGGGGTGTTGTGGGTCCCCAGATGTTTTGGCATTCAACTCCCAGAAATCCTAACTGGTGGTAAACTGACTGGGATTTCTGGGAGTTGTGGGTCAAAACACCTGGCAACCCACAGGTTGAGAACCACTGGATGGCCCTGGATGGCGCGAATGTCAGCGGGCAAAGAGTTCCAAAGGGTTGGAGCCATGATCGAGAAAGCCTGCCGATGAGTCGCGGTCAACCGGTAGATCTTAACACTAGGGATGACCAGGAGGTTTTGCTCTTCGGAGCAAAGAGGTCTAGTGGGACAGTATGGGATGAGATGGTCCCGCAGGTACACTGTCCCCAGATCATGTAAGGCCTTAAAAGTCAAGACTAACACTTTGAAGGTGATCCGGCATACTATCGGAAGCCAGTGCAGTTCGCGCAGAATTGGCGTGATGTGACAGCCAATCGGGACCCCTGCTAGGATTCAGGCTGCAGCGTCCTGCACCAGCTGAAGCTTCCGGATCACGGACAAAGGAAGGCCAATGTACAGAGCTTTACAGTAGTCAAGCCTCGAGATGACCGTGGCTTGGACCACTGTGGCCAAGTCGCACCGGGACAGATAGGGGGCCAGTTTCCTCGCCTGTCGGAGATGGAAAAATGCCATCCTGCTGACGCTGGAGACCTGAGCCTCCATCAACAGCAGGGGGTCCAAGGTTACCCCTAGGCTCTTAATAGAAGACGACGGACCTAGAGTCACGCTGTCCAGGGTCAGAAGCTGGACATCCCTACAGCTTGGGCGGCCGAGCCACAAGATCTCCGTCTTAGACCAGACTCACAGGGGCATAGTCTCTGCTTGAAGGGGGTCTTCTGATATCTCCCCTCCAATACAGCCAATGGGAGGGCATGGCATCTTGCCAGGGTAAAAGCCCTTCGGTGTTTGGGCACCTCCAGGTCTGTTAGGTATGCCACAGGGGCAGTGAGAAGTCATCCATCATGTTTAGTGATCCTATGAATGAGAGAGTGCCAAGTCATCAACAGCCCTGCTCAGGACTTGCAGACTCTGGGTCTCGGCTTCTTTGATTGACTCTATCCATGTGGTCTTCCTCTTTTATCTGCTATGCTCCACTTTACTGAGTATTACTGCCTTTCCTAGTGAGTAATGTCTTCTTATGATATAGCCGAAGTACTGTATAACAGCCTTAGTTTAGTCATCTTGGCCTCTAGGAAGAGTTCAGACCTGATTTGCTCTTGGTCCCATTTATCTGTCTTTTTAGCAGTCCACAGTATCTACAGCAGTGTTTTTCAACCTTTTTTGAGCCACGGCACATTTTTTACATTTAAAAATCCTGGGGCACACCACCAACCAAAATGACACACAATGACACTCTAACACAGCAATACATATAGTTAATATGTTTTTAAAAGTATTTATACACTCAGTGTGAAACCCGGGCCTGTTTCGATGAACACAACATAGATATCCTGGCAGGAATGGCAGAAAGATACAAACTTCCCACACAGAACTCCCATAACCAAGAGAAAATACTATAGGAGTTTGGTGGACATTGACCTTGGGTTTTGGAGTTGTAGTTCACCTATATCCAGAGAGCACTGTGGACTCAAACAATGTTGGATCAGGACCAAACTTGGCATGAATACTCAATATGCCCAAATATGAACGCAGATGGAGTTCAGGGGAAATAGACCTTGGCATTTGGGAGTTGTAATTGCTGGGATTTACAGTTCCCCTACAATCAAAGAGCATTCTGAACCCCACCAATGATAGAACTGGGCCAAACTTCCCACACAGAACCCCCAGGAGGCAAGAGGAGGTATCTACTTGGGGAAAGGGAGGCGGGCCTTCCCAATGCATGGAGAGGGAGAGACCAAGTAGACAACGGGTGGGGAGGGGGGTGTTTGTAATTTTGTGCCTTTATCGAAGTAGGTTTCTCAGGGTTTTTATACTTCAACACACTAGACTCTTCCCCCACCCCTTCCTGGAGGTTCCAATTTCCCACGGCACACCTGATGATCGCTCACGGCACACTAGTGTGCCCCGGCACACTGGTTGAGAAACACTGATCTACAGAACTCTTCTCCAGCATCACATCTCAAATGCATTGAATTTCTTCTTTGATACATTGAAACAGGAAATATGATGACATGGATCAACCTAACTTTAGTATTAAGTGACATATTTTTCACTTCAGGATCTTGTCTCATTCCTTTCTAGTTGCCCTTCCAAGCCTCCAGCCTCATCCAAGACTACTCAGCTTTGGGCAGATTCAGAATAGCATTCTGTTCATTCATCTCACAAGTAACTTTCACGGTCCTGAAAGGCGGACTTGGTCATGGACTACCTATCAGGTAATAGAAGATCCATATAAGAAGGATGTATAAGAATAACAACAAAAACAGTTGTTTCTCATTCAACATGCAATGTTTCTAGGAAAGGGGGACATTCCTTTCCTACAACACGAAGGAGAAATGGGAGGGGGTTAGTTCCCCTATTTTTTTCTCTTCAGGGCTCTCATCCTTCAGTCTACTTTATGTCATTAGACTGGATGGTTGGTCAGGCTACAAAAGGCTAAGCCGCATATCAAGAAATAAACTTTGAGTTCCAGTGAAGGAGACAGAAATCTAAATGTACCAGGTACAAGCAACTACTAGGATGAACTTCTGCATATGCCACTTTGAAATGAGTGCATTCATTTCAACAAGGTTGCTAATTAGTGGATGGCTGACATTTGGATCTTCCCATCTCAGATATCACCCCTTTCCTTTCCCCAAGGGACTTTGCACATCCCTGCTGTGCAGAGTATTCTCTTGAGTTTGAAGCTGACTGGGACCTGACATACAGACATGGAACACAGATGTTCAAGACATATATTACCTTAGTAACCAAGGCACAGCTGGGGCAAAGCCAGGATGTTCAGAATTGAACAAATCATGCATATAAATAATCATCTGAAAACGTCAACTAACCAGTCAATGGTTTTCAGAAGGTTTTCTTAGGCAGGGAATGCAAAGCAGTGGTTTTGCTAGTTCCGTCCTCTGAAACAGAGTCTACAGCAGGGGTGGGCAACCTACGGCCCGCGGGCTGGATGTGGCCCGGCAGCCGATTCTGTCCGGCCTGGGGAGAAGGGCGTTGGGGGCGGGGCCAAGAGGAAGGTTTCCAAACCAACTCTTTGGAGAAAGGCGGCCTCCCTGAGGCGAAGAAGCCCTTCCCTCCCTCTCCTTTCCTCTTCTGCCGCGCTCCTTGCTGTCATGAGCCTCTCCCAGGAGAAAGGGAGGCCTCCATCTCCGCCTTAGACACCGCCGGGCACTTCTCCCGCCAACATCTCGCCGCTCCGGCCCTTGCCCTTCCCCTCCTCCTCGTCTTTGACATCAGAAGAAGCAGAAGAAGGCGCAAACCTTTCTTCCTCCTTCCCTCACAGAACCAACTCAGGAAAGTTCTGGCTTGCGGAGAAGGGTCGTGGCCAAAGGGGAGGAACGGTGGTTGGGGTGACCGTTGGAGGAGCCCTGACTGACGGCCACGGAAGCAGCCAATCGGAGGGACGGATACGCCCCGCAAAGGGGTGGGAGGCGGGGCGTGGACGAAAAGCGTGGGCGGGGCGAAGTGAGTGACAGCCAATTTTATCCAATGGGAGGGGAAATAGAGTGAGGGGTGAGAGTGGGCAGAGGCCTGCAGCCTCCGATCGCCTGCTGCTCTGTTCTCCTCTGCTGCGGCAGCGGCTAGGTCTGCTTTGCCATCCTCTGGGCTGGGTCCAGTAGGCCATTACATCTTGGTTCGCACCTTGTGTTTTTGAATTTTATTTTATTTTAGTGGTTTTTATTATTATTTTATAACAATTTTATAATAATAATATAATAATATAATAATATAATATAATAATATAATATAATAAATAATAGAATATAATAGAATATAATGTTATATTATAATTTCAATATATTATAATGTCTATATCTATATATATAAAGGAAGAGCCGTCATGTGAAGACTACCTCAAACAGAGAAACCTTACAACGCAGAAACACCAAACTTGCCTCAAGCAAATAGGCCTCAAGCAAGGTACGTTTGTAGCAAAGAAACTTCCCCCAAAACCTAAAAGGCCCCCAAAACAACGAGTAAAAATAAAACTACATTTCCCAGCATCCTCCGGGGCTGCCAAAGACTCTCCCAGCCTCTACATTCTGACAACATGATTGGCTGCCAATAAGGGCGGATTTGCATAACTGCTGTACTGGCCAGCCAACATGAACATTCCGACCCATAACAAACTGCCAGAGCCTCCTCCAACACTTTCAAATCAGAAGACCATGATGGAGATCAACACCATTCAAGGGAGCACTTCTTCCCTTCCCAAAAGATCTCCAGTGGCTTGGAATTCCACATTAATAACAGGACCATCCAGCAACAATGGGGTTTGCCAAGGAGGGTGCTCCAGCCCCTCTATATGCTGGCTCCAAGGGATGGAGGTCATCACCAAATACCTTCTGATGCCCAGCGCTGGAAGAGCTCCCTCAGATGGCCTGTCCATGAGGAAAGCCTCATCGGACATCGACCAATGGGTGCAAAAGACACAGAGCAGGACATCTTGAAAAAGAGAGGAGCAGAAAGTAAGCTAGACATGAAGATCTTGAGAAAGGTGGCTAAAAAGGATACGGAAAGGATTTTTAACAGTCCCCAACAGACACTGGACGCACCTGTGAAGATAGAGATCCCCTGACAGGACAAGCCCTCCCAAGCTGATCCGTCCTGGCCATGGTACAAGTCAAACCCGAAGGACTGCAGGCAAAGAGCTGAGGCACAAACATAAAACACTTCAACACCATAACTAACAACAATTCCAACCCTTATATACTCAAACTTTCTCGCATCTCCTAAATAGGGCACAGCAACGTGTCCGGGTACAGCTAGTATACTATAATATAATAATTATGATATTAATACCAATAATATATGGTTATTTCTTGATATATTAATATGTTAATATTAATGATGTGTAAGATATATTAGATATAGTAAATAAATAAATAAATAAAGTAGATTAGAATGTAGTTCCATCTCTAGGTGCGGCCCTCCATAATATTTTTTGGCTCTTGTGTGGCCCCTTGGAAAAAATAATTGCCCACCCCTGGTCTACAGCCTCTGGCATTCCTTGAGCTTTAGTTTCAAATGGGATATGGTCCTTATAGATATACATAGATATAGTAGACTCTCAGTTAACTAGTACCCATCGGATTAGTAGATGCCCGATAAATGTGGTTTCTGGTTGCTTAAGAGTTACTATTAAAATAGGTCTAATACTATATCCTATACTATATCATACCACATGTAACAATTTTAATGTATTATAAAAACAGCTTTTTGAATGCAGCATGCCATTTTAATTTTATTAAATGGCAGACAATAAACATTTCAACTTAATGAACTTCACTTACATTTTTTTTCTTCAAGCAACTTGGAAAAAAAACCATACATTCACACTTAAAACTGTTACAGTAGGGGTAGAGAGTCTACTGGACTATCAGGATAGGATAATGTTGTGTCTGGGACAGAAAAGAACAAAGACTATACAATGAAAGTATAAGACAAACACACTAAGCTAGCATCTACCTACATCAATACACACTTATTAAACAACTAGTAATCTACAAACCTAGATGACGCAGCTTGGCTAGACCCCTTCCAGTCCGGCTTCCGTCCGGGGCATGGGACGGAGATGGTCCTGGTCTCCATCTCGGATGAGTTGCGCTGCCAGCTGGATCAGGGCGGATCGGCGCTGCTCGTATTATTGGACCTCACAGCGGCGTTTGATACAGTCGATTATGATCTATTGACTCACCGCCTTGCCAGGGCCGGAGTTAGGGGGACAGCCCTTAATTGGGTGACCTCCTTCCTCCGGAACCGGCTACAACGAGTGAGGAGGGGCAAGGATGTCTCCGGGGGTTCCCCGCTTCTTTGCGGGGTTCCTCAGGGGCTATTCTCTCCCCCTCTTATTTAACATCTATATGCAACCACTTGCCCAGCTGGTGCGTAGTTTTGGGCTGGTGTGCCATCAGTACGCTGATGACACCCAGCTTATCTTGAAGATGGAGGGCAGCCTTGAATCCGTACCCGATAATTTCCATCGTTGCCTTGAGGCCGTCACTGGATGGCTGCGAGCTAGTAGGTTGAAGGTGAATCCTGCAAAGACGGAGATCCTGTGGCTGGGTCCTCCGGGCTGTAGGGATGTTCAGCTTCCAACCCTGGACGGCGTGACATTATGTCCGTCGCCCTCTGTTAAGAGCTTAGGAGTAACCTTGGACCCCTTGTTGTCGATGGAGGCCCACGTCTCCAGCGTCAGCAGGGTAGCATTTTTCCATCGTCGCCAGGTGAGGAAGCTGGCCCCCTATTTGTCCCGGCGCGACTTAGCCACAGTGATCCAAGACACGGTCATCTCGAGGCTGGACTACTGTAACGCTCTTTACATTGGCCTTCCTCTGTCAGTAATCTGGAGACTCAAGCTGATGCAGAACGCTGCAGCGCGACTCCTGGCAGGGGTCCCGATTGGCCACCTCATCACGCCAATCCTGCGCAAACTGCACTGGCTCCCAATTGAATGCCGGATTGCCTTCAAAGTGTTAGTCCTGACTTTTAAGGCCTTACATGGTCTGGGGCCAGTGTACCTGCGGGACCGCCTTGTCCCATATCATCCCACCAGATCACTGCGCTCCGAAGAGCTAAACCTCCTGGTCATCCCAAATGTGAGGACCTACCATCTGTCCGCAACCCGCCGCCGGGCTTTCTCTGTTGCAGCCCCTACCATGTGGAACGCACTGCCCGCCAGCATCCGTGCCACCCAGGGCCTCCTCCCGTTCAGGAGAGCAGTTAAGACATTGCTGTTCCAACAAGCCTTCGGAGTTAGCTAAACTTTAGCTCACACCGCCTAGCTGTCAGCCCACTGCGACTCCATTTGTTGCTTCAACTGTTCTAATTGTAATTCCATCTTAATGGTATTACTGTGAGTTATTATGAGTTATCTGACAATTGTATTTTACGAACTGTTGTAAGTCGCCCCGAGCCGTTGGGGGGGGGGGGGACAGACAAATGCAAAATAATAAATAAATAAATAAGCCTCACACCCAGAGTATGTTGGTTTTTTACCCCTTATTATTCCACTCCCTTTAGATCAGTGTTTTTCAACCTTTTTTGAGCCGCGGCATATTTTTTACATTTACAAAATCCTGGGGCACACCACCAACCAAAATGAGGATGTTAGCCTCTGTCTTGGTTTGCACCTTGCCTTCTTGAATTTCATTTTATTTTATTGGTTTTTATTATTATTTTATAATAATAATTTTATAATAATCATATAATAATTTAATATAATGTTATTATATTATAATTTCAATATGTTATAATGTCTATATATATATATATAATTATGATAGTAATACTAATAATATATGAATATTTATTGATATATTAATATGTTAATATTAATGATGTGTAATATATAGTAAATATAGTAAATAAATAAATAAATAAATAATGTAGTTCAGCCTTTAGGTGCAGCCCTCCATAATATTTTTTGGCTCTCGCGTGGCCCCTTGGAAAAAATAATTGCCCACCCCTGGTTTAGAGGCTTGGGGCTCCCAAGGACCAAGCTGGACACCATAGTTAACTCAAAACAGGCTTTATTGTTCTCAACATGAGTTAACTTCACTCAGGCACTTTACTGTGTTCCTCAAAAGAAAAAGGAAAGATACTTTACAGTCTCTTAGGTCCAGGAAGCTTAAGCCCGATGGCTCTCCAAGTCCTCTCTTTCTTTATGGCCTCGAGGTAAGGACACTTGAGACCCCACCCAGATGGCCTATATTTAAGGCACAAAACCTTCCTCTGAAAGCCACCTGACTGTTTGAAGGCGCTTGAGACTCCTCAGAGCTGCCCAACCGTCTGGTATGCTGGGCTTTCTGTATGAGTCCCAAGGAAATTCAGTTTGGTGTTGAAAGATAGCTGGACCAAGGCCTGGCCTGGCCAACCTTCAGGTATGTCCTCTTCTGGATAATTCCTGGAAAGCTCTGCTAAACAAAATGGCTTGATTATCAAAGTCCCTGGGAAAGGGGGCGGAACAAACTTAATTGGGCTCTGTAAACAATGATTGACAGGTACAAAGAACCAGTCAATGCAACCAAACCTTTGCAAAACTGAGCAGGATGCAGAAACACAATACAACAGTGCAAACCTTTTGGAACTTAAAAGTTTTCCATGCAAGTAGCCCCTGCTGCGCCATCACAAGATGGACAAAAGATCCCCCAATAATAGTTTCCCCCACCAAGGGATGGACTTGGGAAGCAAGGCAAGAGATGATTGGGTGCATATTTGATTTCAGACGAGAACAGATTCACTTCGCTATGTTTCAACGCAGCAAGCCAAAAAAATACCTGAGCCCCAAAAATGTGAGAGTTTTTAGCAATTTTCATTCTT